>MU130036.1:227060-290439 GCA_015039465.1 Phlegmacium glaucopus | reverse complement strand
GTACATCTACCAATAGCGTGGGCACTGTTACCAAGGAACCATAAGGTGGTGCCTTGTGGATAGCACGTTATTACACAAGAGGCTCAGGGATCAGTAGACTCCATGATGAAGGCTCAGACAACAGCAGTTGAACTTAAGAGGTAAGACGTAGAGAGGGACAGAAACAGAAAGGTTGGTGGAAAGCAGAAAAACCAGGGAGGAGAACTGTAGTTAAGAGACAGAAACTCAAGTATGGGAAGAGACAGAGAGGGACAGGAGCAGAAAGCTTGGTGGAAGTTCCAAGCGAAAAAACGGAAAAACAACTGTGAACAAATTTGGTAACTACCACAGTCGGACTGCTGGCCATTCAAAAAGCTGAGGTTAAAACACGAGTTAGGCGACTCTACGGGTTTTTTAGGTGTCAATCCAGCGCTGCGGACGATTCCGTTGTTATACCGAGTGCGATGTAGGGACTAAGGTTGGGGTCGTGAGGTCCACTTTGCCTCAGGCTCAGACTGGTCACGGTCACCCTTCGAAAGAGGTTAGGGCTGAGCCTTAGAGTCCACCTTTCGAGCTACCAGATACTTGTACTCCATACAAGAGACGAAGGTCTCTGCATTGAGACCAGGAGATGATTAATTCTACAGTCAATGTCTATGACCGGGGGAACCTTAGGGTCGGACTTAAGCTCTCAGTTGGACTCAGAGTCTACAGAGTAATGAAGAGCCTTTGTATATGGGACGGTGGGCGCCAAGTTCTTAAAGCCCTATACAAACTTCCGGCGAGGCTGGAGAGACTACTTCTGGAGAGTGTCTATAGCCTACACGACGTCCGCCGTTCACGATGTTCGAAGCTCCCTACAGTCTACTAGTTTTTTCAACTTTTCCACACAATGTTACCAAGAATTGGTGCTTTTACCTTATAATTGAATAAAGATCGTTGTCGATCTGGTATATAACGGCAGTAGGAGTGGGTGTCGAACGCGTAAGGGTGTTCGTCGGTCGTGTAGCGGCGGTCGTGGATGGGAGTCAAGCAGACTGTAAGATTTCCTGAGCTTTTAGGGATGTTGCTGATGCGTTGTTCATGTGTTGTGATACTGCGGTGTTTTCCGTGCTTTTGCGCGACGAGTTAATAGGTCTCTCGAAGACCAGTAGCTGAGGGACGTTTTTGCCTGCGTCTTCGAGATAACATTCTACGAGTAGGACAGGGCACCGATCATGATCATCGCATCGTTTGTTATGTAAAGTAAATTTTTAATAAAGTACCACTTGGGACGTTTCAGGACTATACTTGATGCTGCTGAGTGAAGGTAAATCATGCCAAATATTTGGTGATGACAACGACTGAAATTTAAATTATACCCCGTTCAGCTACTATTGAGGTTCATTGGTAGTCTCCTAGAACAGACCTAATGATAATGTGATGACAATTGTTCACTATTATATAGAGGCCTATGATGCATAAAGACCTACAGTATCCTACCAAGCCTAATTTAGGCTACATAGATCAAGCCTGACCTAATGGTACGGAACATTTTCCCTTAAACCTATAAAGACCTACAGCGTCCTACCAACCCTAATTTGGGCTACATAGATCAAGCCTGACCTAATGGTATGGAACAGTTTTCCTGATGAATGAGTTAGTACCATGCGATACTATGGCAATGCCTATCCGAGGAGTCTGCTCTAAAACCCACCGTGAGTGTTCTTGATATTTTTTTTTAATCAATCCGCCAATTCATCCTAGCCTTTCCATGTCTTGAGCATCGATGCAACTCGGACTGCTCGGTGTATTATTCCAGCGGCTTCTTGACGTGAGTCACGTGACCTTCCTCATGTCACGGCTAACATTGTTTTCTGTTATTAGTTGGTTGGACTACGAAACTAATTGTACCACCGTCTACTATGTCCAAGCGTGAGCTCCAACTCTTAGTATTCCTATCCCACGTTTCCTCATTCTTCTAGTTTGGCCCCAATTACATCGTTTACTTGGGTTCCTCATGATGATTATCTGGATGGAGAAGTAAGTATTGCCATTCAATATCTCCAGCAATATTCGTTGAACATATGTATTCAGGCTGGCAACAATATTAACTTCACCTTGGATAAGACTACAGGTAAGTTCTTTGGACCAATTAATCTACATTCACTGATCATAGCCTCAGATTCTGCAAAATTAGCCGCCGTCGTTGGGGGAGTAGCCTTCCTCACAATCATGACCGCCCTGATCCTCCATCGCTGGAAGAAGGAGTCTGCACCATATCCTTCCCCATACGATCTTGTTTCGTCTCTGGAGGTCCAAACGAGTTGTGTTGATCCCGTTATTCTGACATCGATGAAAGCCTCTGTGAGTCCGGTTGTACACCATTTATTTTCACCATCCTGATTGTTTTGTACAGTGTGCCACGGTAGGAGAGTCAAGTTCGCAAGAGCAGGAATTCAAGCGGCCTGTGAGAAGGAACACTACTAGTAAGGTAAAGCGGAATCTTTCAAAGTCGACAAAGAGACGGCCAGTGGCAATGGAAGACTTTACTCTTAACGCGAAGGCTTCGCGGTCGCTGAGGAACCCGAAGGTGAAATACATGGGTATGGTAGATCGGAAGCTATCACACACCATCCTGGAGGCAGGAGACAAGTCTACGGAAGAGGAAGAAAGTTATGCGCCTCAACCTCCGAGAGCGAGTCCCAAGGCCAAGCGCAAATACCAGTGTCTATCAAGTCGTCCACCTCATGATATGGATACCTCGACGGCACATATTCAAGGCCTTGGGAGCGCATCCAACTCAGCTATAGGCTTACCAATGTGCACGCCGGGCGGGCACTTCGTCCCACATCACGCTTCATACTGTCCCATGTGTGGGCACCACTTTTCACGTCCCTGTGGAAGCCCTGAAGGGAGCTCATCAGACTCAGATAACGGTCAATGTTCACCGATGTCTATGACAAACCCACGTCTCGTCCCTCATTATAATCCGTACTATCGAACGCATGGGCATACTTATCCACGTCCTATGGGGCCTTATGGATGTAGCATAGGCGGACCAGGGACAACTGTGAATTCGGGGGTGGGCAATATCACCCATGTGACTATTTCAGGCATTGGTAATAACAATTCCGTGAACAATGCTTATCGTAAGTGATTTATACATTTATAGGGCTAAGGACAGTGGCTGACCATGAATCTCGCAGGTGCTCCTCGTACTCGTACCCGGTGGAAACGAGAAAAAAACAATAGCATTAGTGCAGAGGACTACGGAGTGCGCTTACATTGAGCATGCACGTACCACTAGCATGTATCATGCATATGAAACGCATTACTTATCGGTGACGCGATGAAATAATACGACGTTGGCTAGACTGGTTTGATGTCACTAGAGGATTTTCGACCAACACGAGGCAAGTGTTCGACAGTTGGTCGTCCAAAGTCTCATCTGTCTGCTTCGTATGTCAAGAGGTGCGATTAACTAGTTGGCTATATACATCGTAAAGCTCCGAAACTTATAACACCCCGCACCAGAATCCACGGCCCACCTTATCCGCTCCCGGATTCTTTCCCCCGGATCCCGGGCAATTCTAAGGGCGTTACACCTTGGGAAATTCGTCCTGACGTCGCTAATACATTAAATAACCTACCTACGGTAGAAGCTTACACTTCTATATCAACATCGAGCGCGACATCCGAGTTATTCAGGAGTTATGCCCTTCTCACTGACAAATGCATAAAACGCCAGACCTCTGCTGTTGCATTGATCGATGTCTCTTTAGATGACCTGAAAGATTTGGCGAATGATCTTTGGACAATACACGATAATTTCTCGGAAGATGGTCAAAGCTTGGAGATGTGAGAAGATGTATCTCACTTTGACGCTATCAAAAACAAGTTCGATATTATCTAGTACTTCGTGCGTTTCGCAAGTTGTCATACAGCCCTAAAATTTGCATTACAGTGCTTCACCTTCGTCGGACGAATTTCATGCAACGCAAGAGATATAATGTACTTAAAAATGATATCCTGGATCAAGCCTTTCCCTTGGACGCCATTTCCAGTGCTTACAGTCTGGCAAGAACGTTAGGCCTCAAGGCTCAAACTTCCACTACGGAGGCACCCCGGACGCTGACTGCAGCTGAGGTCAGTCAGAAAGTAGGGGGGGGTTGCTGCTGAAATGATTCATAAATGTTGATCACCTCTTGCACGACGCAAATCTATTTTATGAGTGAAAATCAGACCCAAGTCACCCAACTTTACCCTTGGAACCTCATCGTTCATCTTAACCATGCTACTCTAGTAATGGTGACTGAGAATCTTTCGCCACTCCTCTTCCCAAATGATATACAGCTAAGCTAAAGGACGCACTTTATATCAGGTTCAAGGCGATAGTACCACCGACAGCCGTTGCCAGTGTTTGTACTTCATCAGCAAAAAGGTGAGTAGCATACATCATTTTGTGGGGATAACAAGTCAACACAACTTTTCTAACCGCCTTTCATGAGTCATGAAACATTCTGGCCGCTTGTATAGACCAGTCATAATTCTGACTGACGTGGATACATTTAGAAATATTTGAGGACTCAGAATGCAGCTAAAGTTATTGTTTACGGATTGTTTACAGTGTGGAAGAATTTTGAATCTCGAAATGAGACTTGCAAGGAGAGTAAAATATAATATTAGAAGCCAAGTTCGAGGAGATTAAAACCCTCTGTCAGACCTTGCTTTTGGACTCGCCACGCCTATTTCAGGTAGGCAATGACTTGAATTTGAATCTATTTCACATGAACTCTCATAGACTCATACCCTAAAGAGCCGCGAACCCAAGTAAGTACATTTCATCTCCATCTCCCTCACCATCTTCGGGACCGAGAGCATCGTCTGCGCAATCCACTGGAAGTTCGCTGTCATCATCGTCATCAACAGGGTCCTCGTAGTAGCCATAATCCTCATCATCTTCACTTCCAATAAAGCCGTCATCCACAATGCCCCGAATTTCCCCGTCATCCTCGCTGCCAGCCTCAATATTGGCATCCCCACTCCCAACATCACTCTCCGAATTGTCCTTGTCACCTTCGTTTCCATCGTTTCCATCATTGTCTTCACTGTTGTCAAGGTTGGGTCCGTGTTCATCCTGGAGTCCAGTATGACTGTCTAGCCGGTCGCGATCGTGAAGGAACTTATTTGTCGCCTCTCGGGTACTACTATGCCCTACACCGCCGCCTCGAAATCACATAAACATGTCACGATCAACAAATCTAACAGGTAATAGTGAGCGCAATGATCAAGAAAAAGAACTCAAGGCTTACATATTAATATAGTAACATCGCCAGTCGAAATCTCCTTCGTGTTCAAGACGTGCAAGTGATGGTTCGAGAAGGTGACCTGTGAGGCCTTCCGCGAAGCTAGGAATGAGGTGGACACCCCGAATGACCTGCGCAGGATCCAGGAATCCAAACGCTGGAGAGCCAGCGTCTGGGTGATCAGGGACAAACCCCACTTTCGGAAGCCGGCGCATTTTCCAACCGAAGCGACTTGTCCGATCCAAGTCAAGACCATACCAGTGAACCCAGAGAAATTCAACCGGAATTGGATCAGACGAACTCTCATGTCGAACAAGGGTGTGGTATATTCCAATTATTCGGGCATACCAGTAGGGGTGTGCATCCGGCTCGTTTTCCTGTGAGAGAACCATCACATTTGCATGCGTACGGGGGTTGAGGGAATCTTGCTCCCTTCTCATGTCGTATGTAGTGTAATTGACGCGCATCACTTTGTGTTGATATATTTTGTTCTTGACGAAGGTAATCGAGGCGCGTTCGGCTTCGGAGAAAGAAACTTCATCGAAATTGTATTCTTGGTTTAGAATCTTACAAAGGGTGAAGTCCTTGAGACGTGGAATAAAATCCTGTAAATGGAGTAAGCCACAGAAAGATACATAAAAAACTGTTCTATACCTTGGTCGCAGGGTCATCATAGTAATCCCCAAGCATCCTCGAAATGTCATGAGAGTGGCGGGTGTCATCTGATATTTGATGGTGCTGATTTGGTTGGCTGGCTGGGAGGCGTTCTGATTCTGAGAAAGGAATAGCAAAGGATTTTCTTGACATGGTTTTTTGTTTCTTGTGGGTATGACGAGTTATGGCAAGAGCTTGGTTCTTCACAGTGAATTGAAGAATACGTTCACGGCGAACTTCACGTGCGATTCCAGTGACATATAGGCCCTTGTGGACCCGGGGATAAAAACGCTTACAGCGTCGATGTTCCAGCTCTCCCTGCATTGCAAGCAATGAGTAAAATAGATAGCACATACTCTGAAGAACTTACGGTCTGGGTACTATAGCCATCAGAAGTTCCTAGCATACGGATAGTCTTCGCATAGTCAGGGAGGGCATGCGGTTTGTAGCTTGAGAGATTGAATGCCCGAAATCGGGGGCCAGATTCCTTCTGCTTCCCCGTCTTCTTTCCCTTCGAAGGATTTGGTGTCCTCAGCTTTGCTTTGGCTGCCTTGCGACGTCCTCGAGCTGCTTCCTCACTTGGTAGGTCTTGCGTCACAAATTCTGCGCAAGTCGTTGACTGGAACTTTCGCAGTGCTATACCCAGTCGAGTGCTTGAGGTTTCGAGAGCATGGACAGTGGATTCGGTATGAAGACAAAGTTTGACTAGGGCATGCCACGTGGCAAGCTCAAACAGGAGGTCCGTAATGATTATGTTGTTGTGGGAATCGAGGAGTCCATCGAAAACTGGAATTGCGCACTGGAAGGCCATCAATATAGGATAGACACAACGAAGGGTGATTAACATACCTGAAGTAAATCCTCAAAATCTCGGGCAGCGAGCTTCTTCATCCCAGAAGCGTTTTGAACAAATTTCCGGATTGTATCACGGCCAAATGTTGGAATTTCTCGGTATCTATGCAAATGAATGAGCATGAGTGATTATAATAATAAAAAAGTCAGAATGAAATACCTTTCATTGAGTTTCTGGATACCATCACCTCCCTGAGCATATAAAATTCGGAGAAGGTGGGTAAAAACTGCCTTCCAAACCCCAAGTTCAAACTCGTGCATCAAATCGACAACAAACATTGAATGGAAGTCAAATCTGTATTGAGAAAGACACTCAGAGAATGCATTCTGGATAGAAATATTAGGTATAAGGTCTCTAGAATTTGTAAGACCAAACTACTCACCTGCGTTGGGGTCAATGCTCGTGAGGCAAGTAAATCTGAGACTGCTTTTGCCCCTGGTCGAACACCATCCATATAAACCATGTCCCTTGCCGTCTCAACCAACATCTGTCGTCTACCATCATCCACACGCTTTTTTGTTTCCCGTCGAGCAAGGTCTCGCTTTGTTCCTAGGTCTTGAATTTCGGATTTATGTACAAGGCAGCGAGGACAGGGCAGGTTACCGAGATACTTGATACAACATAGAAGCACCCTGTCAAAATGAGAAATGAAAAATATGTAAAGAAAGCTTTGACTTACTTTTCGGGATAGTCTGCTGAGTAGGTGAAGAATCAGGGGAAAAGGCGCCGTTGAATCCCATCAGGAAATATTATTACAATCCCATTTGCGTAGGCATCCGTAAATTCATCATCGAGGAGAATACGCCAGACAGCATGCATAAGCTCCCGTCTCAGATGGGTTAGAATGTCTGCGGTGGCTGGTTTACCAAATGTCGACTTGTAAAAGTCTTGAATGGAATCACTGAGCTGTAGCTCAATATCAGAATGGCAATATATTTAAGTTGGGAAATAACACACTTTTGGGATATATGCAAGATGGTGTGCGGCAAAAGAAGTTGGTTTAGCGCGGGTATATTTTGAGAGACTGCCGAGGTACAAGTAAATAGGCCATAACGAAGCATTCCCGAAACTTGTCAAATGAGTCGAGTCTGACCAGAGCATTATAGGCGCGATGACAGTTTCAAGGCCACATTCAGGTCGAGGTTGAGAACGAATCTGCTCTTGCTCTTGAATGTATGCATTGGAATTGTAGAGCTCGGAATAAATACGCTCAGGAGGGGATTCAGGTGATGGTTTCCAGTATTCTTCGAAGGGGGAAAGATGGAATTGCATGGCCGAAGGCTCTTGAAATGCAGCTTTGATAACCTCGAGGGGTTTGCGATATAAAAGACCCTTGACATTGAAGACGGGTGCACTTGCATCGGATGGATGTGAGACTTTGTCGCAAGGAAGGGATATTGGAACCGATACCTCGGTCCACCCGTCATTTAGTGGTTTAGGCCCATAGCTTGTGTCAGTCGAGCCTGTTGAGGTACCTTCTGCTGGTGCTGAGGGTTGGAAGTTGTCGAGCCGTTTTGCCTCTTTAGCTGCATCAAACCCAGCAAGATCCTTCGTGTTGAAATCGGGGGCTAGAAGGACTTGGTGGACGAGGTTGTTGAGGGTTCCCAGAGATTTGGTTAATGAGGAGTCATAAAACCACCGCATTAGGCGAAAAATTGACATGTTCTTGAAGGGGAGAAAAGCCGGTGTAGTGGCTATTGTCTCGAGGTTTCCGGATGGGTCAGGGTTTGTGAAAGAGGTGCCAAATGGAGAGGCCCATGTCGAATGAGTATCGGATGCAGAATCCTTGGTGAAATTGGGTCCATCAGCCACACTGTTGATGCGGAAATTATCGTCAGGGGTGAATGAAGGCTCTCCACTTTTGTAAACCCGATATACTCCAAAGCTATTTGGGTCCGTTTTGAATTCAAGCGCTGGTGGAACTTGCTCTTCATGCTGTGATGGCTGAGGAGTTTCAAGGACTGGAGCTGCTATCACAGGTGGGCGTGGGGGAAGTACGTCTTGGAATCGTTTTGGGAGCCTTGTTTTTCGATGAGGCAGTCCAGATTCTCGGTATTCCTGTGGAGGTGTGGGCTCTTTTTCCGGTTCCTGGTCCTGAAATTAATTAATATCTTTCTGTTGATTTTTTTAAATATTAAAACGGCACCTGTACATCATCTACAAGCATTTCAACCGAGGCTGCAAGATCTCCAACATCTTCTATCACCATTCCTTCATTGGAAGTACTTGGACCGGGAGTATAATTTGCCACATTACTCAACCGCACTCGGATTTCACGCTTGTAGGCTTTGCATGACTTTTTGTGAGAGGGGAAGCCCTGGTGATTGAATTCTTTCTTGCAACCAATACATTTTGTCATGGTGTAGAGCAGAAAATATATGAGTATAGAAATAAATAGCAGCTTGCGCATGTTGAACGCAATGGTGAACAAAACTGCAGGCTTTTTTCGCAGAGGCAAGAACTTGGAGAAGCGCACAAGAGTCACATGCCCATGCCAATTCTCACGTGGCCACAGGGCGTCAATTTGTAAGTTCCTTTCTCCTGACTACCATGCCATCCTCTGCACGTTCCGAAACGGTGGCTGCTGTCATCGAGAGAATGCGTGTGAGGGAAGAGGATGACGATAGGTAAGTTAATAGAACATGGTTTTTCTGTCTGAACTCATAATATTTAGGTCGTCTGAAGCCATAGAGGCGTTTCGACATATCGCAAGGTGGATTCCTCGGTCCATCAGTCCTTTCTTGGACCTGAATGGTGCCATGTGTGCTGCATTGCCAAGTGATGAACCGTGAGCACCCAGAATTGAATATATGCACCTCCTAACGCTGACTTCATTTCAGGATTGACAAAATTGATATTGATAACTTCGACCGCATCATGAAAATGCATCCAAACTTCCCTGAACTTATCTCAGCATTCAAGCAGGAACCTGATGCCTATGATAGTTTTGTTGCCATCGTAGGTTTTCTTTTTATACTCATTGTCTATATGCGCATAAACTTTTTTTCAGCTGGTCCGTGCCATGGGGGATGCAAGAGCTCAAGATACAAATCTCATCCGTTATGAAATTCCAAAGTATATCCCCCTTGACTACAAGACAGATTCTGTAATGCCTCCAATCACTGGAGGCGAGAAGAGCAGCCGAGGCTTTTCTCACCCAGCCATCGCAAAACTTTTATGCCCATTGAGGTATCTTGATCGTTTCCTCATTGACCCCATGTGAGTGCATATATTCCACCTTCAATACGAAAATTTCTGATTTCACCCACAGCCTTTTCAAGAACCAAATTGAAAATGCAACACTCAAACTTCGCGCTATCGATGAAAGAAATTGGCCATCTTTTCTTTACCCTGAAGGCACCATATATGATGAATCAGAGTTAGACAAGGGTCTTTTTCGTGGTCATGTGTTTTTACGGGTTCGTTCATTCTTTTCACTTGAGTTTTTCTAATCTTGTATGTTATTAGGGTTTGCGTACAATCTTTACCGGCAAATCCTCCGCATTTACTGGCTATCGATCTGCCTCCAAACCCTCACAGGCAGAGATGCACGGCATGCGGGAAGTCTTTCCAGAGGCCGTTGCATACGCCGCTGTCCAGGTAAGTCCGAGTCTTCCTGTTTTAAATCTTTTCATGGTACTAAAATATGCTTCCAGTGCTACTATGGCCTTTCGTCTCTTGAAGGTTGGGATACAGAAGATCGTTTCTTCAAGCTGGATGTCTTTTTTGACAAATGTGTGCGACTGTTTACTGAGGATCCAGAGGATGGGTGGGTTACTGACACCCTCACGTTTTTGTCAAGGTATTTTTCATAAAAGCTCAATATTTTTCATACTAATCTATCCCAGCAACATGCCAGCACTTACACGGAGAGCCAAACGAAGGCTTGCAGAATCATTGGAGGATGAAGAGGGCTCCGGTGATGAGAGAGTGGTGGGAATTTTAGCTCAACGTGCCGCGAGACGCCAGGCTGTGCAAGAAGTGGAGAGAGATGCTCATCAGGTGCGCGCACTAATTTTTCGTTCACTTCCAAGTTCTGACAATCTCTACTTATATTTATGATGGCTTAACCTAGTATACCGCCAATGACAGTGATCAGGAAAATCAACCCCCGTCGCATCAAATGACGCCCCCAAATTCATCGCCGCCTGCATCACCAATATGGGGCCGTCCCTCTTCACCTCACTCTCCAACTCCTCCTGGTCGGCATATGTGGCCACATTCGAACTCACGGCCATTGCCACTGACTTCACGGTCATCATCCCCAGAGAGGATTAACCGGCCATCATCCACCTTAAACACCCAACAGACCACGAATAACAACCAGGCAAGCCAGAACCGGTCACAAATCTCGAACTTGGCACCATCATCTTTGCAAGGACCTCACGTCCCTTTCCCTGGCCCACCAACAGGCTCTACAAACAGCAGCGATGAACACGAGGTTCAGGTTGCAGCTCCTGTTTCCAAAAAGAACACAACAAAGAAAACTACCAAGCGAAGGAAGAAGTGGTAGGTACTCGATAGTTACCTCCATGGTCTGTCATTCGTCATATTTCGCTTCTCTCTGTTCTTTCCCTGTCTTCCTCTTCGTCAAATCATCCAACAGTGTTCCCTCCTGCATTATACCTTGTGTTTTTTTAGAATTGTATTGTCGCTTCCAAACTCAAAGCTTGTACATTATTCATGTTGTTAAAGGTGCTTTAATCAATTTTATTTGAGCCACAGTATTTCTTCGAAACTATCTTGAAATGGATCAGAATTTGAATAAGATGCGAAATGAGCCAACTAACCAGCTCACCAGATTGTTTGATATTCTGTGGTTAGAAGACCTTTGAACGGGATTGTATGGACCGTGAATATTTTTTTTGTATGTATTGATTTCCACTCGAAAAAACTGTTCTTTGAATAGAAGTCTTGCAAGCTCTTGCTTCGTTGGGAATGTTACCCATGACGTCCATTTTTTCTATGCCATTGCGTGTTCACGTGTCCTAAAAAGGCTTTGCTATCTGCGAAATTCTTCCTAGTTTTCCAATGGAAGAGGTCCTAATATTGGGCCTTCCTCTGAAGTTCAAATTATTCCGAGTTTTTCATGGGATTCTAAACTATACACAGAATTCTCGACATATACTTAAAATTCTAGGGGGTAAATATACGGTTTACCCTTTTCCCGATGTTGATGAAATTTTCAAAATGGCCTAGCCCTTCCTAGCATTTTGCGGTTAGCTGCAATACCCATCAGATAGAATATTTTAATTACTCTCCTAATTTTGAAGCTACAAGCATATGTTCTGGCCTATTTTGTTTAGATTATAAAAAGAATCATTGTGGCAAGAGGAACTTGAATGAGAAATCGGGTTAATTTTGAGTGCTGACTTTCCGTTGTACAAAAGTAGCGGCCTCTAGACGCCGTGCACCATATTGTATAACACAGGAAGCTAGAGTGAAGAGAAGGCAAAAACAAGCAAGCTTCGCGGAGGTTGCGTCACAAGGTCTCGTTATCAGTACTTCATCACCGGCAAAGAGTTGACCGAGTCCTGATGCCGATATGCCGATGTCCGATGCCAGTGGAGATAACGAGTAGTCCTCGTCAGATCCATCTCTGGGCACATATCCTCCCCTTGCACGCACGGTCTCTAAATTCAGAAACCTCCTCCATGCAGTCTCTCGGAAACAATAGGACTTGATCTTCATAAAAAGCTCACTCAAATCTAAAGAGCCCACTCCGGAACGATAAATATTTATCCTAGTGAGCGCTTGGGGAGTGTGATACGTTCTCCTGAAATATTTCCCCATTATTCCCGAAAGATTCCGTTGGGTGAGGGCCTTTACGAGAGGTTGAACTTGGAAGGCGCCTCGTGTATCGTATATGGTGGAGTGGAGTCACGGTTGTCGTCGCTGTAGTTGGTGTCTGCTTGTAAGAATCAAGAATATTATCAGCCTATCACCGCCAGCACACTGCCGTTGAACTGCTGTGCCATGGCCAGAAACTTTCGCTGCATCCCAGAGGAACAGGAGAAGCCAAGAAGAAGCTTAATGGATCTAGCATTTTGCCGTTAGCTGTAAAAAACTTCCAGGCAGTTCGTCAGAGTTGTTTGGTCAGATGTTTGAGTCCGGCTACCCCGAATATCCTGACAAATGTCCTACCGCCGCAGGCGGAGTGGAGGCGAAAGCGGCCTCAGGAGCCGTTTTTTGTGTCCGGATAAAAATTTGCGGTCTAAGGGAATCGAACCGATGAACATAGAGCATGGACTTTGATCTCGCACGTGACAAGGATAGCTATCAGCGTACTTAACCATTATCCTAAAAGGTGTACACCTACTGACCTCTAAAGGACTGTAGTCACTACCAAATCAGAAGCCGAGGATTCCACGCTGATGCGCTTAACTCTACAGACCTACTTGGTATTAGGGGGGGTTATGCCTTATATGGGAAGGTGCCGTCCTTCCCGACCATATAACATGGGGACAGCCAGCTGATAGCTAGGGACTGCCGACATACTGCCGCATTACACGGACTTATTCGTGAGCAGGCTCCTAAAAGCAGCTGCTCATCTCGCGAGCTATTCTTACTATTAGGGAGCTTATGTAATAATTGATGGCTGAACAAATAAACAAACCTAAGGTCTCGAGCTCGCGAGAGAGCGGCTGCCGGAAAAGTTGGTCGGTGATCTCGGAGACCACTGATTAACCCCAAGGTTGGGTTCCAAATTTGGCAATGAGTGACAAGACCGTGATTCTAGTACGATAAGAATATAGCTACAAGTCAGCGCAGTAGTTACAAGTTAGCACAGTAGCGCGTTGGCATTAAGTAGTTGTAGTAGCCCTCAATGTCATATAAACTAATACATGCATATGTGTCCTGTTTAAGAATGAGTTAAAAACACCTGTGGGATTCAATGCCAGTGACAGGGCTTACTACAGACTCGGAATGGCCGGCGCAGTACCACACATTAACGAGATCAAAATAATCTTGAATGCTTTCGAGGATGCTGGAATCACACCCTATCAGTTTCTTCACGGAATCCTTGCCACAAACATATTCCAGGACCACCCTGTCACTGAGTCAATCATCGAGGACTTGAATCTTATTCTTAATGACCTTGCATCTGCTCATTCAACTGCTGATAAGGCCATTCAATGGGCTTTTCGAAGTGCCGAGAAAGGATATCAAAAGCAGGTGTTAGAGTTGACAGCGAAGGAGAGTGGGTTTTGTTTTAGTCCTGGCAAGATAATGGAGGTTCAACTAATAGAGACCAAGATCGACAAGCTATCAACGCAGATGAGCTATCACGCACCTGATCTTTGGCGACTGCTCGCTAAACTACTTGCTTCCGATCCTGCTGCAAATCAGAGACGAGCACAACTCGCATTCAAGAAGGCTGGCTCTGCAAACCATAACCTGGGTCCCCGATTGAATGATGGTGATATAGCGATGGGAGATTCCACTGGAGATGGAAGAGAGACCGTTGATGATGATATTGGGTTGGTTGACGAGGACGACGATGCACCTGAGGATTTGATGGAACAAGTTGAGGGACAGCTTGATGCCCTAATAGTGATTGTAAGTATGAGAGCGATGTCACATATGCACGAAAAACTTACAGGTATTTTGTAGAAACAAGTCTTCTGCTTGAGTATCATGATGCAGAGCAGCAATCAGCAGTGCAACGCATTGCAGAGCATAGTCGGTGTTTTTCTTCATGCGGCAAACACGCCGGAGACTGTCCTAGAGCTTCTCGCTCACCTGGGTGTATCAATATCACCATCAACAATAATTAATGCAGTGTCAAACCTTTCAAAGGAGTCCAGTACAGCCATTCGAAAGCTCAGAAAGTCTCTGCTCACACTTTATGCATACGACAACCTTGACATTGACCTTAAACATTTGGTGCCAACTGTCGAAAACCCTTTCAATACCCTTGTACATCTCACAACTGCGTCTATGCTTCCATTAATGCATAACATCTCACTGGATGACCTCAATTGCTCCGATTTCCTGTGGAAGAGATATCAACATAATTTCAATGCCCTCCAACAGGATATACCAAACATACCGTTCGAAAAGCTGCTTGAAATTCATTCAGAGGAGATTGTATCTGGGCCATCGCGCCGGAAGAGATTTAATGCTTGGAAATACCTTTCCGACCTTGTCGAATTTGGCCCACCCTACTTCCACAAGTTTAAGAAGTTGCTTGGCAATCCAGAGGTTGTTGATGAAATTCCGCTTGTCAAGACAATTCAAACACCATTGCGAACTCTCGATATAAGCCCCAGCTCACCAGGGACAAATGCCAGTGCATTGGAGATGTTCTTTCTTCAAAGCGGCGTAGGTGATCCTAATCGTACACCGGGTGCACAAGACCCACAGAATCATGTCATCCTCATATCCGGAGATCTTCTCACTATCCAACATCTACGCAGCCTGCGAGCAACACGGGCAGACGAGTCAACAGCTTGGGGTCGTGTACAATTCATGGTACCGGTGATGGGCCTCTTCCACCTCAAGATGGCATGTGCCGATGCAATATGGCGAATCTTCATCCACAACAAAGCGAAGGAGTCCAGTCCAAATGACCTAATAACACATATAGGTCAAATACGACCCAAGGAGACACACAAGATTGAAACCAAACCTGGGTTTCGAAAAATGCATGAATGCATTCAACACGTTGGGATTGTGTCTCGTCTCGAGGTTTGGAGGCTTGCTGCAAAAGCTCGATTCCCAAGTGTAGCATCACTAGAAGATTTTGCAGCACTGGCACCTGAATGGAATATCTTAGTAGAAATGGCAACAGAAATAGCATTGCAACATCCAACATCAGCAAATTTTAGCAGAATGCGTACCCGGAATGCTGGAGACCGTGATCAGCAACTTGAAAACATGATATTGCGCGAGGAGTATTTCCTACTTTACGAAGAGATATCGCATGGCCTAAATCACGGTGACATTGGTCGAGTGGAGACATGCTTCATGCCATGGATATTTATATTTGCGGGCTGTGGCAAGCATAAATATGCAGCAGAGATGAGACGTTATTTGGAAGACGTACATTTTGTTTACCCAGAGAGCTTGCGGTGTGTTGTTAATAATTCGTTTGTTGATGCGCCGCTGACTTTAGCATGGAATTTAGTCATGCTGTCCGCATGAATATCCTCTGCAATCCAACAGGAAAAAAAGGACATTTCCGTGCCATTGACTGGATTATTGAACACAACAATTTGTATATAAAGGTGAATATAGTTATGGTATAAGGATGTGGAATACTAATGTTTCTGTCAGCGCATTTATGGAGGAAAATTCTCAAACCATACGCAAGAACGTATAATGAAGGAATCGGCACTGATTGAGGTATATAAGAGCATCCGCATCCAGTTTGAACAGATGTTCTGCTTGGAGCACAAGACAATACGGCACTCGCCTCCAAAAATGAAAAATACATTTGACAAGCTGGGCGACTACATGCGGACAGAATCGACACATACAGAAGTGAGGGGTAGGATGGCGTACAACATTGTTGATGCGAAGGCAAAGGGGATGCATATGGCTATGACAGGACATGCACCAGGTAACTCGAATGCAAGCGGTTCAAGCGGCGAGTTAGGTGAAGATGCAGAACAGGATGTTGAAGTTGAGGATGATGGAAGCCTCGATGTCTAGGGTGGCGGCAGAGGAGGGTTTGGAGGGCGCTGATAGTAGAACATAGCTGGGTGATATTGCTGATATTGATGGCCCATCTCGGGATGATGGTATTGGTAGGGATATTGAGGATGGGCATACTGAGGAGCGAGTGGGAGCTGTGGAGGTGTAAAGTTTGATGGAATGACGTTCTCGTTGCCAGCATTTCTTCCTGAAGCTTCAAGCTGGACACGCCGACCTTCAATTTTCTTTGGACATTTGCTATTTGAGCCTATAAGATAGTTATTAGCGTGAATAGAATATAAAATATAAGAGCATACTGTTATGACCAAGCTCCTGGCATGCCGAACATCTTTGTGGTGCGCGTTTTCGAGATACAGACGGTTGAACATCAGAGGCAGTGCTTGTGATAGCACTGGCAGCCTCAAGTTGAGCAGGAGCGGTTGGTGGAGCTGGTGGTGGATAGTATTCGCAAACAATATGGAGCAGAGATGGGCCAAATTCCTTTGCCCAATCATCGCACCAGCTCGTCTCCTTGATCAGCTGAGAGACTGTATGCAACTTGCCGACTTGTGCACAGTCAACAATGCGTGCGATAATGTCGTCCGAAATAAAAAGACCAGGCCCAAAGATTTCGATAATTGCTGGTTTGAATTTTGATAAGGCCTCGATATCACGCCAGTCAAATAAGGCATCTTGAAGTTTCTGATCCTTGGGGGTCATTGTATAGGTTCTGATTGTAGACTTTGCTGATTGCTTCATAGGTTTGGGAAGGGCGGGAACTTTGAGGTGTTCAAATGCAGCTGGGTGGCAGAGATCACAACAAATATTATGGATCTTGGGCCTACAGCGAGCGCAGCCCTCCGCAGTTGAATTGTCACACTTCAGATGATCGTTGATAGCTAAGAAAAGAATTACAATGAGTGGATATAAGCGGTAATATGGACCGAAACAATGCATGCCTTTGATCATTCCCAAATACAAGCATGGGAACCACTCGACGACATTTGAAATGAAGATGGGCATTGATGAAATCATCCATTGCACTTCCCACCTCTACAACCTTATCCTTCCCCTTCGTAACTGAACTCTGTGTTGTTGTCACCTTTCTGGCCCGCTTTGCATAGTGGGCACGCTTTGTTTCTTTCAAGGTTTCCTCTGGTGTTCCCTTGGATGTTGGAGTGTTGGGTAGTATCGGATCGGCAGAATCAATGATGTCAGTGGCTTGGTTGAGAACTGATGTTGTTCTGTCAGTGAGTGCTGGTCTCTTTGCCGTGGGATTGAGTTGATTTGTTGATTTCCTCTTTGATCCAGTTCCAATTCCCTCCTTCGACTTCTTCAGAGCAGCTGCTATAACTTTCTTAGCTTTAGCTTTTCGTTCTTCATCTGTATCTTTCTTCTCAACGAGAAGAACCGCCATCCCTGTCTGACCAGGCCCACGTGCTCCTCGACCAAATCGCTGCCAAAGTGTGCAGAGGGTGCATGTTGCCTTCCACTGTACAACAATCTTGATATTCGGTAAGTCCATTCCCTGATATTTTTGAGTAAGAACTTATTTGAATATTATTTCAAAATTTACCATTCCAAATGCGTCTGTGCAGAAAAGACCAAATACCTCCCCAGATCTCATCTTCTCACACAGTTCTTCCCTCTCCTCTTGTGTCAAATCTGCATGAAACCATCTGATCTTTTGCTGATCTGCTACTGGTAATAGCATACGAATGGTCTTACATGCATTTTCGGCCTCTTTCTTTCCATCGAAGAATACAAGAAAAGGATCTAAGGTATCTCCTTCTTTGAAACTATCTGGTATGAGAAACTGAAGGTCCTGAAATTTGTTTGCAGGGTAGACAAGGCATCGGACCATCAAACTGATTTCTGGGCGATCATTTGAACGCAAAATCTGCTCAGTTTTATCAATCCTGAGTTGTAGAATGTCGATTATATCAAGGAGGATAGGAAGAGGGAGTGTAGCCGAAGCTATATAGAAGGGAACATGTTCCGGGATGAGATAGCGCAATGCTCCTAAATGTGCGTATTCTTTTCGAAAGCTTCCCCATTGACTGATACAATGTCCTTCGTCAAAGATGAAGTTTAGGAGGTGCTTTGTGAAATCTGCCTTTTTCCAAAGCTTCTCGACTTCTTCATTACTCATTAGAATCTCTGGATTGACAATCACGACATTGTATTTCCCATTTTCAATATCCTGCTCACATATGTTAGCTGATCTGTTTATATGTTCAGGTGATCTCGTACCTTCCAGGTCTCTACATTCGCATTCTTCATGCTGATGGCTATGCCTGAAAGTCCTGCTTCGTCCAAAAGGGCCTCATTTTGCTTTCCAAGCAAGTTGAGTGGGGTGACCACAATTGTCATCGCATTCCGTCCTTCTTCCAGAGCCATGAGCAGAGGTATCCAGAATGACAAGGTTTTCCCGGCTCCCGTTGGAGCACAGCCAATAACATCTTTGCCGCTGTACAAAGCAAGCGCCGTTTTGATTTGGTACCAGCATGGACGCTTCCCGAACTTTGCCTGTACAAGGGCACAGACCTCCTGGATGGTCCATTCCCTTCGTGTTTTAGGTGTACTTTCCATAGTATTATTTGGAATTGTGCTCATACTTAGTTTTCGTATGATATTCAAATTTTCATGTCTAGTTATCTACATCAATATTGCTTGTGACGAAAATGTGACATGACTGCTTAGCGAACCCAACCTTGGGGTTAATCAGTGGTCTCCGAGATCACCAACCAACTTTTCCGGCAGCCGCTCTCTCGCGAGCTCGAGACCTTAGGTTTGTTTATTTGTTCAGCCATCAATTATTACATAAGCTCCCTAATAGTAAGAATAGCTCGCGAGACGAGCGGCTGCTTTTAGGAGCCTGATTCGTGAGCAGTCTGTGGTATCCATCACCAACGATGAAATCAATCGGCAGTCTCCGAAGATCGTGCCGAAACAAATCAAAGTTTGTGGCTTTGGGGCATTTTCCGGATAAGAATTGGCTTCTTTGACACGAATCATTTTTTGAAAATGGTTCCCAATCTCTCACTCGATGCATAGTTAAAAGGAAAAGCCATGGGAATTTTTTGCCCACCAAAGATCAAGCATAACCTTACAGGTGCCTGCAAAATGCGAGGCCGTTTTTAAATCTTCTGTGTGCGCCTTTGTTTGGTGCAAATACACTTTTTGGGTAGATCCGTAGTAGATATGATGAATTGGAGCAATCCATCGGGATCTGAAAACTGTTGCAAGCATGGTTGCTGAGGTTACAGACATTGACCACTGTATATATTACTATGACATAGTTATTGGATTCGATGAGGGAGGCCGCGAGTGAGAAGAGGGGAGCGTGGAGCTGAAATGGCAATCACATCATCACTCCCGCACTGTACTAAAAACAGGTGTTTACACCAAACACGGGCAGACACAGAAGATTTAAAAACGGCCTAGCATTTTGCAGGCAGCTGTAAGTTCCGAATATCCTGACAAATGTCTAATCTTCCTACCCAAAAGGCACCGCAGGCGGAGTAGAGGGGAAATACACAAAATGCGGCCTCAGGAGCTGTTCTTTGTGTCTGGAAATTGTGGTTTTGGGGCATTTTCCGGATAAGAATTGGCTTCTTTGACTTGAATTATTTTTTGAAAATGGTTCCCAATCTCTCAATCGATGCACAGTTAAAAGGAAAAGCCGTGGGAATTTTTCGCCCACCAAAGATCAAGCATCTGGCCGAGTATTCATAGGACCCTGGGCAATAGGCCTCGAGGCAGGGTCCGAATCCGGACAGGATTCGAGCTTTTTTGACGGACGGCTAGAGTCAATCCAGACAAGATTTGCCGAAATTTTTTGGGCAGCCAGTGCCAGAATCCAGACAAGTTTGGGGAAATTGTGATAGGCTAGTTGCCCATCCGGACAAATTTTAGGGTACTAATATGCTATAGTATGGTGTAGTCTGTTGAGCGTACGAATGACTCAATATCTGCCGGTTCAACTCCCTCTCTGAGTACTTTTTCTTTGCTGTATGTTATTCTGGACTTAGTAAAATAATCATGATAATTTTTGTAAAACAAAGATTCGCATCTCTCAGTTAGGCATTCCTGACCAGAAACTCCTTTAGCTCCTTTCAGTCAACTGCTCTCTTATTATGGACGAAGCGCCTGTACTTTTCATGCTGCTATTAAATTGTTTTGAAAGCAGGGTGGAAATCTTGAATATGAAAATAGTTATGTTTACTCGTAAATATGATAGGATATGCTTATTCCAAGCCAGAATTGTACTTTTTGAGGCGGGCAAGAGCAGTACAGACCTTTTTTGAGCCTACCAGTCCGGACAAAATTTGGGCCAAAAAATAGCTAGGTCAACAATGCAGACATTTTTTTGGAAAATCTTGGGATCCTAGGTGCAATCCGGACAAGAATCGCACTGAATCGCGACGCCCTGTCCGGACAAAAAGTTGAAATCTGGGACCCTGCCCCTTGGCCTATTGCCCAGGGTCCTGTATTCATTCGGTGGTCCTGTCCGGCTTTACACTACTCCGAACTTCGATTGTGGCAGGTCCAATCATGGTGTCCAAATGCAAAACCTTATATTGGAACAGGACCCCCGAATACTCAGCCAGCACCATCCAAAAAGAGATCAGGGGCGTTTGATTTTTGATGCGGCCACTTGCGGCCAGCGTTGAGGCGTCAGTATTCTGTATCGCCCCACATAACAAGATTCCGTCATTCCTATCATTGACCCGATCACGACAGCCCCGATCACGACAGCCATGACTAGGACATATCAGTAGATATCGGTCCTCTAAACTACTGCAATAAAAGCAGACCTTATATATATACAAGAGCAACGTCGTGTTCTCTAATCCCAACACTTTGGCATGCCAAGAGCTCTCGCAATCACTGGCATCCTACTAGCAACTATTTTACCCTCAGGCTATTATGTCCCAGTCTCTGCTCAGTTGGCATATCTTCAAAGATGTATAATGGTGCGCCTACGACTTGAAAGAAGTTGTCATTCACAAGACGAATGTTGATTTGGTTATAGTCGCGCTTGCCAAATGAATTGGTACCATGCAATACTATGGCAATGCCTATCCGAGGAGTCTGTTCTCAAACCTATCGATGCAGCTCGGACTGCTCGGTGTATTATTCCAGCGGCTTCCTGACGTGAGTCACGTGACCTTCCTCATTGTGACGGTTAACATTGTTATTAACATTGTTTTCCGTTATTAGTTGGTTGGACCCCGAAACTAATTGTACCACCATCTACTATGTCCAAGTGTGAGCTCCAACTCTTAGTATTCCTATCCCACGTTTCCTCATTCTTCTAGTTTGGCCCCAATTACATCGTTTACTTGGGTTCCTCATGATCATTATCTGGATGGAGAAGTAAGTATTGCCATTCTATATCTCCAGCAATATTCGTTGAACATATGTATTTAGGCTGGCAACAATATCAACTTCACCTTGGATAAGACTGCAGGTGCGTTCTTTGGACCAATTAGTCTGCATTCACTGATCATAGCTTCAGATTCTGCCAAATTAGCCGCCGTCGTTGGGGGAGTAGCCTTCCTCACAATTATGACCGCCCTGATCCTCCATCGCTGGAAGAAGGAGTCTGCACCATATCCTTCCCCATACGATCTTGTTTCGTCTCTGGAGGTCCAAACGAGTTGTGTTGATCCCGTTATTCTGACATCGATGAAAGCCTCTGTGAGTCCGGTTGTACACCATTTATTTTCACCATCCTGATTGTTTTGTACAGTGTGTCACGCTAGGAGAGTCAAGTTCGCGAGAGGAGGAATTCAAGCGGCCTGTGAGAAGGAACACTACTAGTAAGGTAAAGCGGAATCTTTCAAAGTCGACAAAGAGACGGCCAGTGGCGATGGAAGACTTTACTCTTAACGCGAAGGCTTTGCGGTCGCTGAGGAATTCGAAGACGAATTACATGGGTATGGTAGATCGGAAGCTATCACACACCATCCTGGAGGCAGGAGACAAGTCTACGGAAGAGGAAGAAGATTATGCGCCTCAACCTCCGAGAGCGAGTCCCAAGGCCAGGCGCAAATACCAGTGTCTATCAAGTCGTCCACCTCATGATATGGATACCTCGACGGCACATACTCAAGGCCTTGGGAGCGCATCCAACTCAGCTATAGGCTTACCAATGTGCACGCCGGGCGGGCACTTCGTCCCACATCACGCTTCATACTGTCCCATGTGTGGGCATCACTTTTCACGTCCCTGCGGAAGCCCTGAAGGGATCTCATCAGACTCAGATAACGGTCAAGGTTCACCGGTGTCTATGACAAACCCACGCCTCGTCCCTCATTATAATCCGTACTATCGAACGCATGGGCATACTTATCCACGTCCTATGGGGCCTTATGGATGTAGCATAGGCGGACCAGGGACAACTGTGAATTCGGGGGTGGGCAATATCACCCATGTGACTATTTCAGGCATTGGTAATTACAATTCCGTGAAGAATGCTTATCGTAAGCGATTTATACATTTATAGGGCTGAGGCCAGTGACTGACCATGAATCTCACAGGTGCTCCTCGTACTCGTACCCGGTGGAAACGAGAAAAAAACAATAGTATTAGCGCAGAGGACTGCGGAGTGGCATGCACGTAGCACCAGCATGTATCATGCATATGCAACGCATTACTTATCGGTGACGCGATGAAAGAATGCAACGTTGGCTAGACTGGTATTTAACTTACCGTTATCCTTCTAGATACAATAGTGATGTCGTAACTCGTTGACTACTATTAGAAACTTCGTTGTGACCGTACATAGGTGATGAGTGTAAAGACGGGAGATCGTATCAGCTGATTATAATGGCCTTGGATTGGATAACGCGGGAGAAATGCTTATTGAAATCGGGGAAATTGTGGCTCCCCCCATTTGTTCATCCCATCTTTTCGTCGCTTGACTTTTCGACAATGCCCGTTCCTTGGAGCATGTACAAATGTACTGCGCTCACCTGGCATACACAAATCATATACACGTCACTAATACACAATTTGGCATCCCTGGCATCCATTAATTTTGCCCATCAGTTCACGCTCCATCCTCATCGACATCACCAACTCGGATGTACCATTTCTCCATCACGTGGTATCATCCAGCCAGTCGCCGGCCGCCTTTGAGGGATTTCTGCCATAATTAGGCGTGCATCTCTCACCACCCTGACTGGCCCATCTGCTTGTCATTTGCTGTTGTTCGGCAATGGATTATTCCCGCTGTAGGATTTATTTCTACACTACTTATCTATGATACATCCCAAGGCTCAAGAACAGAGTTATCCTAGGTTTCGGATTCTCAGCAACAATTCTGCTATTTATATGGGAAATTAACCCAATTTCGGCAGTGAGGTTGGCGTGAGAGATGCAACAGGCTTGTGGGGTGGACGCCTTCATCGTCTCCTTGGGCAAGACAAGTATCGCTCTCTCAACCCGGGATGGGACGGGAATTGCTCTGTGACGTCGAGGTTAAGGAGCTGGTGGAGGGTGCAGGCTAATTCCCTAAATATACTGAGAATAACTCATAGTATTTTATTATTGGAAGATGTTTGTCTGTCGAACTTGAGCAGAACGAAAGGGTTGGCTGCGTCACAACTTAACGCTGATAGCTACGACTCGGAGGTGCTTGTATGAAACTCGTGCTACACATCGCTTCATTGCAACTAAATTGTTGTCTATAAACAGGAACGATCAGGTGGTGGAGCCGACAGACACCTGGATATTCATAATCAATCAAGCGGTAGACGTCGACAAATTGGTGGGGTAAAAATCAACTTACATTCCTCGAATTCCGGCTACTTCAATGCAGCAGAAAAGTCCAGTCGGGCCTGCACATAATGTTCATGAGAAGAAGGAATGACAGAATTCAAGTTGCTTACATTCCATTTCCTGTAAGAGTTATAATGATGAGCCGTACAAGCCAAGGACATACCACTAGTAAGAATTTATACAAAGGACAGTCAAAAGTATACGTACATCAGGACCACTGCCTATATCATTCAAGAATCAAGATTAGTTTAAGTTAGGAGCGCGATGGAGATTCGAAAACGAACAAGCTAGATTTTCAACCTGTGGCTGAGAAGGTACCGCAAGGGCGTACGAGAGAAAGACAAGAGATGCGGTAAGAGCAGTGATCACTGGGTACTTCATGATAATCAAAGACAAGAAGGTTGGTGGGTAATCCGACTCCTTCCCTAAGCCCCAAATTGTCTTTAAATACCTTTTGATCATCAAGCTTTTTCTCTGCCCTCATTTACAATCAATTGAGTCTTTGTTTACACGGTCTGACTAGCGTGCCCATCCGTTTTCCGGGGTAATAGGCTTGAGAAGTCTCCCATCGATTTCCGAAAATGGACGACTCACGAAATTCACATATTAATATGCACCAAGACTAGTTCAAGGATCGTGAGAGTAGCCTCGCTCGCTTTGACGGTTATTTAAAGTTCGCATTGTTATGAGAAGCATCAATCATTAGCACAAAACAATGCCTTACCTACGCAAACATCTAAACAACGATTTCTTCATCGATAAGGAACCTACATCCGCCCACATCCTCCCCACATCCTCCCAAATCTCTCGAGACGTTGTTCAGCCGCGAAAAGTCCTCTTTCATCGTCTTTAAAGTATATTTTTTACCCATCGATCCACTCTCTTCCAGTGTTTGGTACAGCTGATTTGAATTCGGCATTCATCTGCCAAGAAATCGAGTTGTCCAAGCTGAATTCTCTTGCACTTGCAAGCTGATCGGTCGTTAAGGTGGCGAGGGTCTGGTTCGTTATTACGCTGCTAGATTCCTGACACTTCCAGCGTATCCAATCTGATGCATGAGGATGGAGGAACCTTGGGGATAAACAGGTTGGATCTCTGATGTTGTAGGCTCTGGCCTGGTTATGACTTGGAGACTGCTTATCCAGAGCCTTCTCAGAGAGACACGTTCCGCGTTGCGCTTTCGGCTTTTTCCTGACTTCCTCAGTTTCAAATTGTGATTGCTGCGTTGTAGTTGTCGGGGAGACCGAAATTTGGCTTGTAGTTCTCATATCCGGTTCCATAACCTATTGTCTCGGATGAACTTGTTGATGAGTCTGCAACCGCTGAATTTGACAGGCGGGTTGGCTGTATAAACAGCTGTGTAAGGGATGACTGTCCTGGCGGTATCAAGCTGATCAGACCCAATATTCGGGAGAGCATCCTGGTTGCAAAAGGCTGCTTAGTCGTTCAAGCTGGATGAAGGTCTGCTTCGTTATTCTGCCGAACGCCTGAAGAACCTGGCAGTAACCAGGTTGGACACCTCCGCTCTCATTGGATGATCTCGCTTGAGTCTTGGAGTGCTTATCCAGAGCCTTCGCAGAGTGAGACTCTCTGTGTTGGGATTTCGGCAGTGGCATGATCACCCCCCAGCCTCATATCGAGGTGCTGCTGAATCCCTTGCCATCTTACGCTTTCTAAAAAAGTGTGTCCCTAAATTTAATGATAAGGAAATAGAGTTGTGGGGAAAAACTGTGCTTAATCCACATACTAATATCGCCACCAAAGCATTTAGAATACCCTTCTTATTCCCATCTGGGAAAAAGGGTACAACTTGGTAATTACCCGTCTGGGCCAGTGTTCCGACGGTCCATCCTACCCTTTGCAAGGCTGTTGTCATCGCTCCAACAAATGGGGGAGCATTGTAATCCTTTTCTTGTAAGAGGTGTGCACCTCTTTCAAGAAAATGACTACAACGTTGTCAACTGCGGTGCCCCGTTAGAAAACCTAAGGTAGGTTGTTGTACTACAATGGTCGTAAACTACAATATTCAGGTGTGAGCAGATACAACGACGGCAACAATCGGGAGTACTTACTAAAGCAACATGGTATAGCGGATCACGAGAAAGGTCGACTTGATAGTATTTTAGGCCTTGTTACGAGTTTGAAGCCATATAAACCCGATACATCTCGAAGCAATTATGACGGTCAACACCTATCGTTCCGGCCGTAGCTGCAGCTACAGCCATCCCAAGATTGACTCATTGTTCAGGTCTGATATGAATATGTTGTTCTTTTCTCCTCTTGCCAGTGTCCTTATTCTACGACGATATAATTATGTGCAGTGGGAGTCTTATATAACTATATCTTATTAATGCCAATTGAGAGGGGTTTGAACTTGAGGGAATTCTTCAGCGGGGTACTCTTGTTAAAGATGTGTATCCTTGTTGTGACTCCTGGAAGGTAAACATAACTCCGAGTCGTCATCCCACCTGCTGTGACTCGACCAGCTCACCTTCCATTGAGGACAGGTAGAACGCTTAGCGTGAAGCCTTCCATCTTGTTCATTTATATTGATGTTGTCAAAATACAGGGAACTAAATGTAGTTCTGACTCCTAATAACAGCATTAATGGATCGCAGGCCTTTACTCAAGTGATGCACAGGAGGTGGTGGCATTCAACGAGCGCCCAAAGCAGATTAAATATAAGGATGGTACAAACAACGATCATGATGGTGATAGAACAATTTAAAACATTTTTTCTTCCCTAACAGTTGATAAGGTCATTAGCTTTTTTGAGATGTTGAATGCATGACATACCAAGAAACGAAGATAAGAAGATAATATTCGAATGACTATCATCCTCGCCGACCATGACTAGATTTTCGATCCGGTCCTTCATCACTTTTGGTCGTCTCTGGTCCCTTATCTTCAGCCGGAGTCCTTCCTGCACCAAAACAACTGTTTTCACCTTCTTTCAGCGTATATGGCTGCTTCTCTCCTTCCACACTCCGATACTCGTCTGTTTTAATGCCTGTACGGCTCCATTCTCCTGAAGGTGCCTCGTACAATTTTTGAACAAGGTCTGACTCGGGGCCAACTCGATGGATTTTTTGATCGCTTGGGGTTGTGCAATCGACTTCTTTAGAGTAGGAGTCCGGCGTGTGATCATTGTGGTTTTGACAAACACCAGTAGTAGTAGTTAAGGCTTTCATGGAACCTTGATAGGTAACCGTAAATTTTGAGCACAGCGGAGAAGGGTAGCTGGTTGCGCACAAATACACGAGGACATGGTTGGAAACACGGTGGGCACATGACGTCAAATACATCCAGCGCTCGGACTCATCGCCTATGTACGGTCACAAACAAAACCCCTAATATAAGTGGGGATGGCCACCTCCTGTTATGGCCGCGGGAGCGTCACGTCACGTCACACAGCCAAAAGCGTGACAAACTGTGAAACACATGAATCTTTTGTTGCTCACTCAGTTTTGCATGCTTTACCTTGATTCTTTTTAGTGTAAAAAAGTGTTAAAATATATTAGAAGCTTTAAAATCATAATTTATTGTCCAAATAACTAAGCTAAAGTGACATAAACTACCTAATCATCATCCCATGACTCCCATATCCTCATTTCCTTCTTCTGAGAAGTCAAATTCCTCCCCAGACTCTGAAATATCTTCTGTCCCTTTAAGTTGGGGGGTGACCAATACTTGAGTTATGTGGCACCATGTCATACTGGCATCACATAGGTGTCACATATGAAATGTTGAGACATGGCCTTTCATTCCTCACACAACATTTAATAGGATGTTTTTAAGTTGAAAATGGTACATAAAGAGTAGTTTGAATCAGAAACTGCAAGTTGAATACAACCAATATATTTCTTTGTGGCCATAATGATGATTCCCCTGCTAAATCTGAGTGCTGAGATGTCTACCCTTTATAACTCTCCAGCACCTCAAATCTGAGACTTGTTTTGCTGGAATAAATTATTCTAAATGTTATTATGAACATTTCTATCAGGTTAGAAATTTTATATTTGTCCATTGAGGTCATTATTTCAAGGTATATGCATCATTATCTTATGCTTACAGTGTGAAATTAAAAATTCTGAGCTGATAGGCATGTTAAGAATCAAAAAATACATATATTATGTCACCAAAACTAGTTGCAAAAGTGCATTGGTGAAATGTTATAAGAGCCACTACTTTTTCTGCCTATTTTAGGTGGGCACAGAAGTATTTATTCAATAAAGAAGTGGATAATGGATGTGGGGATGGGGTTTTGGCTCAGATATATGGTGGTTTGAGAGGAAAGGAGATTAAGCCATGAAGCAAAGGTGCTATGTGTTGCATACAGCCATGTTCATTTTTGGGGTGGCTGTGCCCACCAGAAAAAGTAGTGGCTCTTATAACATTTCACCAATGCACTTTTGCAACTAGTTTTGGTGACATAATATATGTATTTTTTGATTCTTAACATGCCTATCAGCTCAGAATTTTTAATTTCACACTGTAAGCATAAGATAATGATGCATATACCTTGAAATAATGACCTCAATGGACAAATATAAAATTTCTAACCTGATAGAAATGTTCATAATAACATTTAGAATAATTTATTCCAGCAAAACAAGTCTCAGATTTGAGGTGCTGGAGAGTTATAAAGGGTAGACATCTCAGCACTCAGATTTAGCAGGGGAATCATCATTATGGCCACAAAGAAATATATTGGTTGTATTCAACTTGCAGTTTCTGATTCAAACTACTCTTTATGTACCATTTTCAACTTAAAAACATCCTATTAAATGTTGTGTGAGGAATGAGAGCCATGTCTCAATATTTCATGTGTGACACCTACGTGACGCCTGTGTGACATGATGTCACGTAACTCGGGCACTGGTCACCCCCAATATAAGTAGTCAACTATGTTGGAATATTTCGCAGCTAGAACAGTTGAATTGTAAGTCTCAACCTTTTTGATAAAAGTTGAGTTAATTATTATACCTAGAACAGTTGAATTGTAACTAGGTGATTATTAGAAGTAGTATTAAGTGAATAAACGAATGAACTCATGTCTCAACCTTTTTGATAAAAGTTGAGACTTGTAGTAAATAAGACTCCGTCACTAAAAGAACGTGATTATGTAATAGAATAAAATAAATTGAGTAAAAAGATAAAGAGAAGAAATGAGAAATGATAAGATAAATAAGAATCAATGGAATGATACTCGCACAAATTCAACAAACTACATCACTATTGTATGACTGCAAGCTAAATACCGGTCACATTGCCGATAAGGATGTCCATGCGTTGGATGGTATAGGTTACAATGAGGGACGAGGACTCGTTGAGGAGTGAGTTTGTCATGTACATCGGTGAACCTATATTGTTATGTGAGTCTGATGCGGTCCTGTCACGACTTCCACAGGGACGTGAAAAAAGATGCTGACATACTGGACAATATGAAGCATGATGTGGGAAGTACTCGCCTGTAGGTGAGCTTGATGTGCCCCCAAGGCCTTGAATGTGTGCCGTCGAGGTATCCACATCATGAGGTGAACAATTTGATGGACTCTGATATTTGCACTTGACCTTGACACTCGGCTCTTGGAGGTTGAGGAGCATACCCTTCTTCCTCTTTTCCCGAGATTTGTCTTCCGTCTTCTGGATGGGGCGTGATTAATATCATTCAAGAATCAAAATTAGCATAAGCTAGATGTGTGATGGAGATTTGAAAATGAATAAGCTAGATTTTCAACCTGAGGCTGAGAGGATACGCAAGGGCATACGAGAGGAAGACAAGAGGATGCAGTGAGAGCAGTGATCGCTGTATACTTCATGATATTCAGAGACAAGAGCTGGTGGGCAATCCAATTCCTTCCATAAACCCTAAATTGTCTTTCGATACTATTTGGGCATCAAGCTTTTACTCTGCTCTCATTCACATTCAATTGAGCCTTTTGTTACATGGTCTGACTAGTGTGCCCATCGATTTTCTGGGGTGATAGGCTTGAGAAACTCTCCCCATCGACTCGCGAAAACGGACGACTCACGAAATTCATATAATAATGTGCACCAGTTCAAGATCGTGAGAGCCTTGCTCAAAACCTGGCCTCGACGGTTATTTGAAAATTGCTGTTACAACAGCATAAACAATAATTAGCACAACAATGCCTTGCATACGCAAACATTTAGTAAATAACTTTGATTTCTTTGAACCTCTTGGCCCATATCATCTTTTGCGCTAGTCAGACGTGTGAATCCCCGAACATACTGTATTTCTTCATCAGCAAAACCCCCGGTTCTCCAGCTTTGCCTTCTTTAACTTTTACCCACTTTTATAGTCTTTCTTTCCTTTAGCTTTGGGCTTTCCGTTATATCTTTGGACTCATGCTGTCTCTGTCTTTGCCTTACTTCTTTGATTGTCTCTAGAATATATAGTAGAGATCTTTCTGGTACTTTACTAACCTCACAAATTTTGAAATTAGAATGCAATTTCGTGAGCATGATGGTCTATGTATTTATTTACATAGAAGAGTTTGAATGCGTGTAAAGATTGTGAATGGGTAAGCGTTTGTGGAATGAATTCAGAACCGTAAACTCCAATTAAATGAGCTGCCCGGAGAACCAAATCAATGTGAATGACTGAAGTCACCCGCTGTCTCAGCCTCGTGTCAGGTTGCACCATCCACATCCCAGTATTAGGACAGGGGCTATCACCAAACATTTCAAACCAATGTATGAGTGCACAAGGGTACACTACATCATCAAACTGGAAGGAAAAAAAGAACCGAACTTGGGCCACCCCCAATGCTGCAAAACCCACCTCATCGGGATTTCTCTCAATGAAGATGCAGTCGTGGCAGGCAGGGCCTCGCCGCCAGGAAGGAGCACAGCGGATATGTTCACAACACATTCCGCCAGTGCCGGAAAGATCACTGGGAGCATGAAAAATGGTGAGAGCCGAGTGAAAAATGTTGATATGTAGAGTTGGAGATATTTCGGGGCAGTTGTGCAAGCCAACATCCATGCCGAATATTTCAGAATCAGGGTTTTGTTGATCATATAAGAACCGACAGATATATTCATTGAGTTGAGGCATAGCGAGAAAATCAGAGAGAACGGCCAGAGTCTTGGGATATCCATGAGCTGCAGAAAATTGAGTCTTAGCTAACAAAAATGATAAAGAATACATCCCAACATACTTACCAGGGCGTTTTGGCAGGTGTACACTGCCCTCTGACGTCTCCCCTTCCATGTCTCTATCCTCATTTTCATCCACCTCGGCTTGAGTGGGTACAGTGGCTGGCAGAGGATGCTGCGTTGTTGTTGGATTACCCTGTACACCTGTAAGCATCCCATGTTCCTCAAAATCAACACGTGCAGCAGCCAGCTTGTCAACCCGTTGATTTGTTAGAAGCATTTGGCCGATTGTGTTGTTCCAGCTTGAATGTCGCCATGGTTGTTTCACTGCCTTGATGTGCTTGGATTCGGTGATGGAAGAACAGACACCATTAGGGGCTCCAAACATTTGAATTGGGGATTGATAGTGTAAAAGGGAGTGTTGACGAGGAAGGTCAAAGTGATTATGGATACCCAAAGTAATGAAAATTTGATGTTCTTCATGGTAGCGTTGAACAGCGGCATTAATCCAAACTAAGATGGATTCATCAATTTGTGACCGTTGTACTAGGTAGCAGAACTCCATGAATGCACTGACTGCACGTATCATAGCATCTGGGACCAGCCCTGAAATTGCAGGGAGAAAGACTTTCATGAGGGCTTTGGAATTGTTGCTGGTCCACTGCTTGAAACCGCGCCCATCAGGAAAATGTTGAAGACCAGAAAACCCCAGAACAACAGAAATTCTGGTGATATGGTCCTTGTTTAATGGTTAATCTATAATTCAGAATGAATACTGCTTACCGATGGTCCATTTCCACAACTAAAGACTTTCCGTTTGGTTGTGACTCAAGATATTGGACAACCCATGTAACAATATGATCCTTGAATGTTCCTTTGATAATCTGGTGAAGGAGATCGGGTGATAACAGTTCATGGATGTTCGCACATGGAAAATGAACTGTAAACGGCTGAAAAATTCAAAATTAATAAAATGAGAACATATATTGTCACTGGGCAAAATACCTACCACAATGTCACCAATTATGCCATAACCCTCCCACAATTCTTTCAAATCCCCATCAAATGCTTCATGCAGGGCCGTTGTATGTTCATGAGAACGCTGGATGGCATCCTCAGGCTCTCTGTCAAGGTTATCTGAATGTGTGTGCAGTGCAGCTATAGATAATACAATATCTGAATTACTACAATGACGGAGCAGAAGGTTGAGTACTCACCGTGGACACCACCCTGAAACAACACATGCCAGCAAACATTGCTCAGGATAATCGGCAATGTATGGTCCAAGACCGTAGATGACTCGCCGGTAATGGCCATTGCCACAGCATGTGATGCGAGGCATCTCCATCCAGGGCCTCAGAGGCATCAGAATTCTTGTCAGAGATGAATGAAAAAGCTGGCGTTGGAATTTTTGAAAGGCTGCACTATCTTGGTGATCACGTCCAGCTATAAGACAATGTATTGAATGAATAATTGGTTGCTAATATCAACAAAATCTCTCACTTTTAGGTATTGCTAAAAAACCGATTACTGCCACAGCATCTCAGTGAGCGTGGCGTACATGATTCTGTACATTGCCTAACGAGGCATAGAGCGGTGATGTACCAGCGGTGGGGACAGACCACAAGTAGTACGCAGTTTGTGGGGTTGATGTAGTTCTCTTCAGTAGGTGATAGTGAGGTTTTATGAGGTGCGAAGATTCGCTTTAAAGTGCGAGATAATGCGCAGAAAAAGCGAAGTCTGCAGGATGATTTTTGAGGAGTGCAAGAGTAGCTTAGCACAACGTTCCCAAGGTGGGATCAAAAGTGTGGTAATTTGTCCATTCTCCTCTGTTCTGTTACCCTACTTGCTACTGCTAATAATATAGTAACTAGCAATAGCTAAGTGCGGAAAGGTGAAACAGGAATGTAAAATGTGGGTTAAAGCGGAGTCACATGGGTCCGGTATTTTGGGAATGAAACATAGGAGATAAGAGCCAAATAAAGGAGACAAGATAAAAATAAAGGTGATGAGTAATACAGTCACCTGAGTGACCTTTGTTTGAGTTGTGTTTAATGATTGCAAGAACAGCTGGCAACTGCGAATGATAATGCGAATGTTGGTGATGACTGCAAGCATCTGCAATGATCTGCAAGTGTTCTGCGAGTATGTGTGAGTATGTGCGATGACCTGCAATGATCTGCAATGATCTGCAATGACCTGCAATGATCTGCAAGTATCTGCAACGATATGTGAGCATCCGCGAGTATACTGCAAAGGTTGTGAAACCGCGAAAATGGTGTGTTTACATCCCTAGACGTCTCCTGGGTCCTATCAGCGGATAGTACTCATTTTGCCCAGTTCCAACCGAGACCGTTGTCTTGTCGCTCCCAAGAATTATTGGTGAGAACATCGCTCCATGTGTATCGGGATTAGATGCAATAGCATCCTAGAAACATATGAGTCTATCAATGACTTCACATTTGAAACAGAGATGTACCGCTTGGTCCCATGCCCAATTACCTGATAAAAGGTCTGTGTATTGCCTCTTTCCATCTCTGCCCAAAACTTGTTTCGGAGCATAGTCGATTTCATGGGACAAGGCTGGATTTCCAATCTGCGCTTCCATAACATCAAGTGGATTCCGATACCAGACCTCATACTCTTTGGTCATCCAACTAGGTGAATCTGGTGGCACCTCACCATCATACATTACTTTGAAAGCTTCCCATGCGATGTCGCCAAGAGATATCAAGTCAATTCTTGTGTGAAGATCTCTAGCGTTGGAAAAAGGAGGATCAACCTCTTCATGTTTTCGTTCCTGTCTCGATGCCCAAAGATTCATCAAAATGTCGATGTTCCCAGCAGACATTTGTGTGCGCGTAAAAAGGAAGTCAGCGATATGGAATTCGTCCTCGTCATGAAAAGGGAAGTAATCAGTGGGATCTGAAGGATCAGGGGGGTGGTGGTGCATTTGGTGGTAGATTGAAGCCTTCATTGTCGCATGGCTGACCTGCAAATAATATATCAGCATTGTAAAAATATTTATGTAATGTAAAACTCACCATCCAGATAAGGGTGTTTTTGGACATATATACCTGAACGACCTTGCACAGTCCATACCGTTCGTCGAGGAGTACTCTGGCTTGGTGTAGGTGGAACCTCCAATGGCACTTGGTTTGGAGGTGGTGTTTGAGGAGGTGATGGAGAGAGATCAACAGAGGCGTCATGAACTGGTGATGGTGGAAGCGGTGAAAATTTGTATTGATTTCGGGGATTCGCAACACAGCTTGCCTGGTGCTTGGTGAGTCCTCCTGGAGTCTTGCAAGCTTTTTTGCAGCCTGGGAAATGGCAGCGATAGAGAGCAGGTTTGTATTAGGCGCGGCGGTGCATGGTAGTCGGTAGTGAGAGAAAGTTGGACTTGTTTGTTTGGAAAATGAAGAACTACAACACGTGTGTCAGATTATGGAACAAGGATATGGACTCAGTAGTTTTTTTTTCACTCACCATGTCAAATCCCACTTGACCATCCACTCGTAACACCAACGCAGAAAAGCACCCAGGACTGATGCAAAATGCCTATAGTCGTAAAACACCACAACAAGCACAGGCTGAACGTGACTGAAAAACAGCTGAGAAAAATGAAAAGATGACGAAGCGGCAGGTGGGCACTCACACAGCAGCGACACTTGCAAACAAGGCTCAAGCGAAGGCTAAAACACAAAAAGTGCAACTAGAGGTGCCAAACAAACCCCCATCTTCTATTGCTCATGCTTATCGCCAAAGATCTATAGAAGAAAACCCAGGACAAGTCAAAGGTTAGTTTTTTTTTTATGTTATAACAATTACTCACAAAAATTCAGCATCGCAAGTCAACAACAGCGCAAAGGCCCCAGCAGCTATGCCTTCATCATCTCGCAAGAAATCAGGGCAGGAAGGATCTGAAAAAATTGATGGTCAGTTTCTTTCACACCATCTTTGGAGACTTACTCACATGTAGTGTATCACTAGCCAATGATAACATTTCGGATGCTCAGCCAGTGCCTCACATCCGAGGTAAAAAGAAGATGATCCAGAAGATCATCTATGAGGAAGTGGATGGTAAGCTGGATCAATGTTTATCGTATGAGATAAGGAAAGGGTACTTACTTAATATGGTAGAAGATAATAAAATGACTGATATTTATAGGGAAATAGTACCTTCCAATGTTGAATCGGACAGTTACAAGAGTGACTTTGTCCCAGTCAATGGTGATGAGGACATGCTTGATGATGTTGAGCTTGAAGATGATGAGGCAGACACCGAGTTGGGCAGGCAAGGTGGTAAGAAGGAAAAGAAAGGTGTCACTGCAAGGAACTGGGTGTGTGGAATTTGGGACCAACTTGCTGGTTTGCAAGAAGCTTCTGAGGAACATGAGGTTGTCAACAAGCGGAAGGCAGTAGCCAAGCTACTGGCGTTTGACAAGTGACATCCTTACAATCACATTGTCTCACATCACTGATCTTGTTTTACCAGAGCACCCAAGAAGGCCAAATCAACGACATCTCTCCCATCGGGTGTGAAAAAAAATTGGGAAAAGGAAGAAATTCTTCTCCCGCATGCACTGGCATGCAATCACCGCTCAGCGTCCTCTACCTCAGTTGTCTCCGTTTATCGTGGTCGATCTGCCTCATCTGGCTCAAATGTAACCACCCTTGTACCTGGTCACGTCACCACCATCAGCTCAAATGATGATGATCTGCCAGCATTTGAAACAGGTGGAATTCCATTGGATGATGATGAAGTTGAGCACAAGTATATTGTCAATGAGACCGCCAATGGTTTCCAATACTGTGTAAGTACTTAAAATTTCTACATCTATGAGTGCTGATATTTATTTTTTTTTAAAAAAAGTCTATTGCTAAGATAGAGGACATTGAAGGAGCACCAACTCGCATCTCTAAACACAGTGACAAAAAAACGGCTCGACCAACTTTCAAGGATCTCCCTGCCAAGACCTCAGACTTATTCAACAAAAGTTCTCTCCTTGAGGCTTACAACGCTACTGGGGAGCTCAATGCATGGGAATCACTCCCCGACAAGGATATTGCAGCTATGTGGAACCATGTCTTCAGTGACATTTACCCTGTTACCATACATGATGGAGGAGACAGCGGGAATTACAGCCTCTTTGTTGTTGTTAAAAAATTGGTGCGCTGTTATATTATATCTTCATCTCGAATTTGTCTAAATTTGTAAAGGTATTTTGTGGGGTTTCATCCTGTATCTATAACTGTCTAGCAGAGGCAGCTGTGACTGCTTCAGAAGATGAATACGATCGCCAAGAGATCTCAGCTGTCAAAGACCGTGCAAAATTTGTAATTGATATGCTAGGCAACGACAACGACACAAATCGCCCTTTCTTGTGGCAAACTACGGATAGTGTTGAGTGGGAGGGTGGCAGTCAAATGAAGGTACGTACTTGCCTTTGCGGAGCTTATGTTGCCAGCTGACTGGCTGATCCCAAAAACTACTAGGGTCTTTTTATGGGTCAGTTGGTACTTAAAACACTGGCTGTCTACCTTGCGCTTGTCACAAGCATTCATCCGGACCTCAGTGGATACACACCATCAAGCCGACCATGGGGTGCTTTAATGTTGTCCATTCAAGCGGTATGTTGATTTATATGCTCTGACTCGGAGTCAGGAATGTTGACTGACCATTTCAATGTTAAGGTTCACCGTGCATTACAGTACTCGGTATCAGGAAAATTCAAACCACCAGGTGGGAAAGCTGGAAGTTTCTCGCAGGAAAACTGGGGTGATTATGAGATATTAGATGAGAAGCGGGGAAAGATGAAGCTCAAACGGAGAAGCACAATATATCAAAAATGGGTCGATAACATGCCAGATGCACACTGGGCTGCGATTATGGACGGTGCAACTGCATTCATAGGAAGGTGAAAGGGGGTTTACGCAGAGCAGAGCGCTGAAATGGATGTAATTGAAGCAGATGACGATGACAACGAGGCAGCGTTATATGACCCTATGTTTGCATAGGCTTGAATGGGACCCAAAGCAGTCCAATATCGATGTACTTTACTTGTCTTTACAGTATACTTCCTAAAAATAAAGGCTACTTTCACTAAATTTAAAAGTGAATATTGACTTTAAAAGACAAAAGTGTCTCTTGTGAGAAAATGGACTGGGCTTATCAAAGACGTGACGACTTTCAGTCTTTTCAGTCTTTGGTTGTCTCAGGGTCTTTCGAAAGACATCAAAAGATGCCCTGAAAGACTTGATGCTTTTGCTGATGTTGGCTACTACTGAGACTGCTGAGGGAGTATAAGAATACGGCTTTGCTAATAGGGATTCTGGGGGCAGGGCCTGCAGCCCTTTTTTTGCCATCCTCGCCCACAAGAACAAGGGTTTATGTCCATATGCAGGCTGTTTGTGAGTTGCATTTATTTTCTGGGACAAAGTATATGACACACAGGGCATCTTCAAGGCATGTGAAATTCACAAGCCTTTAGTTCACTTGGCTCGTACATCACTAGGTCCATTTCAACTCCAGTCTTTTCATACCACTAATCATTACTCCCTTCACAAACTTGCCTTTCTTTTTAGGCACCTGTTCATTGAGTCCTTGCTCTCTTCATTTCTTGATACAATACTTACACCTGTTCCTTTTTTTTACTCCTTCTTTCACCTGTCTGATACCATCCTGTGATCTACCATTTTTGTTTAATCTTATAGATCTGGCCTGAACCAATCAGATCTGATAACGGGGACCTATCTACAATGGGTCAAAAGAACAAAAGTCACATGAACGATGGCCGTCAGTTTTTGTTCTGATTTCCAGATTCTGTTTTTTTAACTCAACATCTATACATCTCTCTAGCCACATGATACACTGGAGGTCGACTTGTGCTTTGAAACACTCACCAACCTTGCGTCGTAAGTGTTGACTATAAACCTTTCTTTTCTAACATGGCAACTTGCGCACGCTTGACGACATCGTCAAATTGTGTTCTTGATACCTCTGAGCTGGGATTTTGCCTTTCCGTGCTTGTTTGGTGACTTCCTTCCTTACCCCGCTCCATTTGACCGACTGACCTTTCCCTTTCAGATCTATCCAAGAAAGTCAACCCTAGTCATTTAACCCAAACCCATTCACTGTCTCCCACAAGTATGCTCAGGTCATCTACAATCAGACTGGGTTATATCATTCTTGATGAACTACATGCCTATCAATTTGCTTTACCTGTCGGCTGGATCCAGATGCAGGACGCCTTATTTACTACACACAGGCTCCGGTTTCACAAATACCCCTACTCCCTGTATTGTACTCGTCCCGTGTTGTGGTATTCTGACTGGTCCATGGTCTTCTGGGTATAATCGCTTTTGTCAGATTGAGAATGTTTGTTGGCTACCAAGTCTTCTTGCGGCGTCACTCAGTGTTTTTCCGTGACGTGTTGGCTTATCCAATCTATTCCATAACCTACAACATCATCTCATTATATCTACCTTGGCGATGACGCTGACCACCACCTACAGGACTGCCCTATCACAACCTTGCCGTCTCTGATGATGATTTTGATTTGAATGTCTCCAATTAACAGCACATTGTGACAAAGCCCTCCATAGATCAAGTTATGCCTATCTTTTATGTCCAAAATATGATATTATGCTAGTTGTACGAGCTCAGAAGTTATATTCAGCAATGGATTGGTTATGACAATAAGTATCTTCAACGAACATGATATGATTGTGAATAGGGAATGGTGGATTCCATGCAGACCGGCTATATTGTCAGACCAATCCAGCAGTTTCGCAAGGTTACATGGCCCGCCTATTATCCACAACCCCGAACAAAGAGGTAATCTGTCACATGCACAAAGTAGGTTCTGATGCCACATGGAGCTTTTGCCGTGTTTATTGACTACACCGTATTTCTGCCCCGCGACGTCTGAGAAATCACGCCCAAACCTGGAGGAATGCCATAAACCTGCTACAAAATCGTCAATAACAGTTTAAAAATGTTGAACTGGAAAAAAAAATTGAATTACCTGATGACCTTTCATAAGTTGAGCCACAGCTAAGTTTGCGGAATCAGCCCTCTCAGCACCAATACTCGGCTAATCACAATTATCCTGCTCCTGCCAGACCCACTCACTGAGAAACGACAGGTCCCTTGTAGTAGTATGATATGGTCAAGTGTCCGATATGGATGCTTTTGGTATTTTACTTTGTTTGCGAGGATAAGCCAGAAATAATAAATTTCCAATAATGCAGGTGCTTAAGTCATGTGATGCATGTTTACACTAACAATTTACGCAGTCGTGAAGTTGTATGTGTAATGTGTTTTGTATATTGAGAGATTAAATGTAGTAAAGAGGTTTTGCAGCTCTTTTTGAGAATGAGTTCTAAGTCTGAGGCTATCTATGAGGGGTCTATTTCCACTGCCTTTCTACAGTAAATCTATCCTACTTTTATATGTAGAGTGAAAGAAATTTTAAAATGAATTGTTCCAGCTGTTGATCCTAAGAAAATTATCCTGTTTAATTAAATTTTTAGAGCGTCCTAGCTCTTTGTTAGATATCTTCATTTTTCATTTTCCTTGCGCACACCTGGTCCTGCCCATACCCCTTTTCCTGTGTGTGACTTTTCCCAGAACAGGAAAGTCACACGTGACATGCTTCTAAAATGGGAAATTGTCTTTCATGCGTGCGCTTGCTTGTGTGAATGAACTCCATTCCTTACACCCTGTCGGTATATTTACGCTCCGATTTGGAGGGGATACCAAATGTTTGATATGCAGCAGTGGACGGTGTTGTTGGGTAAGGGTGGATGCGTCGGCACCTGAATGTTGGCAATAGGGCTGTGCACCACCCGTATTATGGGTACAGCCGTCATTTTACAGGCCATAATGGCTGCCAAGTCTTGATGGCCGTCCCGTATTTCCTCATCCTAAATCCTCGATGGTATGGGTCAAAAACAGCCATATACAGGTATTTTCCTTCTCATCCAATTTGCCAGGATTTGCCTCAAATAATGAGTCTGAGTCAAATCATCATAAAATATATTAATATTATTATTGTTGGTTAGTTTTGAATATTTTTGAGAAATCATCTTAGACTTGTATTTCCTGGTCAGTTTGGCCCTTTGGCTTTGTTGAAGGTACATATGCTTCTGTTATATCTATGTATGTAAAAAATGATTAAATACATGGTGGAGAGAACTTTGCCAGCATCACAAGTCGCAAAAGGTGGTGTTTGAAAATTAATGTCACATCAGTCACATTCCCAGGCCAGCCAATTCACTCCACAACGCTTGCATACTTCAAAGTTCAAACTCCACTCACCTCTCCATTGAACAGGCTAGAGCCAATCCTAGCCATAAAATTTTGTACAGAGCTCATTTTCTATAGATATAAGAATTATGAATGTCAGAAATTTCCAGAAATTGTAGTCCATAGAAATATTTTCAACAAAAGAATTTACAGCCATAGATCAGTACTTTACCTTCCCCACACATTCCGAGCGGATCCAAGTGGAATCTGACCAAATTCTAACCTCAGTCCAAGTAAAAAGAATAAAAAAAGTACATGTGAGGTTCCTAGTCATTCCAAGTGGAATTTGGCTGGGTTCTCACTGAGAACTCATTCCGACCAAATTCCAACCATTCTGCTTGGATTCTGCTTGGAATGTGTGGGGGATGGTAAAGTACTCCCATAGATAGATGTTGTAAGTACCTATCCTGAGGGTACCAAGCCCAAGTGTTAAGTTTAGAACAAAGGGAAAATGTCAGAGTAAAACTGGATTGGACAGAGTCTGATTGGAACAGAACCACGGAACGGGAAAGGACTATAGCCTCAGCATATGTGCTGTGCTACCCTAAACCTTCATGTCCTAATTTCGGAGTAAGAACAGAATGGAGTGGAACCGGAAGTTGCAGGAACTTAGAGGATGACTAGGAGGAGGAAACTAGGTTGATATTTGAACTAAGGAAAAACATACAAGTTCAAGTACTTAAATATAAAAGGAATTGCAACTGAAATATAGAATATAAATATAAGTGCTGCGTTCTGCTCCCGGAAAAGGTCCTGCATTCTTGGGTGAATAATCCATGGCTGGTGTGCTGACTGATAGTGGGAAAGTGATGACAAAGAAATAGTTGTTATGGTGAAGGTGTGGTAATGGGTCTGGAGTATCGTCGGAAGAGTCGGAATGATACAGAGAAGTCTCAGAGTCGGACATAGGAGGAGTAGAACCGGAAACAAGGGAAAGTACTGGAACGGGGTACGGACTACCGGAGACAATTCCGACAGAGTTGGACTGGAGTAACATATGATGAAATGTAACACCAAGGGAACAAGGCTCAATACTAAGTTTTCAAACACCAACAAAAATTGCCCAGACAACGGCCGTATGATGGCTGTTGATGGTGCTTCACCCAGGGGTTCAATGTGTAGAGATTTTAGCTGCTAGATGTGTGATAGAATCACTATACTATGTACAGTTAGTAAGTTATTTAATGTATATAAAGAGATTTGCTCACCTCAGTCTTGATACAACAGACTGAGGTTGAGCAGTCTATTGACCTGATATATATATGTAAGCAGAACAATGAGATGGTGGCCAGTGCCACACTGGCCACTCAGTAAGTCTACCCAACTATTACTGAATATGGTGTATTACCAGATGTGGTCAACTGGCCACCTTACAGTTCTAAACTTCTACAGTGTTATTACCAACACAACAGTATATACCTGTAAGTTTGCTGGCCCGTTTTTGGGGAGGAAAAGGCTCCAATGGGATGGGTAATTACCCATCAAACCTGCCTGTAAACCTGTAGTTTACGGTGACAGTGTGCAGCCCTAGTCAGCAATGTTCATGATTAGAATTGGGAGGTTGTCGGTGACATCTGAATATCCCTCCTAAGATTTTCATGTCAAGCTTGAACAAATCAGTTGATTGAATTCAAAATAATTGAGGTTCTCTATGTAGAAAATTCCAGCATTGAATTCATTCCATTGGAGATTGCTTTCATTGTTCGTTGATGGGGTATTAGGTGGTGAATAGTGGTTATCCTGAACAGAAAGATGCTTTTCACTTTGCGCTTTTGCTTTTTGGGTGAGTTGCAATTGCTGGGTTGTGGTTGCAGAAGCAAGTCGCTGATGTGCTGTTGGTGCATTAGAAACATCCAACTAGGGTTGCTGAAGTGAAGGTTCAGGATTTTCCTATACTGAGACACTGCGACAAATAGGTGTAGGATCTAACCAAGGTAGTTGCAGAACTACAATGGAGCAACAAAGGCAATGTTTAGGCAACTCTAAACATTGTGGGGGTTTGACAAGACATGATCAATAAGTGACAAATGAGAGCAGAGACTTATAGTCTTAAATTTGGATGATGGAGCAATATCAAGGGAATATTTCTTGTTTTTCACCCTCCTAATACAAGATACTTTATAGAAAGATTAGAGAAGTATTACTACAGGGTCAGAGTGCTCATATGGACCCAAGTAAAATGTCATGAAAATGCGCTAAAACAAATAAAGGATAGTACAAGTATAAAACAGTGACATCTGAATAGTGAAAGGAGTATAATCAAACAGTATGTCAAAATGAAACAGAAATGTAAGAGTTATCTCCAAACAAAAATAATAAAACAATCAGCAAATTAAATGGTAGTGTGCACATAGTAAGCGCAATTGCATAAATGCAGTGTAAATGAATGGAAATGTTTTACTAAATGATAAAAGATAAAGACCAAGGGAATGGTACAAGCAAAATATAGAAATTTGAATAAGAATGCACAAACTCTCTTGTCGCCTTTTATTTGGCTCTTATCTCCTATGTTTCATTACCAAATTACCATATTCATGTGACTCTGCTTTAACCCGCATTTTACATTTCTGTTTCACCTTTCTGCACTTAGCTATTTGCTAGTTACTATATTATTAGCAGTAGCAAGTAAGGTAAAGCAAAACAGCAGAACAGACAAAATTACCACAGTTTTCATCCCACCTTTGGAACATCGTACTAAGCTACTCTTGCACTCCTTTAAAATCATCCTGCATACTTCACTTTTTCTGCACATTATCTCACACTTTAAAGTGAACCTTTGCACCTCATAAAACCTCACTTTCACCTATTGAAGAGAACTACATCAACCCCACAAACTACATAACTACTTGCGATCTGTCCCCACTGCAGGTACATCACCACTTCCTCTTATCATTATCATTTAACTTAGAGGCTAAGAGTGTTACAACTTCAAATGATTCAGGAAATTTGATTGTCTCATAGCTTATGATCAAACTAATAACAAGCTTAATAGCGTCTAGAGGTCTGGTCCTGAGACCAGAAAAAGACCACAACTGGACCAGACTGGACCAGAAAAAGACCAGACCAGCAGTCCTGGTCTTTGAATATTGAAAATAAAAGACAGAAAAAAGACCAGTCTTGATGGACTGGTCTGAACTGTTTTCAACCTGTTTTAAGTGGCAGAACAATAGCCCTAATCTTTTTCCTTTCCAACAAGCCCAGGATTATAAAATTAGGATAAAAACTGGCTGAGAAATAAATAAAACTGTAAAATAGTCTGGAATATTTGCTAGAATTGGACATTTTACTAATGTTATTGTAGAAAGTCCAAATATTAATGAAATTTAATGTTCTTCAAGGGGCTCATTTGGAAGCTGATATTTAATTGAACAACCATCTCTGATACAAAAAATATATTTGTACAAAGACTGGTGGTATGATTTAATTTGTATTTCTGAAATTACTACTGTTTAAGGAAATGTTCACAACAAATCCAACAACCAGCAACCAATAACAAATTTCTGTATTAAGCAAGTTGGGGTTTCCTTGAAAGTACAACCAGTATACTCTTGAATAAAACTTCCAAATACAGGTTTAAAGTCCAATTCTTTTTAGACTATCTTTTACAATCTGTTTTTTCTCTTTTCTCTCTTCTTTCCTAATTTGACCAGTGTTTAAAGTCCAATTTTTCAGACTATATGAAATTGTGATTTGATAGACAAAGATAATTCCCTTTTTGGGGTTTAATAGTCTTTGTTTATATGATAACCCAATTTGGATGAACATAGACAAGTCCCTTTAGGATTTAATATTCTATGAACAGTTCCAAAAACAAATGATTTAAAGTCCCACAGGCAGACTATGAAACAGCTTTATAGTACAAGGATTTCTCCTCAGACTCTGACAAAGGATGTTAATATCCTTGCTTCCAAGACAAGTCCCTATAGGATTTAATATTCTTGGTTTAAACAGAACAAAGGTAAGTCCCTTTAGGATTTAATACCCTTTGAACTGAGTAAAGTAAAGCAAGTCTACTTGTAAGTTCTTTCTAACTTGTGCCAATTCACAGTGATGAAATTTGGGAAAGAAAGAATGAGTGCAAATTCACTCATGTTATTGGTGCTTTCTGGTTACTTTTATACATAAATGAGAAACAAAATTAGGTAATAGTCTGTAAGGATGACTGATGATGTTTTATGATGACTGATGATTTTATGATATTATGTCTTGTTTTTGGATGATAAATTTTTGTTTTCTGATGTCAAGTCTTGTTTCTAGATGACTGAGCATTGTTTTATGATGTCAGGTCTTGTTTCTAGATGACTGAGCATTGTTTTGTGATGTCATATGTCACATATGTCACAAAATTGTGACAAATTGTTACATGATGTCACAAAAATATCACAAAGTGTTTCACTGTTTCAGGAACTTTATTAATGTTTACTGATATGTTCCTAGGACTTGTATGACAAATTCCTTCACAGTTGTAGACTTGATAGTTACTTTAGATTGCAAGTTGTTCATTTGACCATTATGGATTTTTGTATGGTTATAGTCTGAACTTTTGTAGTGTTATTTAACAGTATGATAATTAGATCAATCCAGATCATAGTTATCTGCTGATTTAACATTCAAGACTTTGCAATTTCCAGTTTAATCAACAAGTGTAGTCAACACTTTTAACCCTTACACTATCAATTTGTAGATTAATTCATGGTTGGTTTATTGATCTTTCTGATTCAATTTGAAGAATAATATTATGAAAGATGAATAATCCATAGGTATTCAGTTTTCAGTCCTATCATCAGTCCTTGGACTGAAAAAAACCGATGTAGACCAGTCTGAAGCAGTCTAGTCTGGTCTTTTGAGGTCCTAGGACCAAAGTGGCCCTCAAAACACTAAAGCTTAAGCTAGTTTAACAGTAAGAAACTTGAAAAAATTTTACATTGCATTAATGACTGCACTACTAAGTTTTCTAATAGAAGTTTATGTGTCTATTTTATCATCACTGTCAAAATTTATATTAGAGCTTGTTCAGATACTATGTGTGAATGTTTTCAAGGATCATTCACATGGCATTTGCAGGTCTTGCCCAAATTCTGACTGGCGGTATAAATCATTGTTTGTATTGTTATATAACACCAACCAGAGAGGAGTGGACCAGTCTTTAGGTCAAGAGACCCCCTGTTGTTCATTTAAGGAAGGTGTAACCTTGACTTATAACACACTTGAAGGGTAGAGGGAAAGAATAGAGATGAGAAGGATGAGGATGAAGGTCTGGGAAGGTGTCTGAGGGTAGAGGATGAGGATGAGGATGAGCAAGAGAGAGTCTTCAGCAAGACTATAGCAATTGACAGTAGGGGACAGTAACAGATAAAAGGTTGAAAAAGCAAACTTGAGGGAGGAATTCACTGGAATTCCACTGAGAGGATGACTGTGGGGAGTAAGAATGAATTGAGATAAACTACCTATCCTGGTACAAAAGAGCAGTATTTATACCATAAGGATGAGGCTATATAGAACAATAAAAAGAAAGAAGTACACGCTGTCAAAGGAAGAAAGATAAAGAGAGGACAGCTGCGAGAAGAAAAGAACAATGGAAAAGAAGAAGGAACAATAAAAAAATCTGTAAAGTGTCAAAGTGCGAGAGAAAAGAAAAGAAGGCAGTGTACATAGTCCAATAGCAAAAATATATCAACTCCATAGGCGTGTGGTCATGTCAAAAATGTGAAAGGTCCTGAGTCAATGTTATGAATGTCTGGTACGCGCATAGCCCCTACTCTTTTTCTCCTTCTTCTTTACTGTACAACATACCTTCCCTTATCGTTCCCTTCTTACACCACTCTTTCCCAATTTGCCCTTTGCCCTGAACCTTCCTTGTACTATATATAACCATCGCTCCCGCTCTCTTTATCTCTGACTCGTACTGACTCATACCTAGCACGGACCATGGACTATCTCTGACTCGAACCCTTACTATATAAGAGCCATACCCATAGCTACAATTCCCTAGTTTAGACCTTCTGTATTCCTACAGTCTTAATCTACACAGCTTGCTCAGAACCTGCCGTCCTCAGTCTTACTTGTTGAATACGATTGCAACGGTACAACAGTCCCTAGTTACTTGGTCTATCGGCCCAGCACCAAATGCAAGTGCAAGCTTATAGTTGCCGTAACAAAAGGTCTAAACTACTCTTGCGTCCGCTTCTCTAAGCGCAGATGAACCCTACCTTCTGAAGCCCAATGAAACACGCACTAGCTAACAAAACCAGTAGTTACTCGGATCACCCTTGTAACCCGAACTCGTGTGATCGCCTATATCAACAGAGTCATAAGAAGATTGTGTGGTTGCCAATACCAACGGATCTCAAGAGATAATACACCACGACGTCACAGGGCAAATACCAAGCCCCTACCGAGTCATCAGAAGAAGAAGACACAACAGGAAGTAGTCAATACGACACTGACAACGAAGAACCTCTCGAAGAAAAACTTCCCGAGCCTGAACGCATGAGCCACAGCTCTACAACACAATCAAGACAAGAACGAGTAGGAAGAACCCCTCAAACAACCGCAACAGACCAACCAGTTCCTCAGACACCGTCAGCTCCTCAACCTTCTACCTCAGGAAAAGTCAAAACCCCAGTATACACACCACCCGTTGCTCCCTCCCCATTCCAAACACCCGTCCCATTACCACCTGCTCCCTTTGAACCCAAAGCACCCACTCAACAGCCAAAATCCAATTGGGATATAACTAGTGACCATGAAGACGACGACAAAATGTCTAAAGAAGTACGCATCAACCCACCACAGCCATACCACGGAGATTGAGATGGACTCCTGTCCTTCCTCTAGGACTGTCGAGTATACCTCTCTCTCAACGATTCAATCTATAACTCCGAAGCCAAACAAATCATCTTTATCCTCTCATTCCTCACTGGCGGAACTGCTAAAATCTGGAAAGAAGCCTTCCTTGACGAATGTCTCGCTACCACCCCCCCAGACTTTGGAACTTATACTGGTTTCATCAAGAAACTCAAAGAAGCATTCTTAGCCGCCGATGCCGAAGGAGCAGCCAGAGCCCAACTACGCCAACTCAGACAAGGAACCAACTCAGTAGACAATTACATCGCAGAATTCAGAATTCTCGCTGGAAGATCTAAGATCAAAGACGACAAAACACTTATCAACTATTTTTCAGAAGGAATCCACACCTCCCTCCTCCAGAAAATCTATGGACTTGAGAACCCCCCTACAGCTATCAAAGATTGGTACGCTAAAGCCTCTCGATTCAACCTCCAATACAAACGATGCAAGGAAATAACTCAGCAAAAAACTGGAAACACCCCCCAAGCCAAGAAAACTTACCCTGCGCCACGCTATGTTAATCATCATCATGATCCCAATGCTATGAACATCAACACAACCGAGATCAACCACCTTACTATAGAAGAACGCGAACAACACATGAAAGAATGAAGATGTTTCCACTGTCACAAAATAGGACACTTTGCCCGAGAATGCTGATCCAAGCAAAACAATGCCCCGAACACAAGCTCGAACTATGTCAAACCAAACGACAGCAGTTACAAGAAATTCAACGGATTCAAGAAGACAGCCGCTACCACCCGAGCCATGATACACAACCTAGTTGAAGATATGGATGTAGAAGAAAAAGAGAAGTTGATAGACAAAGTAGTCAAGGACCAGGATTTTTAGGCAAGCACACAGTTTCAATGTCTGTGTCGCTGATGATTTCTTCTGTATTAGTAGCCGAGATGGGAAAACAATCTATGATCTTACAGACCCCTATCACGTGCAAAACTGAGAAAGAGAACAAAATCGTTGACACCCAAATTCTTATGGACACTGGAGCAGGCAGACTCTTTATGAACGCCAGCTTCGCCAAACAACACCAAGTACTCCTGTATCCCCTCGATAAACCTATACTCCCCCAAAACGCAGACGGATCCCCTAACTCCAATGGGAAAATCACGCATTACACCTGGATCAGATATCAACAAGGCAACAGTTGGATGATGGAACGACTTTATATCGTCACAATTGCAAGCGCCAATGTCATATTTGGACTCCCCTGGTTCCAAGCCCATAACCCCCAAATAGACTGGGAAACTGGACAAATGCATCTTCCAATGGGAAAACACCAACTAGCCCTAACTTACAATCAAAGGAATCAACAACAATTACGGGAAACGCAGAACGCCCACACCACCACCTTAAACAGGATGGAAATCAACAAAACACGATACAACCAAGTAGAAAAAGAAATGAAAGAAACAATAGAGAAATGGAGAGAAAAGAGAAAGAAGAAGACCAAACTGCAAAGAAGTGATTCCCCCAATTGGAGAAAAAGAGAACAAGTCACCTCGATCCCCGAAACTCCAACTCTTCCAAAAGCCACAATAGAAGAAGTTGAAGATGAGGAATCACCCCTCAATTCAACACTCCTAAAATTGGATGATGAAAATGAAACCATTGAACTTAACCTCGACGACAGCGAAACTGAGCTGGTCGCCGCTTTTATCAACTACATCACGAACAACGAACTCTGGGTCAACAAAACCAATGTCTCTACTGCCTTAGCAAGTGAACAAAATGCAAAGAAAGATGAGAAAACTCTGGAAGAAATGATACCATCGGAACTTATGGACTACTGGCGCATCTTCGACAAGGAAACCACAGAACAATTCCCTGGAGCAAGACCCTACGATCATGCCATCGACCTTAAAGACGACTTCATACCTCGAGACTGCAAGGTCTACCCACTCACCCTACCAGAACAAGCTGAACTGGACAAATTCCTCAAAGAAAACCTCGAAAAAGGCTACATACAACCATCCAAATCCCCCATGGCATCACCCTTCTTCTTTGTTGACAAGAAAGACGGAAAAGTACGCCCTACACAAGATTATCAAACGCTAAACGAAGGAACAATTAAGAATACCTATCCACTCCCCCTCATCTCCGAACTCATTGATAAACTCAAAGGCGCCAAATACTTCACCAAATTGGACATCCGATGGGGTTACAACAATGTACGCATTCGAGACGGAGACCAATGGAAAGCAGCTTTCAAAACCAACAAAGGATTATTTGAACCCACAGTCATGTTCTTTGGACTCTGTAACTCCCCTGCCACATTTCAAGCAATGATGGATGACATATTCATAATCGAAACCACTGAAGGATGGGTTGTCATCTACATGGACGACATCTTTATATTCACCAAAACGATTGTTGAAAACATGAAAAACACTAGACGGATTCTCCAACGCCTCGCTGACAATGACCTGTACCTCAAACCTGAGAAATGCGCTTTCTGGCAAACCAAAGCGGAATTCCTAGGACTAGTCATTGAAGAGAACAAACTTGCTATGGACCCTGTAAAACTTGCTGGAATCGCCGACTGGCCTGCACCTACTTCAGTACACGAAATCCACTCTTTCCTAGGTTTTGGCAACTACTATAGACGATTCATTCAAGGATATGGCAATATGACAAAACCACTCAACAATTTACTCAAAAAAGACACCAAATTCAAATGGACACCCGAATGAAGCCAAGCTTTCGAAACGTTAAAAAGGAAATTCACCGAATCCCCAGTCTTATGAATGCCCGACGCAACAAAACCATTCGAACTCAAAACAGACGCCTCCAAATATGCTTCAGGAGCGGTACTACGACAACAGGACAACAACGGAGACTGGCATCCTTGCGGATATTTATCCAAGTCATTTAACAACATGGAACAAAATTATGAAATCTACAACCGAGAACTCCTAGCAATTATTTGAGCCCTCAAGGAATGGCGACACTACTTAATGGGAAACCCATACCCAGTCACTGTACGCTCCGACCATAAGAATCTGACTTACTTCAAAACTGCTCAAAAACTCAACCGATGACAAGCTCGATGGAGCCTCTTCCTTTCTGAATTCGACATCCATCTCACACACGTCCCCAGAACTCAGATGGTTCAATCTGATGCCCTCTCATGATGCACCAACCTTACCGTTGGAATGGAAAATGATAACAAAGATCGCACTTTACTTCCTGACAACCTTTTTGTTAACACTATCGACACAGAACTCCAAAAGCTCATAACCTCTACAAAACAAATGGATGACGTCGTCAAAACTGCTTTACACGCAATCCTCTATGGTGGGCCCCTCCCTATGCGCTCTGCCCTTAACGACTGGTGAACCGACGGTGACCTGGTCTTTTATAAAGGCCGCTGCTACATACCTGATAACATGGACTTACGCCGTAATATTGTTCACAAACATCACGACTCTATCCCTGCTGGACACCCCGGACGTCTTGTTACCCAGAATCTAGTTCAACGTGATTACTGGTGGCCCGGAATGGCTACATTCATTCGAAACTACATTGATGGCTGCGCCATCTGTCAACAACACAAGATAAACCAACACCCAATTTCTCCACCTTTACAACCCATTCGTTCCAAACAACTTCGCCCATTCTCTCTGATTACTATGGATTTCATCACGGATCTCCCTCCCTCTGACGGCTTTGATTCTATCATGGTCGTGGTTGACCACGGGTCTACGAAGGGGGTAATTCTAACTCCATGCCACAAAATGATTGATGCCAACGGAACCGCCTCTATTTTACTTGACTCACTCTACAAAAGATATGGATTACCAGATAAAGCTATCTCCGATCGCGGCCCCCAATTTGCCTCTCACGTCTTTCGGGAATTAGGACGACTCCTTGGCCATCAACCTAGTCATGAGCACAGCCCATCACCCACAGACAGACAGAGCCACTGAAAGAGCAAACCAAGAAATTGAAGCTTATCTATCCATCTTCTGTGCAAATAACCCTGACCAATGGCGACAATACCTCCCTACCCTCAAATTCTCTTACAATACCAAACCACATGCTATGCAAAAAGAATCTCCCTTATTCCTCCAAATGGGTTATAACCCAACTGCTATCCCCACCGCATTCCCTAGAACCAATATCCCTGATACCCAAGAACGCCTTATCAACCTCCAAGAAGCACGGAAAGAAGCCAATGCAGCCCATGAACTCGCACGACAAGTCATGACGGAATGCATTACCTGAGGTTTCACCCCATTCAAGATAGGAGATAAGGTGTGGCTTGAGTCACGATACCTTAAACTACAATACAAAACCAAGAAAATGGCACCTAAACGAGAAGGCCTCTTCAGAGTCATAGAAGTTCTAAGCCCCCTCAGCTACCGCCTGGAATTACCTCGCTCCTGGAGAATTCACCCAGTCATTCATATCACGCTACTTTCCCCTTACAAGACAAATGGAGTCTATGGCGATAACTTCCCACAACCACCTCCTGACCTTATCGAAGGCCAACCGGAGTACGAAGTTGAGTCAATAATCTCCCACAGATGACAGGGAAGAGGATACGCCTTCCTTATAAAATGGAAAGGATATTCAACTGCAGAAAACACCTGGGAACCTGAACGAAATGTCACCAATGCACAAGAACTCCTCCAAGCCTACAAAGATCAACACCGACTGTAGTGACCACAACAAAGAAAATATCCCCCCTCTGACCGCTCCCTCTATGACTCCCTCGTCAACAACCCCTTCATCCACTTCCACTCTTAGTACTACCGCCTCCCTTGCTACTATCCTTGAGAACAAACCACACTACATTCCTTGCTACGCAATTCCCACTTCCCCCATCTTCCCCTACAAGCTCTACTACTACCAACCAACAATTTAGAATCCAAGATATCACCCAAATATTCGACTCTCAATTCCCCACATATTCCCATTACCGAACCTACGTACAAGACCACCTTCGAGATTGGACCCATGACTCCGATTTCAAAACATTCGACATCGCCTACTGCCACCATTGACTGGTACTTCCTCAAGCTAATACCGTGTACTTTACAGTCCCCCACGTTGTCCGGCCGGAGTCCGGCGGACTCCACTAAAATTCCAGTAAAAGTCCAGTGAGAGTCCGGTGAGAGTCCGGTGAGAGTCCGGTCAGAGTCCGGTGAAAGTAGAAAAATGCCTGGACTGTATGTCTGGTCACAGTCTGCCGGACTTTTGATAGAATTTAGGGTTATATTTAGATTTAGAGGTTAGGCTTAGGGTTATATTTAGATTTAGGGCTTAGGATTAATATTTAGGGATGGGGATATTTTCTGTCCGCGCGGTAGCGCATTCTTAGGTTAGGAGGGGATACAGGCATGTTTTGTACTTCCACCGGACTTCCACCGGACTCTGACCAGACTCTGACCGGACTTCTCTGGAGTCCGGTGGAGTCCGGTCAGTCCGGTGGAATTCCAGCCGGACAATGTGGGGGAGTGTAAAGTCCTCCTAATACCCTAGAAAAGATGGCAGAAGGCCTTATCAAAATGGCACAAGAATTACAACAAACAAATGCAACTCAACAATATCCGACAACTTATTCCTCGCCTTGAAATCAATGGACTAAGTAAATGAATCGAACAGACCCTGACTCTAACAATCCCAACTGTCAACCTTTGGATCCCTGCTCCCCCTAACTCTCCTGTTACATTCCCGAATAACATTCCTCTTAGTAACCCTTCCGAAGAGACTGGAACTCGTATCCGTCCTCAACCACTTACTCGACAACCATCTGAAGCCAATATTCCTCTCATCCGATCCATTCCATACACGACATGAGCACCTACTAGTCGACCCAAATGCTTTCAATGTGGTACCCTTGGACATCGCAAACAAGAATGCGGTGCCTACAAATGCCCCTCCTGCAAACAGGTGGCCCCTGGACACTGGCCCAGCAATTGCCCTAAGAATCAAGAAGAAGACAGAACCCCCGCTCCCAAACGAAGACAACGAGAACCAGAGAACTGCTCCCACTGTCGACTTCCCCTCTTTTACGATCACGTTGCCTGGTGCCGAGGACAGACCGATGGCAATACATGCTGATGCAAATCTAAAGTCAAAAAGGAAGAAGATTCCGATCTCGACATTTACAGAACCGGATTCTATGACGTTGGACGGTGATACACTGTCAGTACGCTAGGTGCTGTACTAACTGAGGTGTGATGCGGCTCGGGGCTTCGGTGGCCTAAACACTGAGTCAAGTATATGCAGAAAGGTTCCAACTAAAGTAGGGCGACGAGATATGAGACGAGCGAAACGAGGAGCGATGTAATGACAAAAGGGCGACGAAGTAATGAAGTGGCGACGCAGTGACGAAGGGGAGATGCAGTGACGAAGGGGAGACGCAGTGATGAAGGGGAGACGCAGTGACGAAGGGGAGACGCAGTAACGAAGGGGAGACGCAGTAATGAAGGGGAGACGCAGTAACGAAGGGGAGACGCAGTGATGAAGGGGGGACGCAGTGACGAAGGGGCGACGCAGTGACGAAGGGGCGACGCAGTGACGAAGGGGCGACGCCGTGACGAAGTATAGTCGCTGTATGGGCGACTCGCAGTAAAATGCAATGAAACGAAGGCGAACGATGAGAGAGACGATGACAAGACTTAATTCTATACTCTGGGGAGAGAGGCGAATACTTTCTTATTATCCCTTGTAACTAGATTACAGGGTGTTTTTATAGTAGGTAGGGGAGATCACATGGCTAAGTTGCACATGGGTAGTTATAAAACAAATCAAAATGATGAAACAGGAGTCCAAGAAGGACTAGGCAAAATGGGGAGACAAAACATCAGGGATAGTGGGCGATAAATGAAAGAGGACCGGTCGTCGCTCCGAGGACCGGCAGGAGACATGTGGTATAGAGAAGCGATCAAGGAGCGATGGCAAATGTATCAAAAATAAAGAAAACAAAGTGTTTGAGGTAACCGAAGAGAGATAAAAGAATATAAATGATCAGCGACCCAAAATGCCCAATGGTGTTACGGAACTTCTCGATCTGGTGATTGTCGCTGGATAGGAGCGACTGGTAGGGTAGCAGCGACGATTTGACACCGAACGATTCGGTGTAGCGTAAGGGAACGTCGGTCTGGGCAGTGGACATGCCTACGACTCTTAGACGAGTGAGCATTACCAAATATGGAAAAAGCATGACTATACACGTGACCGCTGGTGAAAGGGAGCGAAAGGGAGGTAGAATGCCTAATGTCGTCCGGGTACTGCTGGAAAAGGGGGTGATCGTACGAGCGAAATATAGCCAAGGCATTTAGGAAGCTTCTGGGACAGTAGAGGCGACGACCGAATGGCCAGAGACTTATCTATGCAATAAAACCACAAATAGTCGGTGTAAGAGGCGATGTAGAGCGACGTCGCTGCCAAAAATGCGAAAAACGAAGGCAGGGAACCAGCATGTTCATCAACGGAGATGAAGACGGTAACCTTACTGGAGAACACTGAGTCATACACTAAGAATATCCCCACTCATATTTATGACTCCTCTCTATCTCTGACTCTATTCCTCCTTATAAGAACTCGCGACTTATCCTCCCCCTTTCCTTACCACCTCTTCCACACCATGGCTCTTGCACCTGCTGCTCGCATTACTTCCACTAACATGAATTTCAACACTGCTACTGCTATGAATACCGATATCGACCAATTTCACGAATACATTGACGACATCATGCCTGAAAATGGAATCCCCATCTTCAGACCTGGTCAATTCCCTCCTATGCTTCATATCGCTGGCGGTCATTTCTTCTTCCAAACCAAACACATTCGCTTCTGAGTTCATTGATACTTCTTCGATCGAGAATCCATCTGGCTTTCAGAACGACTGGCATTCATTGACTCCGACTTAGCCGATGGGCAAACCGTAGCACAATCCAAGATTCGAGGAACCAATATATTTGACGCCATCGAACTTCCTGGAATCACTGCTGAACAATTCGCCTCCCTTCTTTGGGTCATCTATAACCCTCGCTATGGAAGTCATCATGCCAACACTCGAACGTGGAAAGACATCAATATTGCAGCGAAAGCACTCAAGATGGACCAAATCCTCTTACTTTCAGAACACAAGATCAAAGTCAATTCACGAAGGGATCAACAACAGGCCAACCAACAGAAACAAGAATTAGAAGAATACTTCAAGGATAACAAAATCGAGGACGATCTTTAGGCTAACAGTGGGCTAATGTTATGAATGTCTGGTACGCGCATAGCCCCTACTCTTTTTCTCCTTCTTCTTTACTGTACAACATACCTTCCCTTATTGTTCCCTTCTTACACCACTCTTTCCCAATTCGTCCTTTGCCTTAAACCTTCCTTGTACTATATATAACCATCACTCCCACTCTCTTTATCACTGACTCGTACCGACTCATACCTAGCACGGACCATGGACTATCTCTGACTCAAACCCTTACTATATAAGAGCCATACTCATAGCTACAATTCCCTAGTTTAGACCTTCTGTATTCCTACAGTCTTAATCTACACAGCTTGCTCAGAACCTGCCGTCCTCAGTCTTACTTGTTGAATATGATTGCAACGGTACAACAGTCCCTAGTTACTTGGTCTATCGGCCCAGCACCAAATGCGAGTGCAAGCTTATAGTCGCCGTAACAGTCAACACTTGAAAGATGTAGCCTTGTTCCCAAGAAAACACTACTTGCCCATGATCCTATGTCGCACAGCCTTGATAACACTTGACACACTGTGAGAATAATCCTGTGCTGCTGATTCATCTGCAACTCCTGCTTAGTTGTGATCCTCCTAGACTTCCTAAATTGTCATAAAGAGGGTGGGAAGGCTTCATGTACTGTGTGAATGATGGTTTTGGCAGTGAATGATAAGATAAGAGGTAGATAATTGAGGATAGGGGACTGAGTGTGATCCAGGAGCGAGGGATGGCAAGATAGATGGCTGAGGGGAAGACTTGTGGGTCCATAGCCACAACAACAATGACAAAGCCTTTACATAATGGGAGATGTAGTTGATGCGTCCATAAAGGGGCCATTCTTGAAATGATGGACCAAATATATGATCAAACACAAGCCGATGACCAATGCAAATAGTAGATTGATCGCTTTGTTGGATCACTAGCCAAGGGACAAATGGATGGTAGATGCTTAGGAGCATGTCAATAGTGTAAATGATGGAGAGCATAGTGTGAGACATTGAGAATATGATGAGCGATGAGGTGATAACATTGAATGAATGATTTGTTGACCAGGAATGCGATTCAGGGCTGCTTCCAAAATAGGTAAGTGAATTCAAAGTCTGCTTATTTTCATGATGGCAACTTTTAAGCTTTCTTCTCACACTACCAATCAGTATTGGTGCATGATAGCGGAGTTTTAAATTATCAACTGTTGACTTATCTCAGAGATGAGTTGGGCTCAGTCCAATTTGATCACTGATATGGATCAGCACAACCAAGCTCAACAAGAGATAAGACAATACCTCAGTCAATTTTTTTTTGTCAATATAATCCTTTCAGCCAAAATATCAATATTGCATTCAGTCTACAAACAACTAGTATGGATTATCATAGGTTTGAGAACCCAGGGAGGGGTTGCATAGGGTAAAAATGGGTAGGGGTCTGGTAACCATTTTAAAACCCCTGCTGAACCTGTACCCCCTAAGAAGGGTTGGTGGGTTACTCACAAGTTTCTAAATACAACATTATCTGTGAACTATTCAAGCCATTCATCCAATATCTCACTGAGAATTGAGATGCCTATGCTCTCAACCCCAGATTCCTCAATGGTTTCTACACAGTGCAAGTGTATTAGTAAAACCAGAACCTATGGAAATTGATAATGGATTAGATTGAGAATTTGTGATTATGAGCAATTGCTATTTACTCCTGATGCAATTTTTAATGGGATGTAGGAATGTATTGGAGGATATCTTCCCTGCTGCCCTTCCATCCCTTCAAAGTAATCCTATTTCCCCAAATGATAATCTATCCAATAGCCTATCTGCAGTACTTTACTCTCTCTCACACATTCTGCTTGGATATGAGCAGATTCCAAGTGAAATGGTTGGAGTCCAAGCATATTCCAAGTGAATCTGAGCAAATAAGACACAAATTTATTGAGAAAATACTTCTGTTAAGGATTTTTTAAGGTTGTGTTAAGGTTAGGGAGGTATATAGTTTGTTAAGGTTTTATTAAGATTGGGGAGGTATATGGGTTCCATTTCTAGTAGTTTAAGTGGATCTGAGTGGATCTGAGCAGGTCCAAGCAAATCCTGCTCAGAATACACTCAAAAGGTGCTTGGATCTGCTTAAATCTGCTCAGAATCTGCTTAGATCTGCCTCTGAATGTGTGGGGGAGAGTAAAGTCCTTCCTATTTGAGGGAGGAGAAATATTTAAAAAGAATAAAAGGATGTCTGTTAAAAATAGTTTACTGCACACTTATGAACCTATGTGAGTACTTGTTTCCAAATGAGTTTTAAGTTTTAATAGAATATTTGTATAGTGTATGTGTCTTGGGATGTAGAAGATTATTATGAGAAGTGTATAAAGAACAAGAGGACATGTGAAAATAACCTTCCAAACCTGGTATTTGGTTAATGTCATGATCCTTTAAGTATAGTGGATCCAAATGGCCACATAGTCCTGTGGTACCTTCCAGGATTACTGTTAATTGATCAGCAGGTAGAGTCACTTTATTTTAATGAATTACTAGAGTCTGACCTTTTAACAAGTCTTCATTCTGCTCTGTAACTATTAGCATTGAGTTATTGTTGTATTACTCTAGCTGATTGTTTAAAAAACACATTAAAATCTATATTATCAGCGGAGGAAAAAATAGAAGAGATAGGATCTTGGCCAGCGGATGCTTGTTCTGGAAAATAGTTTGATAAACATGAAAAATTGCCTTACTTAACCTTGAAAAGAGAATGTGCCAACTCAGAAGTTGCTGTGTCTAGGTTTGAAGAAAGGGAGGATGGTGAAGCCAGTTGCTCTAATGGTGGCTCTGACTTAGTCTGAGTGCAAGTCTAGCTTGGAAACTGTTTGAAAATATGCTAATATTGGTTTCAGGTCAAAATGAACATTTTCAAGCAGGTTTTTAATATCAGGGGAAAAATCTCTATGAAAAAACTAGAGTCACCCACCTAGTATATGCTTGGTACCAAAAGGGGAGAAAAGGAGGAAAATTTGAGCTCATTAATCCTGAATTAGATATTTCTTTCATCCATCTTATTAGCATATAATGACTATTAAGGGTCATCTTTGTGTATAGACACTAAGACTTAGAAAGAAGAATATTGCTGTAAACCAAGTGTAATATCAAGGTCTCATTTGTAAATGACACCTGCTACCCTATATACAATATAGATGGACCCAGGTAATTACTCTGGGTCCAGGCAACAATGACTAATACAATAGAAATAGATTAAACATTTGTAAGAACATTTGATAACTATCTACTTTGGGATGTACATGTAACTATTAAGCAACATTCATTAAAACTACTAATGACCATTCATATGACTAAGAGAAAGAGTGAGATGGAGCATGTAAGTGTATGCATGTAACTACATAGTGTCCTCTGACAATGACACCCTCTTCTGATATGATCTGTACTGGCCAGGGCACCTTGACAGTTAGCTACTAGTATTATACTACAGTTGTCTTAGCTTGTGGTGGGCAGCAACTGGATACTATGCAAGGAATATGCTATGCTGCCCAGCTGCTCTAGACTGGCTGGGCTTGGATAGCAAGTGCCACCTGTGAGTGGGGTGCCCATGAGGTAGGTCAGTCATACTAAAGTCTGTACTAGTTTTGTGGGGAATGGTACTAACTCAATAGCTGTCTTTTTAGATGCTCTGTTTGCTGTGTCCCTCCCAGACCACTGCAAACAGTATCAACAGACATTTAAAGCTGGGGTTGGAAGGTCTGAAGATTATGGCTCTTGGCTTGGGTGGGTAATTGTTTATGACCTTCAGGTTAAGCCTCATCATGGTGGGCTTGATGGAGGTCCAACAGCTATCTTTCCTGTAGGATCTTATGCAGGTGGTGAGCTTTACTTCACTGATTTAGATCTCAAGTTCCAGTAAGCATTATTTTATTTTTTGTTATTATAAATAGTCAATTCAATCCAATCTTACATAGGTATAAACCTGGAGTTGGTACTTGGGAACCTCTGCCAATCCTGATGGAAACCAACTTAACTCCAGGTAGAATTGGTTATGTTTTTCTCTCATAATATTACTGTCAACCAGTGGAAGGGTGAATTAAGAAGCTTCTTGAAGCCATTGATTAGCTTTGTATTTGCATGTATTGATCCAATGCTGAATAGAAGTTTCTTGAGATTGGAGTTTATTTATTATTTTTCCAGCATTTGGCAAGCAACTGCTGGTTGGAGTAAGAACTGAGGCCTGACTGGGATGTGAGTCTATGAAAATTGATGAAAATTGATCAACCAGGGAGAACTGCTCTGAGCTGGTGGGTGTGGTATAAAAATTTTGTTAGAAAGGACTTAGTTAAGAGTTGTGAACTTAGTACAATAATACCCTCTATAGGTTGGTTTGCACAGGGGCATACAGTATGGTTTCAGCTTTTTTTGTTAAAATGGTTTTAACTAATTCAAGGACCAGTCTAAGGAATATCCACTGATACCATCTGCAAACCTCAGATCCAATTGAGATTTCCTTAGAGGAGCTAAATGGATGAAAAAGTCAATCCAAAGCAGATTTTGAAAAGTAAAAAACCTACATTTATTGTTGACTTTTTTGACTACACAAAAATAGGATAAAAAACTATATATATTGTTAATATTTTGAACTAAACAAAATTTAGAATTTTATTTTTTAAAATAACAGAAGAGAATAAATTCATTGTTTATATTAATAAGCATGGACTTAAAGTTAAACCAGGTTCATTGTCATTGTCATAAATGCTCTCCAAAACCTTAGTATTTATATTTTCCTTCATTTGGGCTAGAGTATATGGGACTTAAATGTTGGTTATATAATAAAGACCTATAAAAATAAATCACCATAGATGTAATAAATAAAATAAATATAGAGGTAGGCAATAAGTAAAAGACAGCAATATGCAAGCAAACATAGTAATGGTAGTTAAGTTTTGAATTATTTTAATAAAAATTTCCTATTATAGAATTTTTTCTTCAGAAATATTTTATAAGATGCTATTGTTAGGCTCACTGCCTCTCTCATCTTGAATAGGTGGTGGGTTCAACTGTATAACAACATTGTAAGAGAAAAAAACATGACCATTGAGGACCTGAACATATCCATGTGTTTTATCCATGATTTTTGAATTATTTAAAGTACTGTGAGATTGAGGAACACAGACTTCAAGGAAGATAGTTAGTAATGTGCCTCTGAAATAAATATGGAGCATACAATGTTAGGGTCCAAAATAGCTCTATAGCCAATTGAAAAGCTCACTGAGATATGAGTATAAATTCCAGAAGATCTCAACAACTGTGGAATATGGGACTTAGAGGATAGTTGCAAATAGTTTTATGATATGAATTTGAAGGTTGACAACTGTTGGGTTCACACATACAGAGAGAGAGTTCTATGACCACTGAACAGAAGAGTTGTAGATATTCAAGTATAAAACACCAGACTTCAACAACTGATTGTGAGTGGAGAGTGAGAAGAATAGAGAAAGACTTTTGAGGTGAGGTTAGAGCCATTGAAACCTGGGTATAAAACACCAAAGATTCCTAAGGCTATTAGAAAAAGTGAGAGTTATGATTTGAGTCAAAGACTATTGATTTGATTATTGATTGAAAAGGACAAAGAAGACTGTTAAGTTGAGGTTAGAGCTGTTGAAATATGGGTATAAAACACCAAATATTCCTAGACCTATTAATAGGGACTAGCGCGGTCCGGTTATTTCCACGGTATTTACCGTAGTTTAGTTACCGGTAGCATTCGGTACGGTTCCGTGGTTATTAATAGAAATCCATGGTTTTCCGGTACTGCCGGCTCATTATTAATGACATTGTGTGATTTTTAATCTAAATTGGGAGCGCTCAGCGCTCAAGCCTTGTACTGTGTATTGAGCAGTAAAAAAACTGTTCCCCCCTCTGCTCCTGCTACCATGGCACCTAAAACCAGGGGCAGAAGCTCTCAAGGCCGTCGTGGCCAGCCATCCGCTCAACACCAGCAACTGCAGCCAGCCACAGAGCCTGATACCAGTGCTCAGGCTGCTATTCCTACTCCCCCAGACCCTGTAACTCCCATTCGTCGCACAGCACTGTTTCATGTGCCTCCATATAATCCACGCCCTATCCCAGCCCGACCCTCATCTCCAGCCGAGGAGGAGTTTGATTTCGATGAAGCAGATGCCATTCCAATCACTGCCCCTCCAGCAGCTGGTGCTTTGGGGTCACCTGTAAAGCGTGCACGTGCTGTGGGGGGAAATCAGGAGAGCCTTCATCGGAAAGGAGATCTTGAGGTTTGGGATGAAAGTGATGAGGATATAATAAGTACGTGATTGTCCTTGGTAATATAATCAATGTACTAATATTATGAACATAGATGCTGCACGAAAAATCTGGCGATCAAATGTGTATGATCATTGTATCACCACTGTCAACCGCATATGCGACCCCTTCTCTCACCAGCCTCTAAAGATTGAATTTGTATTTACCTGTAAGACCCACCCTGAGAACCACCAACAACCACTGCGCCGTGATCGGAATAAGACTGGAGATGGAACTACCAAGTTTTTGAAGGATGTTAGGATGTGTGAGGAGAAGCAGGGTATCTATCAGCAACAACCTGCATCCAGATCTATCCCTTATACCCCTGAAACTCACTGTGCTCTTATTGCTTTGCGCTGTGCAAAGCATTCCCGCCCAATCAATTCAATTCTTGACGACGACTACCGAACTGAAGTTGAAATGCTTCGTCCTGGGACTCCTATACCTCATCCAACAACTGTACAACGTGACCTTGTCAGTATATATATCCATATGTCAACCTTTGTCATGAATTATTTTATGGTAACATTAATATTTCTCCACTCCTTTTTCAAGATGCTGAAAAATATTCCAGACACTTGGTACTGCTATTCATATTGCACTTGATGGATGGACAAGTCCCCTTGTTACTTCCTACCTTATCTAATTTTCTGTTTTATTTATTTATTTGAGTGGAACCCTTTATTCAAGTCTCGATTAAGGAGGAGTAAGTGACAGTAAAGTTGGGAGACAAGAGAGTATTCAAGTTATCGAACTAGTACTTATCTGGCTTGACAACCAAGTAGTACACGTTAAACGGGAAGTAGTAGGACAAGATGGACCCGTAGTATGAGACGGAGGAATTGTCGACGATATAGTAGTAGTTGTTAACCCAGTAGTCTACCTTACCCTCGTAACATCACTAAAGAACGCGAACCCAAAGAACTTCTTTTTACTATTTTTATAGATTGGTCTGTTATATTTAGTTTCATCGATCGTCCATTTTTATTTTATTTTGAACGAAAACGTTATTCTAACTACTATACCCGTTCTGTCGTTTCGGAACGTACACAAGGAGGTTTCACACCCTATGTTCAACTCTCTTATGATCGTTCCGCTAATGTTAACGATCGTAACAGGTATGTATTAGGGTTTTAGATAATATATAATCGTTATCGTTCGTATTGAGTCTTTACAACAAATGGTTAAATAGATTTGGTATCGCAAACTCTGTAAGTCGACATTGAAGACGGTTTATAAGAGGACATACTGATGTCCATTCTGATTTTTTTTATAATCTTATTATATATACATAATTACTTTATGTATGGCTTATTTAAGGTTCTGACGTGCTAAATAACATGGTAAACGTATGGTCTATTGTTGTTCGGG
>MU130036.1:27904-226471 GCA_015039465.1 Phlegmacium glaucopus | reverse complement strand
GGGACTGTGATATATATATCATTGCAATTGGTATGTAATTTATATTATCTCTATATTTTCATTTCTTAAATTTGAATGTCATAGTTATGTGTCCTGATCGCAAAACAGGATGGTTCAAGGAGCATTTGAAATATTCAGCTGCAGAAATCAAGAGGATCAAAACAATAGATGTTAAGACATGGAAGTCAAAATATGCACCCCAGGATCAGCCAGAGAGCTCACAGGTTCAGAAGAAGGACAAGAGTTGCAAAGGGAAATTGGTATATTTCATCTCTTGATCATATTGTTACCTTTAACTCACATCACCTAGGAGTTTTCAAAGTGGGCAACCAACCCTGATCAAGCACAGAAGAAACATGGATATGATCATATTGAAACCTACCTCAGTGAGCCCACACCTACCAAAGAATCTATTACTGCAGCTGGTGGTTATCTCAATTACTGGGCCACTGCTCTCAAGACATGCCCTTCAGTTGCTCAGATGGCACTGGACTACATTTCTGCACCTGGTATTTCTAATATTATCTTCATGATTTTATCTAACCATATATACATCAACATCTGTGGATGCAGAACGTGCATTTTCAATGGGTCGTCGCCAAGTAAACTTCATGCAACATAATATGAGTTCTCAGACCTTCCAATCACGAATGGCTGTTGGTTCATGGGTTAAAACACCCCTGAACCCTGGCCTCTCCGAAATTTCCAAAATTATTGCTGATCAACATCACTCAAAGTAATGTAGAAAAATGAAGTAGTTCACACAAATTTGTACAACTTTAACTCGTTTATGGTCATTTAAATTCTATTTCACATTTCATTCTCAATTTATGTGTGTTGTCCTGATCAAACACTCTCTAATGCACCTAATTTTAAAGAAATTGGTCCAGTATTGGGTCCACAATGAGGGCAACAAAGTTGCAGCCCACCGTGAACCCTATGTGGACCCTGAGCTACCTAAATTAGTATGGTAGTTCCAGGAACCGTGGAAACCGTACCGTACCATACCGTATTTGGTTGAACCGCGGTCATCACACCGGTTGTTACCAGTTGTGACCATGCTAGTCCCTACCTATTAACAGTGGTGATGATGAGTGTTGAGCACTGATGATGGGAGATAAGTAATGATGCCAAAGTTCAATTTGGTTCAGTTCTTCAATCATTTTTAAAAAACTAATATAAATTATTATTAATAATTATAGCCTAAACTGCTTGAAGAGAGCAATAAAGACTCCAAGGACAACCAGAGAGCATTGGACTAGTCTTTAGATCAAAGAACTTCCTGTTATTGATTTAAGGAAGGCTTAGTCTGAAACTTATTACACACAAAGGTAGAAGGAGAGAGTAGAGAATATGAGGATGAGGATGAATGAGAAAGAGTCTTCAGTAAGACTATAGCAGAGGATTGTTTATTGACAGAAAGAAAGAGACTGAAAAAGCAAACTTAGGGAAGGAATTCACTGGAATTCCACTGAGATGGTGACTATTAAAGACTAAGGTGTGAATTGAAGGGAACTGGGGGAAAACTGGGGAGAACTAAGGGGAGAAATATATGCTGTCAAAGGAAGAAAGATGAAGAGTGATATGACTCAAGATTGCATATGCATGGATTTTGCAAATTTTGTCTATTATTTCAGCATTATTAAATTAATAATTGCACCCAACTGTTAAATACAACTGATAATTAAATAACAGAATTGGAGTTGTATGCCCTACAACTGCTAATTACTGTTTCTGTTGACTCAAACACTTAGTAGTTTTTGAATATGGTCAAATGACTATTTATTCAATGCTACAAAATAATATAGTCAAGAGTTAAAACCATAAACTCCATGATAACACTATATTATACAGAAACAGTACCTAAACACAGGGGGCAAAGTCACACAAAGCATGCTGGTGTTTTAGACCATGGGTGAATCACTTGGAGTTCCAAACAGGCGCTCATATGAGACCAAACAGTTAAGATTTATACCATGGGAAAGTTTCAGAACATTCCAAAAATTGTTGGAAATAAATGATAGACATATGAAACCAATATAACTCTGGGCTTGGAGTTGATGTGGGAGTGATAATAATTAATCACAAACCCAGAGTAGCCCAGAGTATCAATTAATTAATCTACCTGTCTCTGACAGCTGTTTCAAAGAGATTGTATAAAGACTTTTCTAGCTATTTCCCCTTTTATAAATATTTGTATGTATATAAAGGCAACCAGAATTGTAGTTACAGTAGATTTTGATACTTCTTGCTTCCCCCCCACATTCACTATTGAGTACAGCTCTGAACCAGTGCTGGAAATTAGCAAGTGGGTCAAGGAAAAATAGACTATTAAATTCTCAGAGGTGTACAAGAGGTGCAGAAATATTATTTGATTTAGTTCAAGTCAATTATATTTGAGTACGAGTTTTTGTGACTTTGTCACAGTGTCACAGAGCTTGTGAGTGTTGTTGAGGTGGAGGTCTTTACACTCCCCCAGGGAATCCGACAGAGTCCGAGTGGAGTCCGAGCGAGTCCGAGCACTTTTTCAGTGTATTTGAGTGTATTCCAAGCAGAATGTGCTCAGAATCCGCTCGGACTGCTCGGACTCGCTCGGACTCTGCTCAGATTGCTCGGACTCACTCGGACTTGCTCAGACTGGAACCTATCTACCTCCCCAACCTTATCAAAGCCCTAACAAAACCTTAAAAAAAACCTTAAAAAAACCTTAACAAACTATATACCTCCCTGACCTTAACAAAAACCTTAACACAACCTTAACAAAAAACCTTAACACAACCTTAACAAAAAACCTTAACAAAACCTTAAAAAAACCTTAACAAAACCCTAACAAAACCTTAACAAAACCTTAACAAAACCTTAACAGAAGTATTTTCCCAGCCAATTTGTGTCTTATTTGCTCAGATCCACTCAGAATATGCTCGGACTCCTCGGACTCCACTCGGAATCTGCTTGGACTCCTCGGACTCCACTCAGAATTTGCTCAGACTCCTCGGAATCCCTGGGGGACTGTAAATTACTGTTGAGGTGTTAAGTTGGTGTTTTTGGTTGGTCACAGCAAGGGAACAAGAGTTCCTTTAGTGTGTGCAATTTATTGTTTTAGTCACAGCAAGGGTACAGGAGGCCCTTAGTGTGTGCAATTTTGGTTGTTTAAGTCATGTTAGGCCTTGGGCTTGTCTGTGCACAATATTTTGTTGAAAATCATTTGTTGAAAATCAATCTAAAAGATTTAAGGAACTTCTTGCTAGATTGTTGGTGCAAACCATAAATTGAAAATACACTCAAAAGTTTGATCACACTTTAAAATTGATCCAAATCATTAGTTTTCTGTGTTGCATAAACTTGAATTGAATTTCTTAATTTTGGAACAGTTAAACTTTCCAGGAAACCCAAATTCATCTTTTACACAGAGTTGATTAAGTATAAGATTGAGTAGAGATTTTATATCTCCAAAAGTCCTATTTTCTCTATCATCCCTGAGTAGTCATTTCACCAGGGGAAAACTACCTATCCCTGGTACCAAACAGCAGTATTTATACCCTAAGGATGAGGCTATGTAGAACAATAAAACAAAAGAAGTATGCGCTGTCAAAGGAAGAAAGATGAAGAGAGGACAGCTGCGAGAAAAGAACAATGGAAAAGAAGAAGGAACAATAAAAGAATCTGTAAAGTGTCAAAGTGTGAGAGAAAAGAAGAGAAGGCAGTGTACACAGTCCAATAGCAAAAATATATCAACTCCATAGGCGTGTGGTCATGTCAAAAATGTGAAAGGTCCTGAGTCAACACTTGAAAGGCACAGCCTTGTTCCTGAGAAAATACTACTTGCCCATGATCCCATGTCACACAGCCTTGATAACACTTGACACCCTGCAAGAGTAATCCTCTGCTGCTGATTCACCTGCAACTCCTGCTTAGTCGTGATCCTCCTGGACTTTCTAAAGTGTCATAAAGAGGGTGGGAAGGTCTCAGGTACCATGTGAATGTTGGTTTTGGCAGTGAATGATAAGATAAGAGGTAGATAATCGAGGATAGGGGACTGAGTGCAATCCAGGAGCAAGGTATGGCAAGGTAGATAGCTGAGGGGAAGACTTGTGGGTCCATAGCCACAACAACAACGACAAAGCCTTTTACATAATCGGAGATGTAGTTGATGCACCCATAAACAGGCCATTCTTGAAATGATGGGCCATAGATACAATCAAATGCAAGCTGATGACCAATGCAAATAGGGGATTGGTTGCTTTGTTGTATTGCTAGCCAAGGAATAAAAGGATGATAGATGGAGAGGATCATGTTGATAGTGGTGGTGGGCAATGCCTGTTATGGATTTGGCAGTGTTATGTCACGTCACATTGCCAAATGTGTGACAAAGTGTGAAACACTTGAAACATAGCTTACTCACTCAGTTCTGCATCATTTTGGATGATTTTTTGGTATCATAAATGTATTACTGCATCATGTGAACATATATTGAATGAATCTTTATGATAGAAATAGTGATTGTGTGGTTTTTTGAGGTGGCTATGCTTTCTTTGTCTGGTGGACTAAAATTTCTAAGCAATATAACACTTCAATCATTGATTTCTACAACATATTTTGGTGACATGAAATTCTCTACCATGTATTGTAAATATTTCTCAGCAGTTATTTTATTTTATTGTACACACAGGACCCTACAAATGAGCAATTTATACCCAAGTCCCTGCCAAAATGCCATTTTTGAAACTTCCAGCCAATAGAACACTTCAGAAATGGGTTTATGTGACTTGTCTTGGTGATGTGAAATGATCTAATATATATTTTAAATACTTCTCAGCAGTTATATTGTTTTATTTCATACCCAGACCCTTATAAATGAGCAGTTTCCACACAAATTCCTGCTAAGGTGCAATATTGGCAACTTCTGGCCTATAGAACACTTCTAAAACTAGTTTATGTAACTCATATTATTGACATAAAATACTATACTATGTATTATGAACATCTCTCAGGAGTTAGAATTTTTTATTTCACACTCAAGCCCTTAAACATGAGTGAGCTATGTCGGAAAACCTACATGTGCTTTGTAAGCATCACACTTTAATCACACTTCCTGATAAGGATGTGATCGGAAATATAAAATTGCCCTAGGACAAGTATTTCATGTATTTTAGACATTTAAACTGCATAATATATATAAGAATCACTCAATCTTCTGAAAACTCCAAACGTCGGGGTGGAAGATGGCTGGGAACACAATTTGGCTGTTGTTCTAAGGGTAACTTTCACATCACAAGGCCTTAACAGGGCCATAATGCCGAAAAGGCAACTATGACCAAATCATGACAATTCGGCCAATTGTCATGATTTGGTCATAGTTGCCTTTTCGGCATTATGGCCCTGTTAAGGCCTTGTGATGTGAAAGTTACCCTTAGAACAACAGCCAAATTGTGTTCCCAGCCATCTTCCACCCCGACGTTTGGAGTTTTAAGAAGATTGAGTGATCCTTATATATATTATGCAGTTTAAATGTCTAAAATACATGAAATGCTTGTCCCAGGGCAAGTTTATATTTCTGACCACATCCTTATCAGGAAGTGTGATTAAAGTGTGATGCTTACAAAGCACGTTTAGGTTTTCTGACATAGTGGCAATTCCAATCCAAATTTGAAACTTCCAACCTATAGAACTGTTCATAAACTAAACTTTTGTAGCCATTCCTGTGCCAAAAATTGTCTATGGTGTGTTAAAAATATTCCTCAGGAGTTTTATTATTTTATTTCACGCTTAGAACCCTACAATTAAGCAAACCCCACCCAAATCCCTGCTAAATTTCAATTTTTAAGACTTCCAGCCTATAGAACTCTTCAGAAACTGGGTTCTGCAGTCTATCATAGTGACAAAATATACTCTACTATATATTCTCAACATTTCTTAGGAGTTATATTTTTTTATTCTGCTTTCAACCCCTCACAACTGAGTGATCTTCAGCCAATTTCATCCAAAGTGTGATGTTTGAGACTTCCAACCTATAGAACACTTCATAAACTAGTTTCTGTAACTCATCTTGGTGATAATAAATGCTCTACAATGTATCCTAAACATTTCTCAGGAGTCTAATCTTCTGATTTTATATGTTGAGCTTAATAAAACAAGTGATATCAAGCCAATATCAGCCAAATTGATGGCTGAAGTTTATAAGGAATAGAACTCTTCAACAACTCATTTATTGGATTTGTTTTGGTGGTATAATATGTTCTAATCTTTGTTTTTAACATTTTGTTGGGAGTGGAATTTTTAATTTCATGCTCTAAGTATGAGATACTGGGTGGTAAGAGCCCATATCTCATACTTGGAGCATGAAATTAAAAATTCTACTCCCAAAAAAATGTTAAGAATATAAAATATAACATATTCTCCCACCAAAACAAATCCCAGAAATGAGTTGTTGAAGAGTTCTATACCTTAGAAGTTTCAGCCATCAATTTGGCTGGGGAAACATGCATCCAGAAACAACAGTACAAATTCACAAAATCCTATTTATTGTAGCTGATTCACATCCTATTTATATGGATATACATCACTGAAAGTCCCCTCTGGGAGTGTTGTACAGAGAGGGAGCTCAGTGTCTCAGTTTCTGAGATGTGACATATGTGTGACACATGCCAAGCCAGATGTCACAGGTGACAGGCATTGCCCACCACCATTGATAGTGTAAATGATAGATAGCATGGTGGAAGACATTGTGAATGAGATGAGCGATGAGGATGACAATGTTGAATAAATGATTTGTTGACCAGGAACGTGATTCAAGGCTGCTTCCAAAACAGGTAAGTGAATTTAAAGTCCACTTATTTTCATGATGGCAACTTTTGAGCTTTTTGCCCATGCTACCAATCAGTATTGGTGCACGATAACAGCAGCCAAATGAGCTAGCAGTGTTAGGGGACACCCAACTTTAACCCAAACCTCAACCTCAGAATCATACACCCCACCTTTCCGACGACCTCCAACCTTCTGTCCAACTCCGCTTCCATCACCACTTCACTCCGGAACCCCATAGTTCCACTCCAACTCCGATCCTCCATTTCACTCCATCTTTTATTTCTATTTTTCACATCACACCACTTCTTATTTAATTAATTAATTATTATCGTATCATTCCTTTATTTATTTTATATCTCTGTTATGTCCATATTTAGTACTTAAACACCCTCAGCCTAGCAGGGATCCCCATCCTTTCCTCTTTGGATCCCCTGCTAGGTAAGTCACTTGTAGATACCTTTTCTAAAATATTATTAACTTTGGATCCCCTGCTAGCTTGACTAAGTCAGCATTGCAGTTGCCCTAACAAGCAGCCTCTCAGGAAGTTAGTCGCAATAGATGAAAACCGATGACTTGATCACCTTCATCATTGAGGAAGCTCAGCATCATCTAATTAATGACAAACATGGCAAAAATGCTGAATCTGCACTAGCTGCCCACATAAAAGGGGTGGAAAACCTAGAAATGGGAAGCAAAAAAGGTTTGAAGGCAAAGTAAAACCAATTCTGATGATGTGTGTGTGGAAACTGTGAAAAGAAAGGGCATAAGGATCTGGATTGTTGGTCAAAAGGAGGTGGCAAGGAAGGGCAAGGCCTCAGACAAAAGAAGTTTAAGAAGGTTGAATCAGCTATAATTGCAGTGGATGAAGAAGATGACAAACTCTTTGCATTCACTTGTACATTGGATTATGTTGATGTTGCAAACACTATACCAGCTCCAAAATCCAAACACAGAGTGTCAATAGCGGAGCTAGTAGTGATTATTCACCAGATCACTCCAAGTTCACAAATTATTGTTCCATTGATCGTGAAATCATGGCTGCTGATGGCCAGAAGGTCGAGGCTACTGGAATGGGGGATATGCACCTGGATTTACTGAATGGTTCAGGAAAGACTAGGACAATGTTCAAAAATGCCATACACTCACCTGATTTGGCCTTTAGATTGATATCCATTAGTAGACTCAAGAAGGCAGGGTGCCTGGTAACATTTCATAAAGGCATGTGCAGAATAGAGCAACCAAATGGATGTACCATCACAACTATACCCCAGGTCGATGACCTCTATAGATTCTCCATCTCAAACCAATCTCAAAGTGAACATCACATGAATGTTACAGTCCACAAAATGAACCTAAACAATGCACATTGTCAATTTGGCCATATATTTGTGGCAGCCATTAAGCATGCAGTCTCAAAGGGTTATATAACCAGTGTTAAACTCAATAATGATTTGAAGGTTGATTTTTGTAAGGCTTGTGTGAAAGCTAAGTCAGTAAGATTACCTTTCCCAAAGAGCGAGATGTTCAAATCATATAAACAAGATGAAGCCCTTATCAAAATGCAAACTGGAAATCATATAAAGATTGTACATTCAGATCAAGGGGGAGAGTTCCTGTCACATCAAATGATTGAACATCAAGACAACAAAGGAACAAAACAAGAACTCACTGTTCATGATTCTCCACCTCAAAACAGCACTGCCAAAAGAGGTATGCATACTCGAGCCAAAAGAGCATGAGCCCTGCTTTTATCTTCCGGTTTACCTTATTTCTTATGAGAAGAGGCTATGAATCATACAACATGGCTGCAAAATAGAACACCAGCATGTGCTCTCAATAGTAAAACCCCATAGAAAATGGTACACAAAAAGAAACTGTATCTTGGAGGCATCCAGGAATTTGGAGTAGCAGCCTATGTAAAGGATTTGACAGTTGGAAAACTAGATGCTCAAGCTCAGCAGGGATGTTTTGTTGGTTATGATTCCAAATCAAAAGGCTATAGGAACTATTGGCCTGGTAAATGTTTGGTAACAGTATAAATCATTGTTTGTGTTGTTATATAACACCAACCAGAGAGCAGTGGACCAGTCTTTAGGTCAAGAGACTCCCTGTTGTTCATTTAGGGAAGGTGTAACCTTAGACTAGAAGCACACTTGGTTAGAAGAGAGTAGAGGAGGATGAGGATGAAGATGAAGATCTTGGAAGGTGAATGAGGTAGAGGATGAGGATGAGGATGGGTAAGAAAGAGTCTTCAGTAAGACTATAGCAGTAGACAGTATAGGACAGTAACAGATAAAAGGCTGAAAAAGCAAACTTGAGGGAGGAATTCACTGGAACTCCACTGAGATGATGACTGTAGGGGACTAAGAATGAATTGGGAGAAACTACCTATCCTGGTACAAAAGAGCAGTATTTATACCCTAAGGATGAGGCTATGTAGAACAATAAAAAAGAAAGAAGTATGCACTGTCAAAGGAAGAATAATGAAGAGAGGACAGCTGCAAGAAGAAAAGAACAATGGAAAAGAAAAAGGAACAGTAAAAGAATCTGTAAAGTGTCAAAGTGTGAGAGAAAAGAAGAGAAGGCAGTGTACATAGTCCAATAGCAAAAATATATCAACTCCATAGGCGTGTGGTCATGTCAAAAATGTGAAAGGTCCTGAGTCAACACTTGAAAGGCACAGCCTTGTTCCTGAGAAAAACACTACTTGCCCATGATCCCATGTCGCACAGCCTTGATAACACTTGACACACTGCGAGAATAATCCTCTGCTGCTGATTCATCTGCAATTCCTGCTTAGTCATGATCCTCCTGGACTTCCTAAATTGTCATAGAGAGGGTGGGAAGGCTTCATGTACTGTGTGAATGATGGTTTTGGCAGTGAATGATAAGATAAGAGGTAGATAATCAAGGATAGGGGACCGAGCGAGATCCAGGAGCGAGGGATGGCAAATAGATGGCTGAGGGGAAGACTTGTGGGTCCATAGCCACAACAACAATGACAAAGCCTTTACATAATAGGAGATGTAGTTGATGCATCCATAAAGGGGCCATTCTTGAAATGATGGACCAAAGATACGATCAAACGCGAGCCGATGACTGATGCGAATAGTAGATTGATCACTTTGTTGGATCACTAACCAAGGAACAAATGGATGGTAGATGCTTAGGAGCATGTCAATAGTGAAAATGATGGAGAGCATAGTGTGAGACATTGAGAATATGATGAACGATGAGGGTGATAACAAATGAATGATTTGTCGACCAGGAATGCGATTCAGGGCTGCTTCCAAAATAGGTAAGTGAATTCAAAGTCCGCTTATTTTCATGATGGCAACTTTTAAGCTTTCTTCTCACGCTACCAATCAGTATTGATGCGCAATAACAGTTGAAAGAAACATGGTTTTTAATGAAAATGACTCACGAGCCAAGGAAAATATTGACATTCATTGTGATATACTGGCTGAGGGGGAGAAGGACAAAGTCATCCAGCAATCCTCCAATACTGTCTAAAACATTGAAAACACAAATGATAATACTGAAGAACCTGATATGTCATTAATCAGTGAATCTCAACCTGAACTCAAACCAGACAAAACACACCACAAAACTATAGTCCAGCCCATTTCCAAACCTATTCCTGACTCAATCAATAAAAACCAAACTCCTGAATATGGACGCAGTCGTCAAGCTCAAAAACCAAAGGGAGCATACAAAGCTATCCATGAAGGCCTTATAGCAAATCTAGCTCAATGCAAAACCCTAGAAAATGAAGAAGACCAATTCATTATCTTTAACAAGGATGATGATGACATTTTCAATGACTTACCACCAGATTTTGCACTTGTAGGTGGAGTAATACCTGAACCTCCATCACTTGACAAAGCCCTGCAAGGTCTGAATGTGAAGCATTGGCAAGCCATGCTAGAGTATGAAATTGGTCAACTCAAGAAAATGGGAACTTGGGTTATTGAGGATTTACCTCCTGAACATAAAGCTATACCATGTAATGAAGTCCTGAGGACAAAATGAGGTCCCGATGGCAAAGTTCAAAGTTATTGAGTCTGAATCATTTCAGGCAGACACAGACAAGTTGAAGGTGTCAATTACACCAAAACATTCTCAGCTGCAGCAAAAATGGCAATGGTTTGCATCCTAGCTAATGCAGCTCAGCAGGACTGGGAGATCAAACATGTGGACATAAAGAGTGCTTACCTTAACGTGCCACTCAATGAGACAATATATATGAACCCGCCACAAGGTGTGCTAAAGCCTGGAAAAGAAGGCAAGGTGTGTAGGTTTCTAAAGGGATTGTATGGCTTAAAGCAAGCTGGTAGGGGTTGGTACCTCAAAATGAGTTGTGTCTTTATTAAAGACCTGGGTTTCAAACATTTAGCTGTTGATCATTTGGTGTTTTATCAATGTTAAGGTGAAGAACATACCATAGTTGCTGTTGCAACTGATGATATGGCAGTTACATCAAAAAGGAAGATTGATGCTGAAAGGTTCAAATCCCAGATCAAAGCTCATTAGGAAATAACTGATAACGGACCTATTAAATGGTTCCTTGGTTTTGAGATTAGGCACAATCAAGCATCTAGGACAATTTCAATAAATCAAAATGCTTATATTGAGGCACATCAGTAAATTCAGGATTTTCCCATAGCTTGTCATATTCATGTCACACAAAGTTATAATTTTCCATAGTATCATATAGTCACATCACAATACTTATAGTTCCATAGCATCTCATAGCATCCATGTGATGCACACCAGCACTGTCCAGCAGTGTGTCATCACTCTATCACACTGGCATAGCTTTGTCACCATGTCACATTAGATTTTTCATCTAAGTTAAATAAACCAACCCTAAACAAAGTCCATTATTGTGCACCAATACTGATTGGTAGCATGAGAAGAAAGCTTAAAAGTTGCCATCATGAAAATAAGTGGACTTTGAATTCACTTACCTATTTTGGAAGTGGCCCTGAATCATGTTCCTGGTCAATAAAATCATTTGTTCAACATTATCATCCTCATTGCTCATCATATCCTCAGTGTCTGTCACCATGCTCTCCATTGTTTACACTATCAACATGCTCCTAAGCATCTACCATCCATTTGTTCCTTGGCTAGCGATCCAACAAAGCGATCAATCTACTATTTGTATCGGTCATTGGCTTGCGTTTGATCGTATCTTTGGTCCATCATTTCAAGAATGGCCCCTTTATGGATGCATCAGCTACATCTCCCATTATGTCAGAGGCTTTGTCATTGTCATTGTGGCTATGGACCCACAAGTTTTTGCTTCAGCCATCTATCTTGCCATACCTCACTCCTGGATCACACTCAGTCCCCTATCCTTGATTATCTACTTCTTATCTTATCATTCACTGCCAAAACCATCATTCACACAGTACCTGAAGCCTTCCCACCCTCTCTATGACAATTTAGGAAGTCCAGGAGATCACGACTAAGCAGGAGTTGCAGATGAATCAGCAGCACAGGATTATTCTCACAGTGTGTCAAGTGTTATCAAGGCTGTGCGACATGGGATCATGGGCAAGTAGTGTTTTCTTGGGAACAAGGCTACGCCTTTCAAGTGTTGACTCAGCACCTTTCACAATTCTTTACATGACCACACGCCTATGGAGTTGATATATTTTTGCTATTGGACTATGTACACTGCCTTCTCTTCTTTTCTCTCGCACTTTGACACTTTACAGATTTTTTTTATTGTTCCTTTTTCTTTTCCATTGTTCTTTTCTTCTTGCAGCTGTCCTCTCTTCATCATTCTCCCTTTGACAGTGTGTACTTCTTTCTTTTTATTGTTCTACATAGCCTCATCCTTAGGGTATAAATACTGCTCTTTTGTACCAGCACCTCAATTCATTCTTACTCCCCAACAGTCAATTCCTCCCTCAAGTTCGCTTTTTCAACCTTTTATCTGTTACTGTCCTCTACTGTCAATTGCTATAGTCTTGCTGAAGACTTTCTCTTATCCATCTTCATCCTCCTCCTTAATCCCTCTAAGTTCACTTTTTCAGTCCTTTACTGTCAACCTTCTGTCAGCTGCTATAGTCTTACTGAAGACTCTTTCTCATTCATCCTCATCCTCCTCATCTCTATTCTCACCCCATACCCCTGTGTGTTACAAGTCAAGGTTACACCTTCCCTAAACAAACAACAGGGAGACTCTTGACCTAAAGACTGGTCCACTGCTCTCTGGTTAGTGTTTATATACAACACAAACAACAATTTATACCGTCTGCAAAGTTGATCTTACAAATTTGGGATTTTTTTTTGTTACTCCGACTTTGTCACCACGCATCTGTTGCCACATTTGTTTATCTTGCTCTCAACCACTGCCATGTACACTCTGTGTTGCATGTTGAGTTTGTTTTATTCCTTTTTTTTGTTTTTTAACTAATTAATAATACTGCTTAGGTTCTACCACTGACGATGCCAGACTCTTGGCTACAACTTCATCACTTCTCAACTCCTCCCATTAATAGGTTCACTTTGGTACATTTGATATCCACCTATTTTCGGCACATTACCATGACTGTCAACAACACAAATAACACATTGTATACCTACTTCTTAGCCCCAGGAGGTATGAAACAACAATGAGCACCAAGCACTGGCGGCTGAGGTGAGTTCTTCAAATTTCTTAATGCCTTTTTTAAAACTAACAATTTTCTACTTTTAGCTACAGTTTCAACAACCTCAACTACCCAGCCCCTCCTCCCCATCCAAATGGGATGTGAGGGGTTTGTTTCAGGCTGTTTCAACACTCCAACCACCTCTGCCTGTTTTTGACACACAACAGCAGATGATGAACCTACTATTGATAATTAGAGTAGTACATATGACTCAGACTCTGTGTAGATAGTTGTGTTAGGGAGTGTAAGGACCCGGGAACCAAGTTGAATTCTAAGGTGGTTATCTTTGATAACCACCTTACACCTATATACTACAAGTGTGTGAGCCAATATGACTATATACGGCTAGGACGTAATAGAAGGTAGGGTGCGTGTGATAAGTACAAGAATAGAAACTGACATCTCACGATGTCATTGGCGAAGTGTCAACTACTACAACAATAAGAGGGAGTCTGTAAAGGGTAGGATGGGGAACGCAGCGAGTGATACAATTGTAGAGTAAAAGTGAAAGTATGAGTAGCTAAGCATAACTAGGGGCGGACACAATGAGTGTCCCCTAACAAGTTGAATATGATTTATACATATTAAATTTCCTTATCCTTGTGTGAACATAGCTTTCTAGCCTCAGATTGACCAAAGTATATTGTATTAATAGTAATATTAACCCTACCCTATATAGTACTGTATAGTAAATATATATCATTCCATAGCGTGACCATGATGCTTGACAGCGCTGTAAATAAAGGACCTTTTCTATGGCACTATGGCGCTGCCCAGTGCTGTCCAATGCCAGTAAGCAGACCCCAAATTTACTGATGCAATGGTTGAAAAGTTTAGACTTACCAATGCTAGGCCTGTCTCAACACCTATTGATCCCAGAACTCAATTATCCACTGACCAAAGACCGTCATCCACCAACCAGCTTATAAAAATACAAGGAATTCCATATGCTGAAGCTATCGGAAGCGTGTTGTGGCCAGCCATTGTTTTGAGACCCGATGTAGCATATGCCATAGGGATACTGTTGCAATTTATTCAAAATCCAGGCAAAGCACACTGGGAAGCACAGAAAAGAGTCATTGTATATCTAGGATGTACAAAATTATTTGATCTCCAGATATTTTCTCTATTTCAGATGCGGAGCAATTTCATGGAGTTCCAAGAAGCAAAACTTGATTGCGTTGTTGAGTACTGAGGCCAAATATGTCACACAAATGCATGCAGCAAAGGAGGCTTTATGGCTTTGAAGTGTTGTGGATGAAGTGAGAGGAGGCCAAGAAAGAGCCATGGTGATCAACTGCAATAATCAGGGGGCTATTGCACTTGCAAAGGATAACAAATATCACGAACGAACAAAACATATTGACCTCAGATATCATTTTATCCGAGAGGCTGTGGAGGATAAGAAGATTAACATTGACTACATACCTACTGAAGAAAATGTTTTGGATATCTTCACAAAGGCACTCGTGCAGCCCAAGTTTGTAGGTTTTGTTGAAAAGCTGGGGCTGGGGGAATTAAAGAATCATCTCAGTCCTAACAACAATCACAAGGCTTATTGTTTAGGTGATAATGAAATCAGCACATTTGTCGTCACATGACAATTAGGGCTGCGCACTGTCACCATAAACTACAGGTTTACGGGCGGGTTCAACAGGTAATTACCCGTCCCGTTGGAGCCTTTTCCTCCCCAAAAAAGGGCCAGCGAATTTATGGGTATACCGTTGAACCCGTGGGTGAAGCACCGTTGACGGCTGTCATACGGCTGTTGTCTGGGAAATTTTTGCTGGCATTTGAAAACTTAGTATTGGGCCTTGTTCCCTTGGACTTGGTACCCTCAGAATAGGTACTTACAACATCTATCTATGGCTGTAAAATTTTTTTGTTGAAAATATTTCTATGGACTACAATTTCTGCAAATTTCTGATATTTATAATTCTTATATCTATAGAAAACGAGCTCTGTACAAAATTTTATGGCTAGGATTGGCTCTAGCCTGTTCAATGAAGACTTTAAATGAGGTGAGCAGAGTTTGAACTTTGAAGTACGCAAGTGTTGTGGATGGCTGGCCTGGGAATGTGACTGATGTGACATTAATTTTCAAACACCACCTTTTGCAACTTGTGATGCTGGCAAAGTTCTCTCCACCATGTATTTAATCATTTTTTTTTACATACATAGATATAATAGAAGCATATGTACCTTCAACACAAAGCCAAAGGGCCAAACTGACCGGGAAATACAAGTCTGAGATGATTTCTCAAAAACATTCAAAACTAACCAACAATAATATATTTTATGATGATTTGACTCAGACTCATTATTTGAGGCAAATCCTGGCAAATTGGATGAGAAGGAAAATACCTGTATACAGCTGTTTTTGACCTGTACCATACCGTTAAGGATTTAGGATGAGGAAATACAGGATGGCCATCAAGACTTGGCAGCCATTACGGCCTGTAAAATGATGGCCGTACCCGTAATTCGGGCAGTGCACAGCCCAAATGACAATTGTGTACATGAAATGGTGATCAACAGAGTCTCACTTGAGGGGGAGTGTTGGAGTATACGAGTTTTGACTTGTTCTATTTATTTTATTATCTATCTTTCATATCTTATCATTCCATTCCTTTATCTATATGTGATGACAAATGTTACATAATCACACTCTTTAGTCATGTGTTCTTTTATTTTTACAAGTCTCAACTTGATATGAAAAGTTGAGATGTGAGCATATCTTTTCATTCATTCATTACTATATCTGACAAGTACCTACTTAGTCTTTTATTTGTGCTAGGTATATATATTATTATTAATACATACAACTTGATGCAAAAAGTTGAGACTTGCTCTTTTATTTGTTCTAGCTGCGAAAATTTACAGCAACAGATATGACATTATGGCCTGAAGACCTAGGGTCTTATGATTCTTCTTATCTTTGATCACTAGTGCTCCGAGTCTACAAATCAATCCCTGAATAACTCCCAAGCCCGCCCTGCAACCACAACTCACTCTCCGAGCATACATCAAGTATGATTCCTTCAGCTCAATATCTATATAAGTGTGGTTCGTCTCAGTGGACATTCCAGCATGATGCATTTGGCAGATTTGATTGGCAATGACAATTTGGCATCACCAAGGTTTTAAGCTAGTAGGGGATACAATTTATTTTCAATCCATTGCTGGTTTTTGTATCTCTTTTCTCATTTAACAATTGATTTTCATACTAGAGCTCTCGTTTCCAGGATGGTACTGTGACCGATGCGGACGAATTTGAAGCTACTTATAAACCTGATACATCTCAAAGCAATTATGATGGTCAATACCCCTATCGTTCCGGCCATAGCTATGGCTAGTGTTGTTGAGGCTGGCTTGAGCAATTTTAGTATTTTTCAAATAACATGACACCATGTACTCTGATTGCTTAGTGTTGGGAGATGACCCCCTGGCTTATAGGGTCCTCTATATGTGTAAATATCTATAGAATTTTATGGGATTTATTAGAATTGATATTTTTTGGTCAAGCCATTTGTCAAGTGGCTTCTGGCTTGAAGCCACTTGACAAATGGCTTGATGGTAATATAAATTCCAATAAATCCCATACAATTCTATAAATATTTACACATATAAAGAATTCTATAAGCCAGGGGGTCATTTCCCAACACTAAGCAATCAAAGTACATGGTGTCATGTTATTTGAAAGATACTAAAAATTCTCAAGTCAGCCTCAACAACACTAGCTATGGCCATCCCGAGATCGACTCATTGTTCAGGGCTGATATGAATATGTTGTTCTTTTCTCCTCTTGCTAATGTCCTTATTCTACGAGTATACAACCACGTGCAGTAGTATGACACCGCTATTCTTATTTAACTACATCTTGTTTAGAATAGGGGTTTGAACTTCAAGGAATTCTTCAGCAGTGTAGTACTCTTGTTAAATGTAGTTCCATCTTATTGGGTGATCACACTAATACCTTACACAGACACGAATTAGTCAAAGTTATAGATCATCCTCGTTTTTCCAACCAGTCACTCCACTCCCAGATCAATTAGTATGTAGATTGATGTTCCTAGCATGCACAAATAACTAGCATATCCCGAAGCAATTAATCATCTTGTCTTAGTAGCAAAAAGTCTCCGGCTAAAGGGAGAAGAAGTGGATAAAAGAAGTCTTTCGCGCATGAAAATTCGTCCAAAACCTCACATAATCACTCTGAAATAGTTTCAGATGGTGGTTGGGAGTAGTAGGCCGCTAAGGAAACTTTGATATCGATGCAGGAAGTAACAGGTCTAGGTCTAATAACAATTCGAAATTTCAAGTCCATCAAGGTATCAATGCGCAGGGGTCGCCCTGAACGAATATTCAGCTTTTATAAGCTAAGCGTCCAGGTCAACTGGGTTGCAACCCAGGGAAACGGTGTCTTAATGTTGGGGAAAAAAGGATAGTCAGTAGACAGAAAATATGCTCAAGGAAATCACTTACCGTGCGAGTTGTCTGTGCAGCAGAGAGGTTTGGCGGAGCTGGCAAAAAAAATTGTTTAAATTCCAACCAGTCAGGGTCAATGAATCTAAAGAACTTACCAAGACGGCTGGGCTCCGCCTATGACGGTGATTGGGGTGCAATCGAGACCGACAAGACCAGAAATAGTGCTTGGAGCGATGCCCAAGGGACCGAGGACGCTGGAAGCAGCAGTGGGTGACTCAGAGGTGTTGCCTGTAATAATGATGAACATGAATGTTCATCATAGCACTAAGGCGAACTGGTGAAAATACAACTTACAGCACTGGAGTTCTCCGGAGTCGCATTTGCTAGCACCGATAGTAGGAGGAGGGTTCCCAGGGAAAGGAGGGGCGATGTCAGCAGCTACAAGAGTGACAAAGGCGAGAATAGAGATGAGTTTGAATTGCATGTTGTTTTGCTTTGTCTGTAATGTTGAACACTGGGAAACTGTTTGAATGAAGATGGTGGGTAGACCATAGCGATCTTTATATACTTCCAGAGGTCTTGTACGAGATGATTAATAATCTGTAGAACTGTAAAGGATGGTTGGAATGTACGTATCTCATCACGAAGAGGTTACATGTGGAGACGGCATCACTCACCGTTTCACGGTGTCAGATAGCAGAGACCACTGAACAAAACCTAACGAAAAAAAACAGCTTGGTGAGGTAATATCAATCGAAAGCGAGCGTCAAGCGGCCGATAGCACTGCCAATGACTAGGAGAAGGTATCGGATACCGTTATAAAGCCATGCTTTGGGTGATGAACACCATAATGTCATAATGAACTGCGGAAATGCACAAGGACTATTGACACAGGGTCTTCGTAAATATCAGTGGAGGAAACGTCTTGTGCATCGACTTGGCATCAACCAACTGTGGACGCAAAAGACAGACAGAGGATAGAGAGAATTCAATTACTCTGCAAGCTCCAAAGATGAGGCATCCATACAGGAGCTCGAAAGTTGCGCTAAGCATTTGAGCGCTCCCGTTACAAACATATTGAGCATGAAGATGTGCGGTTTGCCAGTGGAGTTCCATAGATACAGAAGAACGTCCCCACGATAACCGGATAACGGCTTTCAAAACATTTCACAATTCCAAGTTACTAACTGTCTTCAGATCTCGGAGTAGCACCCAGCTTGATTCACACTGAGTACGTGAAATGGAATGAAAGAACATTTTTGCCACCGTGGCACGGCCCGCAGCACGCACATGACCTACCATGCTCCAAAATTTGAATTTATTTGTTGCTGGCGGCAATATTGACCTTCGAGTTCATTTTCAATCATAACAAGGCGCTTAACAACCTCGGATCTCGGCGCCATCTCTGACGTTCTTATCGGATGAAGAAAGGTATTCACACAACAACAAAACTTTGTCGTCGTCGGTGACAATGACACCAGCGATGTCTCCTGTGATCTCCCGAACGCCTACAACAAGGGGGAACCCAATGGTGATAACTCTGCTTCTCTCTTCACGTTATCTGCCCCTAGAGCATCACCAAACCTGTTTCCTGCGCCCCCGCAGGCATCCTCTAGTTCACAAGTTCAAAAGGAACGCTCAACAACAGATGGATTCCGAATCTTTTATGAGCGTTTCTGCACATGAGGATCATTTGTCGTTGCTGTTGCCTTCCTCAAATTCCTCATTGGGTGTTTTGACGACCTTCGAGTGGGATAAGACGACGACGAGCCGTTTTCAGTTCCTGTGCTGTTGCCGGTATCATCACCACCACCAACGTCGGTAGTACCAACTTCGTCACAATCATCTTACCACCCGACTCGACCAGACAACACCAGTCTTACGTTTTTTGACAAGTTTGCTGAGGATGCGAAACGGAATTCAGAGATAAGGTGGAAAGGTTTAGTGGATGAATTACTGAAATGCGAAGATAATCCGTTGTATTTATTGCACCACGAGAACGAAACTACACAGACAGAAGGCCAGGAAGATCAATCGACAACATTCGATGACGGCAAGCAGTCTACTTCCGATCCTGAACTACAAACATCTTCGCCGTCATCACTACTTCCCGTTGACGCCGTTTTGCACGACCTTGACCTTGAATATTTTTCTTCGGGACACTTGGTCAATATCAATACCTGTAGCGACAACGACGAAACATCCTTACAATCACGGTTGTCCGATCCTTCTCATCCCCGATCTCCTTCGAAGGACACGGGGCAACGCCCTGGCATCAATATTTGGCGTCAGCGCTGACGTTTCACCCTCCTTCTCTTCCTCCTTGAGTCCTCCATCGGAGCTCACATTTATATCCCACCAAGCGGTGCCCTGGCTTCAGAGGAGATTCATATGATTGGGATAAAGGATTTTCGAACGAGTTGGAGAGGGAGATAGTACAAGGCAGAGCGAATGGTAGAGGAAATGAGAAAAACCTGGATAAGGGGCAGAAAATACTTGAATCGCAGATGCAAGGGGTAAGTATTGGTATAGGCGCATTCATGGAGAAGAAAAGCGGAAATTTAAATTTGAAACGGAGGAAGGCGGCTACCACACCCGTACTTTCTCAAAACTTGGCGATTTTGGTATGACATATCCCCTTTTTTTTATATCTATGAATCCATTCCTCAATTCCCGTTCTCTTTGGAATGTCTAGTTATGCCCATTTTTCCCAAATCTCTGTCGTTTTCCTCAATCTTTGAGTCTGGTTTATTCACTTGACCAACATGGAATATTGTTGAACACTTTATACATGCGATGCGAAGAAGCTTTATCGCCTTCCCGAGCTGTGTATCCTGGTAAAAATGAAGGAGTAGGATTGGGTACAAGATGCATTTTATTAATCATAAGAGACGCCAGCGCAGCAGGTGGAGAGGAATAAGAGGGAACATTTGGAACTTGAATCGCTGATGAAGGAGTAAGTATGGAGAAGAAGGGTGGGAAAGGATATTTCGGCGGCGGTGAATCGTAGGTCTTTCTTTGTCTTTTTCTCACTGTGTGATAATTGGTGGTAATCTTACTTTTGGATCCAAAGTTCTTGCGGAAGTTCACACGAAAGTGTACAAGACAACTGGAAAAAACAATTATGTGGCGCTTTGCGAGCGAGGTTATATTTCTTTTGGAGGAGGGTGAGAAGTTTTTCTTCTTTCTCTCCGTTTTCTATCTTACTGAAATTGTTGCAATCCTCAAAGTGACGGGCAATATGGTCTTTACCTCGATGATACATTATACGACGGCTCCTCGGCTCCATGCCCAATGTTTGATAACGAGGCCTCTTTGTTCAACTGGTCCGAAAAAGGCTGGAACTTCAACAGTTGAATTAGAAGTTTGGGGTATGGGACCTTGAAAGTTGAAACCTCTTTGCGGTTCATTCCAACTACGTCATTCTTTTAATATTAAATATAGCAGAATAAGGAGGAACTTCAGTTCGCGCAGAATTCAGTTAGTGTATATATGTGGTTAAAAGCTGTAAACGGATATTTTTTTAGAAAGATTGACATTGTTACTTACCCTTATGCAATGACGAGCAGGAATCATTGATAGACGACCACGTCGGAAAGCAGATCGAATATTCAACGAATGACAAGATGTGCTAGTAGGTGAGCGCTCAACAATAAAATGAGATGCGAAGCTATGCATATATGTAAGATAAATAATGCAATGTAATGTATATAAGTTAAACTAGATTCTGTATCGTCCATCAGGCTTTCAGGCCACGGTGGCAGCAGTACTTCTACTAGGGCGCGGGAACCCATCCAGTCTGTTTCCCATTCAGTCCTTGGCGGTAAGCATCCATAAAGCGGATATATGTTTCTTTAGAACCTTCGGGTCGATCAACAGAGTCAGATGAGAGAGAGCGCGACGCGACATACTATGCGTATCTAAAATTCAAGCACTTTGTCATTTGATTGCGTAAGCTTAATGGCGTACGAACTCCTACCTTATGCGGTCAGGGCACCTTGTTGTGATGTGTGATTAACCAGATTTTCGTCTGCGTAGGCAGGTAAGTCTGTCGTCGTAGCCTGCTCTGCATCGTGTGCCACAGGTGGACCCGTTGGAGTAAGGTAGGTGTGGGTTGACGATAGGTTTGGTGGGTTGAACATTGACAACATAGGCGTTTCCGAGACCGGAGGTCACAGCTTGCCTGCCAGAAGTGTTTCGACTTCAATCGGATTTTCTGGTGCTTAATACATAGGTTAAGTAGTGTAGCTGAGTGTTCAAAGAGGCAACGGACCATTGCCTTGACAGTCGAGTGGCTCATCATGATCGTCGTACTAGCTGACTGCCAGTAGTTTTTCCTCGCCAGCGAAGGGTAGAGGACGTCTGTTAGCTTCCCCGAAGGTACTAGTCCCTTGAGCCACGAAGAGGCCAGACGCCGGACTATCATGTTGATGCCAGATGGTCCTTGTTCAAGGGGAGGCGGCGCATTGTTGGAACTGGGCTGGGTCTTGTTCCGCGCGGAGGTGGCTATCCCGGACAGTAATACAGGATAGGTAGATGCTTGGTTTGACTAAGTCAGACGTTGCCAGTGGAGGAAGACCATTGTCACATACCAGTCTCCTAACAAACTTGGGGCAGAGCGGATGCAGGCAGGTAGTTAGCGAGCAAGACCTGAAGCGTTGACTCAGGAGGTCTCTCCCCATTGATAAGGTTGATTGGACTTATGTCCTCATCCCATGGCATTGAAGTGGATGCGCCTGCATTCTTCATCTGAGTCCACGACGCAGAACCAGCAACTGTGCAATACAAGGTGAAAATAAATTCAAAATCATGTTGTAGGTAAAGATTCACCTGGTTGTTCGACATGTGGAGGGGGAGCTACTTTATCGGCTGGAAGAGACTGACATAACTGCTTGTTGGTTATGTCTCCAACTGGAAGGGGGCGCCAATGACTCTGTGGGTATGGTTGTTTGAAACAACTAATATAATATGTAGATGGGGATTTCAGTACATATTCCAAGACCCCGACGAGTGGTTAAAACTGAAATTTAAAATCCGAGCACTTACCCTGTTCCTGGGGACTGATTATTGAGCCGGGTCGACTGGACAAAAATATTTTTCCATCCTTTTGTTTCGGAGGAACAAAAAGTTGAGAGGCGATTAGATAAACCAAAGTATTTTTGAGCTACATGCTTTCTCCCCTCAGCGCCAAGCTCCGTTAACACCTCTGACCATCGATGTTCTCTAAGGAAATGTTCATGATTGTTGAACTCTTTTGAATGTGCGACTTGACGGCCAGGAGTAATTTGCGCCGTAAATCTGAGGATATCATTTTGAGCCGGAATTCCTTGCGATATTGCGCTGCTTGAAAAACCGGGTCCCTAAATTTCATGGTAAGGAAATAGAGTTTCAGGGAATAATTGTGCTTAATCCACGTACCAATTCTTCCCTCAAATCATCTAGAACATCCTCCATATTTCCATGTTGGAAAAAGAGGATAAGTTGATGGCTAGCAGTCATGGGTGGGCCTTTGGAAAACCAGATGTATGGGAAAAAAGATTTCTCAATCTTTGGAAGGTCTTGACGGACTACAATTGTCGTATACTAAAGTATTCAGGTGAGCAGAATTCAATGACAGCAACAATTTGGAGTGCTTACTAAAGTGATGTGAGACGGCGGGACACGAAAGGATTTAAGGCTATTTAATTTCATTTCTTTCTCTCTTCGATAATCCTGGTGGACCGAAACCAGCAATTTCAGATGAAGCTGTGTCAGGGAACGGAAAAAAATGAATCACGAGTAGGAAAGTAGGTATTGTAGGCGCTCACAATGTGGACGCGGGGTATTTGTGGACAAAAGATAAAAAAATGGTAAATGTGTGGCGTATCATCATCCACAAAAATAATTGGAGGCGCATTTCTTTTTTTGCAATGTGAGTTCGCAACCGCTGAACTTGAACTCTGCCTGGAAGTATGTAGGTGGATCTGGGGATGGTGGCTCCTTGTGACCTTGGAATGCGAACGGTCATGGATTGTGGGTGTTGAGTCCGTAAAGAACTATCGACTTGCGCCGTAAACACAAGGATATCATTTTCAACTGGAATTCCTTGCAATATTGCGCCTTGTGAAAAATCAGGTCCCTAAATTTTATGATAAGGGAATAGAGTTGCAGGGAATAACTGTGCTTAAAGGTCCCTGTTGGTATATTTGCGCTCCGATTCGGAGGGGATACCAAATGCTTGATATGGAGCGGCGGACGGTATCGTTGAATGAGGGCGCATGATTCGGTGTGTGCGTCGGCACTTGAACGTCGGCAATGTTCGTGATTAGAATTGGGAAGTCGTCGGTGACATCTGAATATCCCTCCTAATATTTTCATGTGAAGCTTGAACAAATTGGTTGATCGTATTCATACTCACTGAGACTCTCTATGCAGAAATTTCAGCGTCAAATTCATTCTGTTGGAGATCATTTTCATTACTCATTTTTGGGGTATTAGGTGGTTATCCTGAGCAGAACGACGCTTTGCACATTGCGCTTTGGCATTTTGGGTAATGTGTGTATGTGCTCGATTGGAAATTGTCAGTGCTATCTGAATATCCCTCTGGACCCCGGAAGTTTTCATGTGAAGGTTGAACGAATGAGGTCCTCGTACGCCAGATGACTCAGAAGTGTTGGAATATACGAGCTGCAACCCCTTTGTTTATTTTGAGTTCCATTATCTATTATCTATTATCGCACTCCTTCATCGCGTTATGATCAACGTTACATAATCATTTCCTTTTGTTACGGTTTTCTTTTATTTACACATCTCAACTTTCTATACAAGTTGAGATGTGAGTACATTTGTTTTATATTTGCTCGTTACAGTAGCTAACTAGAACTTACTATATTGTTCTAGGTATCTAAATTAATATACAAACTTTCTCTCCGAAGACTTGGACCTTCAAATTGAACAACAATACACCTTTATTATGATCACGCGCACGTCCCTACTAGGAGATAGATATTGCGCGACTTGGGGTGATATTGCCTTTTTAGGAACTCATTATCATCAATATTATGTAATGACAGTACAGCGCGATGAACCCTTGCCGCATCACCTGGCCTATACCAGCCTGTACCTGTAGTATGATTCTTCTTATTTCTGATGACTAGTGCTGCGAGTCCCGATTCTACAAAATCAATCTCCGAATGTCCTTCGGCTTTGTTGCTGGTGACTTTCGAGTTCATTTTCAATCATAACAAGGCGCTTAACGAACTTAGGACCTTGGATTTCTCGGCGCCATCTCTGACGTTCTTATCGGATGAAGAAAGGAACAACAAAACTTCGTCGTCGGTGGCGATGACACCAGCGATGTCTCCTGTGATCTCCCGAACACCTACAACGAGGGAGAACCCAACGCTGATAAGTTTGCTTCTCTCTTCACGCCAGCTGCTTAGAACATCACCAAATCTATTTCCTGCGCCCCCATAGCATCCTCTAGTCCACAAGTACGCTCAACAACAGATGATTCCGAATCTTTCCTGCACATGAGGATCCTTTGTCGTTGCTATTACCTTCCTCAAATTCCTCATTGGGTGTTCCGACCTTCGACTGGGATAAGAACGATGACGAGCCGTTTTCACCTCCTGTGCTGTTGCCAGTACCATCACCGCTACCAATGTCGGTAGTACCAACTTCGGCACAATCATTTTACCACCCAACTCGCCCAGACAACTCCAGTCTTACATTTTTTGACAAATTCGCTCAGGATGCGAAACGGAACTCAGAGATAAGGCGGAGAGGTTTAGTGGATGAATTACTCAAATGCGAAGATAATCATTGCACCACGAGAACGAAACTACACAAACAGACGGCCAGGAAGATCCATCCACAACATTCGACGCCGGCAAGCATCTGCTTCCAATCCTGAACCACAAACATCTTCGCTGTCATCACTACTTCCCATTGACACCGTTCTGCAATGAATAGTTTTCTTCGAGACACTTGGTCAATATCAATACCTATAGTGACAACGACGAAACATGATTACAATCGCGGTTGTCCGATTCCTCTCATCCCTGATCTCCTTCTCTTCCGTCTCCAGCTACACTTGCACCACCAATTCTCCTGGCTAACTCGTCCAATGAAGCATCCATCAGGAGAGATCCGACTTTCTCAAGGTTGACATCGTCCACCTTCTCTACAAGATGGATGTCCAATCACCTGACAACGAGCAGTAGCAGTGGGCACCACCAGCAGGACATGGAGCAAACCGGCCCTGGCATCAATATTTGGCGTCAGCGCCGATGCTTCACCTTCCTCACCCTCCTCCCTGAATCCTCCATCAAAAACCTCACCACTAACAGCAGCATCAACAGCTTCAGTAATCTACAGACGAGACTCATCCTCCCCCCCAACTCCTTGCCCTCTAAGCCAGCATCCAGAGCCACATGTATCCCATACATTACCTAGACCATCCACTTCCTCGTTGGCAGGTGGTATCATCAAACACACGACTTCCCCATTCGCAACTCACGCTTATATCCCACCAAGCGGCGCTCCTGGATTCAGAGGAGATTAATATGATTGGAATAAAGGATTTTCGAACGAGTTGGAGAGGGATGCAGAGCGAATAGTAGAGGAAATGAGAAAAATGTGGATAACGGGCGGAAAACACTCGAATCGCAGACGCAAGGACATGTACAACCAGATATCGGGGTATGTACTGGTATAGGTGCATTCATGGAGAACGAAAGTGGAAATTTAGATTTGAAACGGAGGAAGGCGGCCACCACACCCGTACGCTATCAAAACTTGGCGATTTTGGTATGAAATATCCCCTTTTTTTTATATGAATTCATTCCTTAATTCCCGTTCTCTTTTGAATGTCTAGTTACGCCCGCGCGTCTCCCAGCTGTCTGTCGTCTTCCTCGATCTTGGAGTCTAGTCACTTGACCAACATGGAATATCGTTGAAGACTTTATACATGCAATGCGAAGAAGCTTTATCGCCCTTCCCGAGCTGTCTATCCTGTAAAGATGAAGGCGTAGGATTGGGTACAAGATGCGTTTTATCAATCATAAAAGACGCTGGTGCGGCAGCTGAAGAAGAAAAGAGAACATTTGGAGCTTGGATCGCTGATGGAGAAGGATTAAGTATGGGGAAGAAAGGTGGGAAAGGATGTTTTGGTGGCGGTGAATCGTAAGTCTTTCTTTGTCTTTCTCAGTGTGATGATTAGTGTAATCTTATTTTTGGATCCAGGTTTTTGTAGAAGTTCACACAAGGAACATTGAAAGTATACAAGACGACTAGGAAAAACAGTTATAATTCTTTTGGAGGAGGCGGGCGAGAAGTTTTTCTTCTTTCTCTCTCCGTTTTCTGTCTTACTGAAATTCGTGTAATCCTCAAGTGACGGGCACTATGGTCTTTACCTCGATGATACATTATATGATGGTTCCTCGGCTCCATGCCTAACATTTGATAACGAGCCTCTTTGTTCGCCTGTTCTGAAAAAGGATGGAACTTCAACAGTTGAATTTGAGTGCGTAGGATTAGGAGTTTGCGGTATGGGACCTTGAAACCTCTTTTCTACTATTACGTGATTCCTTTAATATTCAATGGGGGGGAACCTCAGTTTCAGTAGTGTATATGTGCTTAAAAGCTGTAAACGGATATTTTTAAAAGGTTGAAGTCGTTATTTACCTTATGCAATGAGTCGTCCACATAGGAAAGTAGATTGAAGCAGAATATTTAACATGACAATATTGATTGCTAAGCTCTAGGTGAGTGCTCAACAATAAAATGGGACGCGAAGCCATGCATACATGTAAGATACATATACAATGTAATGTATAAGTTAAACTAGATTCAACATCGTCCATCAGACTTTCAGCCACACAATGGCAGCGATACTTCAAGGACAAGCTTGCGGGAAGCCGTCCAGTGACTCCAGTCTGTTTCCCATTCAGCCCCTTTGCGGTAAGCACCCATAAAGTGGATAACTCTCTTTTTTGAAACCTTCGGATTGACGAAAGAGGAACAGATTCAGGTGAGAGAGAGCGCGACGCGTCTTACCCTGACATACCATGCGTATCTAAAATTCAAGTTCAATTGCGTAAGCTTAACGGCGTACGAACTCCTACCTTATGTGGTCCAGGGCAGGTTCACCTTGTTGTGATGTGTGATTAATCGGATTTTCGTCTGCGTAAGCAGGTAGGTCTGTCATCGTAGCCTGCTCTGCATCGTGTGCCGCAGGTGGACCCATTGGAGTAAGGTAGGTGTGGGTCGACGATAGGTTTGGACCTTGGTGGGTCGAACATTGACAAAATGGGTGTTTCTGAGACCTGAGGTCACAACTTGCCCGCCAGTTGTGTTTCGACTTGAATCCGATTGGCTGCGTTCGACTCCTAAAGCTGATTGGCCGGGGCCTCCTAAATATCCAAGAAGCTTTTGAAGCTATCGTGGTGATGTTCCCATCTGAAGGACTGCAGAACGAATGAGTTCGTCAAATTCTTCATTAGAGTCCCATGCTATCATGGGACTCGGTTCGAGTTCAAGTTGCTCGTGATCACTTTGAAAGCTTGCCACCCGTCCTCCTCCAAATATATCCTGATCGTTTTGCCCATCGTCATACTGCATCTGTGGGTACACAGGAACGTCGAACCAGGATGCCTGGGGTAATTCATATGTGGTTGCCGCAAAAGGTTTGGTTAAACGAGCCCAGTCTGTGGCATCAACATTTACAGCCTGATCTGGACTCTGGCCTGTAGTTGCGATTCCCTCGTATCCGGTTACAATATTTCGTAAAACAGGTTGGTCGGCTGGTCGAGCTGGATTGGAAGAACTACTGCGCAAATTGTACCCCCAAAAATTATCCATGTTGGCAACTTCAGAGGTTTGGCTCGTCGCCGTGGTGTTAGGTGGATGCTTATCTGGAGCCTTCGAAGAGCCAGACTTCCTGCCCTGGGCTTTTGTAGGACCACGTAGTGGACACCTTTGCTTGCGATGCGGATAAGAGTCTGGAGTGGAAATCTCTGAAAATCGTTGGTAGCCCACAGAATGGCCTGAGACGGCTGGAGGAGGAGGATAACGATAGCGCTTAATATTAGGAATTCCGGGGAGAGGAGCCTTGCAACTCCATTTTTCCGTTACAGTCTCATCATCCACAAAAATAATTGGAGGGACATTTCTTTTTTTGCAACGTGAGTTCGCAACCGCTGACTCGGAACTTGAACTTTGTCCAGAAGCGCCATGTAGGTGAATCCAAGGACGGTGGCTCCTCGTGACATTGGGATGGGGTCGAATGGTCATGGGTTGTGGGTGTTGAGTCCGTAAAGAACTATTGACTTGCGCCGTAAACACAAGGATATCATTTTCAACTGGAATTCCTTGCAATATTGCGCCTTGTGAAAAATCAGGTCCCTAAATTAAAAATTTTATGGTAAGGAAATAGATTGCAGGGGATAACTGTGCTTAATCCACGTACTAATTTTTCCGTCAAAGTATCTAGAATATCCTTTATATTCCCATGTCGGAAAAAAAAGACAAGTTGATGGCCAGCAGTCATGGCCAGCGTTCCGACATTCCATTCAAGGCTTTTCAAGGCTTTTGTGATCGCTCCAACGGACTCGGGAAGAATGACATTTTCGTAGTCATTGCCTTCCATAAGGTGCGGTGGCCCTTCAGAAAACCAAAGGTATGGGAAAAAATGTTTCTCGTACTTTGAAAGGTCTTGACGGGCTACAATTGTTGTATACTACAACACTCAGGCGTGAGCAGATATAATGACGGCAATGATGTACTCACTAAAGCGATATGCGATGGCAGCTCAAGTCGAGGGTCGAGTTGGGAGGATTTAAGGCCATTTAATTTCATTTCTCTGGCTGAAAATTCTGGTGGGATGGGATGGCCGAAACCTGGAATTACAGGGCTAGTTGAATTATTGATATTGCCTATGGGCTGATGTTGAGGCTATAAAAAAAGACGTTAATGAGGGTGCAGGTGCATATATCGGACGCACCCTTGCATGGGGCTCTTGGGGAGGCATTCGAGAATATCCCTGGGTCGTGGGTAGTGCCATAGGTGTGTCAGTGATGAAGGATGAGGGATCGGGCGGGGGGGTGGGAGTAGGGGCGGTGGAAAATTTATTAGTTCCATTGACAGCATGAGATGACCAGTCGATTTCCGACAACGCTGGGTCAGGGAACAGGGGAAAAAATGAACCATCGTTATAAAAGTCGGTATTATAATTATCAGCCATGATGTGGATACGAGATCTTAGTTGACAAAAAAATAAAAAAACATGGAAAAATTATGTGGCGGTTGGAAGGAGGAAATGAGGACGGAGAGTGTGGCCTGAAATATCACGCCTTGCGCATAACGTGACAAAAACGGGGACGCATCTACAAAGGTGGCCCATTTTCCCTAGGCTATGTCTTCTAAGCTTCCTGAAGCCAAATCATCGATTGAAATTGCACTAAACTCGGCCTTTTTGGTCCATCCCCATGCACCTCTCTGATAGTTGGGTTTTTTCAGTCCAAAGATCAAGGTCAACCATAGTATCCCGTTGGCAAATCATCTGTCACCTATATTTATCATTAGCCACCGAGGTCTTTGTATTTGGCTATGAATTTTCCCCACCTATGTCTCTAAATGTGACGGAATCACAATTTTGTTTGCAAGGCAAATGAAAGCTACTCACAATATTTAAAGGCACCGAAAGGGGTACCCAGCGTCGCTGGGACGACGGTTAAGTATTATTGGTGGATTGATGTACACCTACGGTTTCACGTATAACCTCAAAATAATCCAATCATCTTGTCCTCAAAGCTCGCTCGTTATTCCGACCAATACCATTGAATGTGAGGCATATGGATTTGGCTGCAGGCGCATCAGGAAATTCAGGGTTTCAGGGTCGAAAGCAGGTACTAAGGAAAACTGTCAAACACTTGTATTATGGAAACAGGAAGGCTGAGACGACTTGGACCTTCAAATCGAACAACAATACACCTTTCTTACGCGTGCGCGTCCCTTCCAGGAGATAGATATTGCCTTTGTTGCAGCTGGCGCGAGCGGCCAGTCGCGACTTGGAGTGATATTGCCTTTTTGGGAACCCATTGTCAAGGTCACTTCGTTGACACTTATCATCAATATTATGTAATGACAGTGAACTTGAACCACCACAGCATGATGAACCCTTGCCGCGTCACCTGGCCCGTACCCTAAGACCTAGGGCCCTAGGGTCTTATGTGTATGATTCTTCTTATCTTTGATGAATCGATGACTAGTGCTCCGAATCCCAATTCTACAAAATCAGGCCCCGAATGACTCCCAAGCCCATCCTGCAACTACGACTCGCTCTCTGAGCGTACATCAAGTATGATTCCTTCGGCTCAATATCTATATAAGCGTGGCTCGTCTCAGTGGACGTTCCGGCACGATGCATTTGGCAGATTTGATTTGGCGTCACCAAGAAGGTTGTAAGCTAGTAGGGGATACAATGTATTTGTGAAACCGGAGCCTATGTGTAGACAGTGTAGTGAATAAGGCGTCCTGCATCTGGATCCAGCCGACAGGTAAAGCAAATTGATAGGCACGTAGTTCATCGAGAATGATATAACCCAGTCTGATCGTAGATAACCTGAGCGTAGTTGTGGGAGACAGTGAATGGGTTTGGGTTAAATGACTAGGGTTGACGTTTTTGGATAGATCTGAAAGGGAAAGGTCAGTCAGTCAAACGGAGCTGGGTAAGGAAGGAAGTCACCATACAAGCACGGAAAGGCAAAATCCCAGCTCAGAGGTATCAAGAACACAATTTGACGATGTCGCCAAGTGTGCGAAAGTTGCCATGTTAGAAAAGAAGGGCGTATAGTCAATACCTATGACGCATTGGTGAGTGTTTCGAAGCGCAAGTCGACCTCCAGTGTATCGTGTAGCTAGAAAGATGTATAGACGTTGAGTTAAAAAATCAGAATCTGGAAATCAGAACAAAAACCATCGTTCATGTGACTTTTATGCTTTTGAGCCATTTAGTCACCCCGTAGATAGGTCCTCATCGTCAGATCTGATTGGTTCAGGCCAGCTCTAAGAGATAAAACAAAAATGGCAGATAACAGACTGATATTAGACAGGTGAAAGAAGGAGTAAAAAAAAGGAAGAGATGTAGGTATTGTATCAAGAAAGGAAGGGGGGAACGGGTTGGCTTCTGAATAGCCTTCTATAGCCTTCGGATCTCGAACTTTGTATACTAATTTTATTTCAAACCCAGCGGAAGTTGGCCCATAGACAGCTGCATCTTCTTAGGTACTTTCGCAGGCACAGATAAACCTCTCAACATAATCCTCATAAACGCTGAACGATACCGTATCTTTCAAGGTCCGGGGCAAAGGGTGAAGCTCAATGAGAATGAGAGATTTGTCGGGCAAGTGTTGTTGCCGTGGAAGATGATTGTAAAGGTCGAAGTCTACGAGAGGAAGGGTGCGACGGACAAGGAGAGGCTGGATAGAGGCGATAATATCTATGTGAGCTCCGAGATAAAGGTTCGCCTTTCTTCGTGGTATGGGACTGATTCTGACATTCTTGGCCTATGAAGTTTCAGCGTTCAATGTTCAACGCGTATGACAAGCATTCCAACTTGAAAAGATATACGTTTTACTGTCTTGAACTTTGGCTCTCGGTAACATGCGGCGAGGAAGCTTTGGCTCCGATCTTCACTCATTAATCAAAACGAAGCCTTCGGTATTATCTCTCCTTGAGGTACACGCTTATACTATTTCGAACCTCTGTCCGTGGATATTTCATATCTAGCCTCCCAGTTACTGACGCGGAGGCTCCAAGTCCGTGGTTGCCTCAAATCATCGTTTCACGTACGCCTATGCGATGCATACAAAGGATCCTTTGGAAGCTCGTCGATTTCTACAAGAATCCACTTTAAGTACACGTGAAATCACTGCAGAACTCCGTCCAACCCTGTCAAATTAATTTTCCAATTGCAACCATGGGAGGCGCTATTGTGACCTTAGATGTTCAGCTTGTCAACTAGGTGTTCTTCCTACGAAATTCAAAGCTCTCAGCGAAATCGTTGAAGATTGGCGGCCATGCTGGGGTTGGGTTGAACCGGCACTCATTATTTGATTCAATTACTAATGGTTTCACGAGTCTCTCTTGGCTTCATTGCACCTTCTGTACCTGCAGTTCCGTAATATCAATCTTCAATAGCCAACCGTCGACGATGGCATTCGTGGCATGTACGTGGGTTTGGTCGTTCACAACATGCTATTGATTGTTGACTCGGTTCTAAGAATTGGCCGCGAAATCGTCGAATCCTCTCTGGCTGACTGCGACTTTGTTGAATCTGTCTCGTCCAGATTCTATGCAACACATTGCTTATAGGGTGCAAAGGTCCGCGAACTCCAAAGTTCCTTCCTTAGACCCATTGTTTGGCCTCATGGTGGCGACTATCTATCACCGCCTGAAGAACCTGGCGACAAGGAAATGTGTTGGCGCACATCTATACAGCTACCGTATCGATGCATACCAAAGGGATGATACACGAATTCCGCCATACAAGGTATAGGCATGAACGCACTGGTTCAGATGACTTTTTGGAAGGCGAGGACGTGGATCTGCGCGATGATTCAAGGGCTATCAGAGGGTATTTCGGTATTCTGTTGTTCAGTTTTATTTCAATTCGTTTGATAGCCTTCATATTTTTAAGTCTTGAGCTCAAATCTTATCTTCACAGGAACGTTGGGGATGCGGCCTTATCAATGTGTTAACAGGTCTATCTAGTTCCTATACTTACTGACAACAGTCAATGTCAGTTTTACTACCTTTCGAATTGGGTTTCGATTCTTCATACACTCAGCTTTATAATAAAAAGTTTGCACATCTCTCGTTATCATTGGGTATCTCACCTTATGACGTTTTGAACGTATAAGGCTGCTCTGGTTGCGGATCATCTGCGTGATTAAATTCTCACTTACGCCGTTGCTTTTCCTTCATGATAACAGTTTCCTGTGGTTCTCCGTTCTTGAGCCATATGGAGGGTCTTTACAGTATTCAAAGTTTATAAGATTGTTTCTGCGATTAATTTCTCTCATCCCATCTGCCTGTGGAAATCCTATCTTTCCTGCAGAATGACATCCAAAGACACCTCGCCTTCTACCAACGATATCGATCTGAGGAGCGTCCAAGAGGATATCCTGTCAGGTTCTAGCCACTTCCTTTTATTCAACTCTTTCCGGTACTCATTGTAAATTTACTAGTAGGACTTCCGAAAAGACAGAAACTTCGTATTTCTTCAAGTTCAAGGTCACCAACGCCATTCATTTCAGACAGAATTTGCGCAACTTCATCTCTCTCATTAGAAACTGCGGCTCAAGTGATTAACTATCGTGATGTCATTGACAGATAGAAACGCGCTGATGAAAAAAAACTTCATCTCATTCCTTTGTTTGTTTGGATGAATATCGTGTTTTCTCATTTTGGTTTCAAGAAGGTTTGTCCGTGGACTTATGATATATAATCTCGTCATGATGAAATCATCCATCTGGGAATCGATGAATAGCCTTGCGAAGGAGTGATGCCGTACTTGATGAACGCTTGGATTCGACGAAAGAGGTCCAATTGTTGACGTTACACGTAGCAGCCAGATGGTTGTTGGATTGGATCAGATAAGTATTCGAAAAGTGAGTTGTTGAGTTGTTTTCATTTCACTTCGACATCAACTGATCTCCATTCAATAGATTCGAACAATGACCGATCTACGGTAGGATTGCAATGTCGGCGGTCCGAGTCGCTTCTCCGATGATTCGACCCCATCAATATTTGGGTGGGGGTGAACGATGCTGGACAGATGTTGCGGATGAGATGAGGTTGTCTATCGTTACTTTGAGTGGAACTGATCTTTACCAACGCTCTAACATCTTTTGAAGGCCTTTTACGACTGTAAGCTAAAAAAAATAAAAGGAATGGAAGAGAAGATGCTGAAGACAATGCAGTGAGTATTCGAAGACGAAATTTGAATATGAAATATATTAAGCTCGATGGCTATCCTGCTAGGCGCAAAATCGTGAACGCGCCATCACAACAAGCGGTGGGTCAGGTAGATAGGTGAGAAGGGTATAAGATGAGACAGTAGTTGATAGATAATCAAGAGGGGAGAAATAAGACATAGACTGCAGTGTAAGGTCAAATCAAGGTGCCGAGCACTCGTTGACTCAGGATGTTTTCGACCATGACGACAGTTTATACATATGTGCCATATCTACAAGGTCTAGCAGTGCATGCTGCCTCTGGACGCTATGTGATCATCTATCTACCATCTCGATATCGTCACTTTTTTGAATGCCAATATCATCGTCTTTATCCACAATACCGACATCTCCCGTTTCCGCTACCATCTCGATATCATCACTTTGTCGAACGCCAATATCATCTTCTCTATTCACAATACCGACATCTTCCATTTCCGTTTCCGATATTGAATTTGGATTGTTGGCCACAAAGTGCAAACTCCCAATGGCAGATTCTATCATGGATTCCTGATCGTGGAAGGACAATCCCATGGAGACCCGCACCAGGATGATTGTAGGTGTTATACCCTAGCCAGACTCATGTTATCAGTAAAGTAAGAAATGACAGTGACTGATGTTGTAATCACATTGAGCATTTGGTGGATAGGAATGGTCATAGTAAAAGCATTCTCCCCAGTTTCCGTCGTTAGAAGAATGGTGGCCACGACCCGAACCAATTGAATTGAAAATAATACCATGCCAGATTCAATTACTATGAACATGACAGTCCGAATTTTGCTCCCGCCAGTGGTACCCAAACCTTGGTCGTCCGAGGCAGACTTGACTTCTTGGTACACTTTGAAGATCTTGAACACAATTAAGCATGTCACCAGAGCATTCACGGCCATGGACATGGCTCCACTTGCCAGGGATATCCAATACCCCCATAAAGGTGTGACCAGCATATGTTGGCCTACGGACACTACGCCAGTAGCTGTTAGCCACATAACTAGAGGCAGGAAGTTGAATTAGCCAGTCAATTAAGATAGGTTGACTGACCTAGGAATACAGATGCTAAGATTGAAGGAAGGATCACGACACGGATATTGCAACCCCAGACAATCCAGCAACGGTAGATCTTTAAAATTTGCATGAATAAAATAAGTGATAGGCATAGTAGTTTATACATACTAGAATGGATTGAGCTAGAAAATCACAGCAACCATATAATGTGGCTTGAATAAAAGTTATGTGGAGTATTGCTATTGGATTCAAGGGAGGCCTGGTCTGCACAACTGAAAGCATAAAAAAATATGGTTATTGTTGCTGATGGAATTGTTACTGACCGAATATATGAAATTGGCTATATCAGCCACAATGGTAACAACAGATAGAGCATATAGTACACAGAGAGCATAGAAAAGGATATTTTTCCTCGTGTTGGTACCTTTCTTCAAGATTCCTTGTAAATACATGGCGAATATGCCAGAATAGGCTCCTGGGATGGCAGGTTAATATTATACTTCTTTAGCATGGGCCGTGAAAGTTGTAGAAATATCCTACCATAGAGAAGGGCTTCGAGAAATAATCCAAGAAAGCCAAAGTCTGGATTAGTTAGCTTCATGACTTCGTGTCTGTTGTAATGATCCTCTGACCTTTGCTTTATATAAGAGGTCTAGCATTTCACTGAGATAAAGTTTGAAGTTCGTGATGATCTTGACAAACTGTTGTTGTCTAATCAGAATCAGGTTTTCGGTCAGGTCTGAATGTGCCGCAACTAACGAGTTTGAGGCAGAAAATGGTTACATGTGTAACGTAACCGAGTTTTTTTAAGGCGGCCTCACAACTAGTAGCTTCCATCATTGGAATCTGTCACAAAAGATGATCATAGTGATTATCTATCAATCAAATTTATGCAACTTACCTCTGTTCACTCGCTTTTCTGATGATTGACACACTGATAAACACTGCCACCATCTCCACCTCATCAGTATTCGGTGGAAGATGAATGATCCTGAACAGGTTTACAAATAGATGACGCGAAAACATTGTTATCAATTGTTGCTTTGAGATATTTCCTTGCGCTCTAACAGCTTTTGAAGGCCTTTTACAACTCGGATATGGTAGGGCAGTGTAAAAAGAAGAAAGTGGGTGGGAGAGAAGATGCTGAAGACATTGAAATGAGTATATGAAGACGCAATTTAATTATGAATTATACTAAGGAGATAGATATTGCCTTTGTTGCAGCTGGCGCGAGCGGCCAGTCGCGACTTGGAGTGATATTGCCTTTTTGGGAACCCATTGTCAAGTCACTTCGTGGACACTTATCATCAATATTATGTAATGACAGTGAACTTGAACCACCACAGCATGATGAACCCTTGCCGCGTCACCTGGCCTGTACCCTAAGACCTAGGGCCCTAGGGTCTTATGTGTATGATTCTTCTTATCTTTGATGAATCGATGACTAGTGCTCCGAGTCCCGATTCTACAAAATCAGGCCCCAAATGACTCCCAAGCCCATCCTGCAACTACGACTCGCTCTCTGAGCGTACATCAAGTATGATTCCTTCAGTTCAATATCTATATAAGCGTGGTTCGTCTCAGTGGACGTTCCAGCATGATGCATTCGGCAGATTTGATTTAGCGTCACCAAGAAGGTTTTAAGCTAGTAGGAGATACAATTTATTTTCGATCCATTGCTTGTTTTTGTATTGTTTTCGAGGATGGTACTCTGACCGATGCGGACAAGTTTGAGATATATCTCGAAGCAGCTATGATGGTCAACAACCTATCCTTCCGGCTGTAGCTACGACCATCCCGAGATCGACTCATTGTTCAGGTCTGATATGAATATGTTGTTCAGCGGGCCTGAAGTCGCACACTAGCAGGTGGTTATTTAGTTATATAACTACTCAAACGCTCCACCAAAAAAAATAAAGAATAAAGAATAAAAAATGAGCCATCTTTTCTTCCCTGATAGTTGATAAGATCAGCCTTTTAATACCAAGAAACGAAGATAAGATTTGAATGACTGTTATCCTCGCCGACCATGACTCAATTTTCGATCCGGTCCTTCATCACTTCTACTCGTCTCTGGTCCCTTATCTTCAGCCAAGGACTTTCCCGCACCATAACGACTGTTGTTTTCACCTCCTTTTGGCGCATATGGCTGCTTCTCTCCTTACACTCCGATACTCGTCTTGTTGTACGGCTCCATTCTCCTGATTCCCGAAGGTGCCTCGTATGGTTTTTGAACGAGGTCTGACTCCAGATCAACTCGATGGATTTTCTGATCGCTTGGGGGGTGTGCGATCAACTTCTTTGGAGTAGGAGTCCGGCGTGTGGTGATTGTGGTATTGACAGACACCAGTGGTGGTAGTTAGGGCTTGCGTGGAACTTTGATAGGATACAGTACATTTTGAGGGCGGCGAAGAAGGGTAGCTAGTTGTGCACGAATACACGAGAATGTGGTAACTTTGAATCAAGCCTTGACATGTGCGCATGACGTCAAATACGTCAGACTTCTATAGTAAAAAGCTCTTACCATCTAGCGTTCAGACTCATCACCTATGCACGGTCACAAACGAAGCTTCTAATAAAAGTAGTCAACGACACCGCTATCGTATGACTGCAAGCCAAATACTGGTCTGGTTCTGCCTAGGGTTCTTTCGTGGCATCGCCGGTCGGTAGCGCATGTGAAGCGTGCTCAAAGTAGGCACACTCCGCAATCCTCGCTATGGTTATTTTCCCGTGTCCGCTCGGTACAAGCACGAGGAGCGCCTGTGAAATCCATAGTCAACCACTGTCCTGAGTTTCATAAACGTGTAACATCACGATTCACTTACGATTCACGGAATTGCTATTACCAATATGTGAGTCTGATGCGGTCCTGTCAGAACTTGAAAAGGGATACCCACATATGAAGCGTGATGTGGGCAGTGCCCGGCTGGTCAGCCTATAGGTGAGTTTGATGCGCCCTGAGGCCTTGAATGTGTACCGTCGAAGTATCCCGGTCCACATCATGAGGTGGACAATTTGATGGACTGTAATATCTGCGCTTGGCCTTGGGACTTGGTCTCGGAGGTTGAGGAGCATAATCTTCCTCTTCCGTAGATTTGTCTTCCATCTCCTGGATGGGGCACGATAATATCGTTCAAGAATAAAAATTGGAGCGTGATAGAGATTTGAAACGAACAAGCTAGATTTTCAACCTGAGGCTGAGAGGATTCGCAAGGGCGTACGAGAGGAAGACAAGAGATGCAGTGAGAGCAGTGATCGCTGGATATTTCATGATAATCAGAGACGAAAGTTGGTGCACTGGTGGGCAATCCGACTCCTTCCATAAGCCCCAAATTGTCTTTCAATCCTACTTGGGCATCAAGCTTTTACTCTGCCCTCATTCACATTCAATTGAGCCTTTCATTACACGGTCTGAGTAGCGTCCCCATCCATTTTCTGGGGTGATAGGCTTAAGAAATTCTCCCCATCCACTCGCGAAAACGGACGACTCACGAAATTCATATAATAATGTGCACCAGTTCAAGATCGTGAGAGCCTCGCTCAAAACCTGGCTTCGACAAAAATTGCATTGTTACAAAGAACCATCATTAGCACAACAATGCCTTGCATACGCAAACATCTGGTAAACAACGATTTCTTCGAACCTAGGCCTTGGCCTATATCTTCTTTTTGCGCTACTCAGACGTGTGAATCTCCGAACATACTGTATTTCTTGGCTACCACTGAGACTGCTGGGAGGGTATAAAAATACGGCTGAACAGTAAGGATTCTGGGGCAGGGCCTGCATCCCTGTTTTTGCGATATCGTCGCCCACAAGAACAAGGATTTTATGTCGATACGCAGGCCGTTTGGGGGTTGCATTTATTTTCTGGGATGAAGTAGATGACACCCGGGGCATTTTCTAAGGAATGCGAAATCCACAAGCTTGGCTGGTACATCACTAGGTCCATTTCAATTCCAGACGCATCATATCTTTTCGTACCACTAATCATTGCTCCTTCACGAACTTGCCTTTCTTTTTAGGCACCTTTTTATTGAGCTTCTTGCTCGATACAATACTTACACCCGTTCCTTTTTTACTCCTTCTTTCACCTGTCTGATATCATTCTGTGATCTAACATTTTTGTTTTATCTTTTAGAGCTGGCCCGAACCATTCAGATCTGACGACGAGGACCTATCTACGGGGCGACTAAATGGCTCAAAAGCATAAAAGTCACATGAACAATGGCCGTCAGTGTTTGTTCTAACCTCCAGATTCCGATTTTTAACTCAACGTCTATACATCTCTCTAGCCACACGATACACTGGAGGTCGACTTGCGCTTCGAAACACTCACCAGCCATGCGTCATAGGTATTGACTATACCCCTTTCTTTTCTAACATGGCAACTTCGCACACTTGGCGACATCGTCAAATTGTGTTCTTGATACCTCTGAGCTGGGATTTTGCCTTTCCGTGCTTGTATGGTGACTTCCTTCCTTACCCCGCTCCATTTGACTGACTGACCTTTCCCTTTCAGATATATCCAAGAACGTCAACCCTCGTCATTTAACCCAAACCCATTCACTGTCTCCCGCAAGTACGCTCAGGTCTACGATCAGACTGGGTTATATTATTCTCGACGAACTACTTGCCTATCAATTCGCTTTACCTGTCGGCTGGATCCAGACGCAGGACGCCTTATTCACTACACACAGGCTCCGGTTTCACAAATACCCCCACTCCCTGTATTGTACTCGTCCCATGTTGTGGTATTCTGACTGGTCGATGGTGTTCTGTGTATAATCCCTGTTGTCAGATCGAGAACGTTCGCTGGCTACCAAGTCCATCAACACTTTTTGCGGCGTCACTCAGTGTTTTCCCGTGACATGTTGGCTTATCCAATCTATTCCCTAACCTACAACATCACCTCACTATATCTACCTTGGCGATGACGCTGAATAGCACCTACAGGACTGCCCTATCGCAACCTTGCCGTCTCTGATGATGATTTTGATTCGAATGTCCAATTGACAGCATATCGTAAGAGACAAAGCACTCCATAGATCGAGTTATGCCTATCTTTTACGTCTAAAGTATGATATTATACCGTTTTAGCATTTTGCGTACAAGTTGTGCGAGCTCAGAACAATAATAAGTTATATCCAGCAATGAATTAGTTCCGACAATAGGTATCTTCAACGAAATGATATGATTATTAATGGAAAATGATAGATTCCATGTGGATTGGCTATACCATCAAACCAATCCAGCAATTTCGCAACGTTACGTGGGACGCTTGTTATCCACGGTGACCCCACATGAAGCGGAGTATAAACTGTCGCATGTACGAAATAGGTTGTCCTCCGTCTCGAAAATCTCTTGGAGAACAACCTCCCTTGTCCAGAATAAAGATGTCAGGAATTTCCTTGGCTGGGTCACGGGTGCCCAGATCTCGACGTCGCATGGAGATTTCGCCGCGTTTGTTGACCAATGACTACACCGAATTTCTGCCGCGCTACGTCTGAGAAATCACGCCCAACGGGGAGGAATGCCATAAACCTGGTACGAAATCATCGATATCAGTTTAGAAATGTTGAACTGGAGAAACAAAAATTGAATTACCTGATGACCCTTAAATAAAATTCCTTTCATGAGTAACAGCTAAGTTTGTGGAATAAGCCTCTCAGCACTATACTCAGTTAATTACAAGTATGCTACTCCTGGTAACTTTATAACCAGTACTTCGAAGTATCAAGGGTATGGTATACGACTAACAGGGAAATTTTTAATTGAGTAGAAGAAATACACCTTTGAGAGTTTGGTGAAAGATACTACGAAAGGACAAAAGGTAAGAAAGAGGACGTCTGATAGCATAACAATCAAGTTGAAGTAACTTTACAATCTACCAGAAACAAGGGGTAGACGAATCCGCCCAAAAGCAATGACAACGGCGACGACGACTGAATTTGATAAAACCTTTCAAAACAAGGTGGTTAGTTTCAGAGCCAATAATCGGTAATCCAAGGGGAGATAGTAACTCGTCAAGGCCTGGGATGGAATGGTAGTTTGAGTCTGTAAATAACTGGACTGACCGGTGTTCGATGGTGAGGCATTCGAACGAAACCGCTGATCGATTTGGAATCAAGAAACCGGGTCCCTAAATTTTATGATAAGGAAATAGAGCCGCAGGGAAAAGTTGTGTTCAATCCACATACTAATTTTTTTGCCAAAGAATACAGAACATCCTTCAAAATTCCATCCTACGGTTTGAAAGGCTTCTATCATCGCTCCAACGAACTCATTCGTGTCACAGTAGTATGGCTCCAAACCAAAAATATCGCTCAGGCTGCAGGACAACATCGGGGAAGATGTCATGATAAAATGGTTCAGTTTAAGTCACTGGCAAGGGAGGTATGGTGGTTTGTCGATGGGGAGAAAGGAAAAATGACATTGTTGTAGTCATTGCCTTCCATATTTCGCTTTTTGGGTGATGTGTGTATGTGCTCGATTGGAAATTGTCAGGGCTATCTGAATATCCCTCTGGACCCCGGAATTCTTCATGTGAAGGTTGAACGAATGAGGTCCTCGTACTCCAGATGACTCAGATGTGTTGGATTATACGAGCTGCAACCCCTTTGTTTATTTCGAGTTCCTTTATCTATTATCTTTTATCACACTCCTTCATCGCGTTATGATCAACGTTACATAATCATTTCCTTTTGTTACGGTTTTCTTTTATTTACACACCTCAACTTTCTATACAAGTTGGGATGTGAGTACTGTCAAACACCTGTATTATGGAAACAGGAAGGCTGAGGAGACGACTTGGACCTTCAAATTGAACAACAATACACCTTTCTTATGATCACGCGCGCGTCCCTACCAGGAGATAGATATTGCTTCGTTGCGGCTGGCGCGAGCGGCCAGTCGCGACTTGGGGTGATATTGCCTTTCTGGGAACTCGTTGTCCATGCTTATCATCAATATTATGTAATGACAGTACAGCGCGATGAACCCTTGCCGCATCACCTGGCCTGTACCCTAAGACCTGTAGCACGATTCCTCTTATCTCTGATGACTAGTGCTCCGAGTCCCGATTCTACAAAATCAATCCCCGAATGACTCCCAAGCCAACCACGACTGGCTCTCCGAGTACTTGGCAGATCTTCACGGACTACAATATTCAGGTGTGAGGTGGGTATTATCGTTGTTCATGATGTGGATATGGGATCATGCTAGTTGACAAGATATAAAAAATTTGCAATACAATGTTGTTGACAGTTGTATTCCATATTTTTATTTTTATGAAAACCTTCTGGATGGAAGCCTGGAATAGAAGCGCAGCTTGCTTCATTAAAAGCGCCTATAGGCCGATGAATGGTCAGCTGAGGCTATGAGAAAGCGGTGAGACGTCAATGAGGACGGTGCAGGTGCATATATCGGACGCGCCCTGGCTTGGAGCTTGAGGAAATATGATAAATAGTGCTTTGGGTGATGAGCAGCGCCCGGGATTTCTTCAGATTGAGACAAGAGGATTTTTTATCGATTGCGGCTTTGCGTTTTAAACTACTTGTAAATGTGGTATTCTGGGAGTCCCAGAACACCATAGTGCCAAGTAGTTTAAAACGTTCGGGTGATGCCCAGCATCAGCCTGGTTCAAGACCTGAGGTGCCACGGTCTGGAAGGGTGTCTGAATGATTATCGATGGAAGTTGCCAAGAAATCGGGTTGTCCACATTCCCAAGACTTACCCAACTCCGGATTTGAAACACTGAACGCCTTTGGATCACGCTACTTGTCGGTCAGCCAACGGCCTGGTCCAAAAGTACCGATTTTCGTGCAAATCGCACTGCCCACGAAAGCCTTCCACACCAACAAGGGGACCTGTCCCTTGTCATGATTCCAGAGCATCTTATTGGATGATCACACTAATACTCACACAGACCCGGACACAAAGGTTCCAACCAGTCGCTTCCGCTCCCAGATGTAGATTGATTTTGTATTGTTCCTGGCATGCAGCAATAACTAGCATATCCCGAAGCAATTAATCGTCCGATCGTCTCAGTGGCAAACGGTCCTCTGGCTGAAGGTTGATATCGGAGAGGACGTGGATAAAAGAAGTCTTTCGCATGAAAATTTGTTCAAAACCTCACATAATCGCCCTGAAATAGTGTAGATGTTGGTTGGGAGTAGGCCGCCAAGTAAACTTGGACATTGATGCAGGAAGTAACAGAGGTTCTATGTCTAATAACAATTCGAAAGTTCAAGTCTATCAAGGTATTAACTAATGCGCAGGGGTCACCCTCAGCTAATATTCAAATTTTACAAGCTAAGCGTCGAGGTTGACTGGGTTGCAACCCAGGGAAACACCGTCTTAACGTTGGGGGAAAAGATAGTTAGAAGATAGAAAATATGCTCAGGCAAACTACTTACTATGCGAGTTGTCTGTGCAGCAGAGAGGTTTGGTGGGGCTGGCAAAAAAATTGTATAAATCCAAACCCGTCAGGTCAATGAATCTAAAGAACTTACCAAGACGGCTTGGCTCCGCCTGTGACAGTGATCGGGGTGCAATCGACACCAACAAGACCAGAAATAGTGCTCGGAGGGATGCCCAAGGGACCGAGGGCGCCAGAAGCAGCAGTGGGCGACTCAGAGGTCTTGCCTATAATGATTCGTGTTCATCATAGCACTAAAGCGGTCTGGTGGAAATACAACTCACAGCAGTGGAGTTCTCCAGACTTGCATTTGCTAGCACCGATAGTAGGAAGAGGGTTCCCAGGGAAAGGAGGGGCGATGGCAGCAGCCACAAGAGGGCATGAGTGACGAAAGTGAGAGTAGAGATAACTTTGAATTGCATGTTGTTTTGCTTTTTCTGTAATGCTGAACACTGGGAACTGTTTGAATGAAGACGGTGGGCAGAACATAGCGATTTTATATACTTCCAAATGCCTTGTACGAGATGATCAATAATCAGGCGAACCTAAAAGAATGGCTGGAATGTGCGTATCTCATCACGAAGAGGTTGCATGTGGAGACGGCATCGCTCACCGTTTCACGCTGTCAGATAGCAGAGACCACTGAATAAAACATAACGAAAAAACACAGCTCGGTGAGGTAATATCAATCGAGAGTGAGCGTCAAGCAGCTGAACACACCGCCAATGATTAGAGAGGGAATACCGGACACCGTTGTAAAACCATGCTTTGGGTGATGAACACCACAATGTCATAATGAACTGCGGAAATGCACAAGGACAATTGAGGCAGGGTCTTCGGAAATATCACTTGAGAAACCATCAACTTGGTGTCAACCAACTGTGGACGCAAAAGACAAACAGAGATGGAGAGAATTCGATTACTCTGCAAACCCAAAAGATTATGCATCCATGCCCACCGTAACGGGAGCTTGAAAAGTGTTGCGCTAAGCATTTGAGCGCCCCCGTCACGAACATATTGCGCATGAAGATGTGCGGTTTTCCAGTGAAGTTCCATAGATACAGAAGAACTTAGCTCGTCCCCACGATAACCGGATAACGGCTTTCAAAGCTTTTCATAATTCCATGTTAGCTGTTCAGATCTCGGAGTATCACCCAGTTTCAGTACGTGAAAAGGAATGAAAGAGCATTTTCGCCACCGTGGCACGGCCCGCACGCACATGACCTACGATGCTCCGGAATTTGAATTTATTTGTTGCTAGCGGCAACATTGACCTTCGAGTTCATTTTCAATCATAACGGGGCGCTTAACGAACTTGAGACCTTTGATTTCTCGGCGCCATCTCTGACGTTCGTATGGGATGAAGAAAGGAATCCCAACAATAACAAAACTTTGTCGTCGTCGGTGACGATGACACCAGCGATGTCCCCTGTGATCTACCGAACACCTACAACGAGGGAGAACCCAATGGTGATAACTCTGCTTCTCTCCTCACGCTAGCTGCCCCTAGAGCATCACCAAACCCGTTTCCTGTGCCCCCGCAGGCATCCTCTGGTTCACAAGTTCAAAAGGAACGCTCAACAACAGATGATTCCGAATCTTCTACGAGTGTTTCTGCACATGAGGATCCTTTGTCGTTGCTATTGCCTTCCTCAAATTCCTCATTGGGTGTTTTGACGACCTTCAAGTGGGATAAGAACGACGACGAGCCGATTTCAGCTCCCATGTTGTTGCCAGTACTATCACCACCACCAATGTCGACTGTGAAGCAGTCTGCTTCCGATCCTGAACTACAAACATCTTCGCCGTCATCACTACTTCCGGTTGACGCTGTTCTGCACAACCTTGACCTTGAATATTTTTCCTCGGGACAATTGGTCAATACCAATACCTATAGTGACAACGACGAAACATCTTTACAATCACGGTTGTCCGATTCTTCTCATCCACGATCTCCTTCCCTTCCGTCTCCAGCTACACTTGCACCACCAATTCTCCTGGCTAATTCATTCAATGAAACATCCACCAGAAGCGTTCCAACGTTGTCAAGGTCAACATCATCCACCTTCCTTCACCTTCCTCACCCTCTTCCCTGAATCCTCCATCGAAAATGTCACCACAAACAAGGGGCATCAACCGCTTCAGCAATCTACAGACGAAACTCATCCTCTCCTCCAACCCGTCGCCATCTGGCCCAGCATCCAGAATCACATGTATCCCATACATTACCTAGACCGTCCACTTCTTTGGCAGGTGGTATCATCAAACACACGGCTTCCCCGTTCAGCACTCACATTTATATCCCACCAAGTAGAGCTCCTGGATTCAGAGGAGATTCATATGATTGGGATAAAGGTTTTTCGAACGGGCTGGAGAGGGAGATAGTACGAGGCAGGGTGAATGGTAGAGGAAATGGGAAACAAGTGGATAATGGGCGGAAGATACTCAAATCGCAGATGCAAGGACAAATACAAGCATATGTCGGGGTAAGTACTGGTATAGGTGCACTCATGGAGAAGAAAAGTGGAAATTTAGATTTGAAAGGGAGGAAGGCGGCTACTACACCTGTACTGTCTCAGAACTTGGCGATTTTGGTATGAAATATCCCCTTTTTCTTATAAATCCATTCCTTAATTCCGTTCTCTTTTTGAATGTCTAGTTACGCCCGCATCTCCCAGCTCTCTGTCGTCTTCCTCAATCTTGGACGCTGGTTTATTCACTTGACTAACATGGAATATTGTTGATCACTTTCTACACGCGATGCGAAGAAGCCTTATCGCCTTCCCGAGCTGTGTATCCTAGTAAAAATGGAGGAGTAGGATTGGGCGCCCTTTTATTAATCATAAAAGACGCTGGGGTGGCAGGTGAAGAGGAGGAAGAGGGAACATTTGGAGCTTGGATCGCTGATGGAAAAGGATTAAGTATGGGGAAGAAAGGTGGGAAAGGATATTTCGGTGGTGCTGGGTCGTAAGTCTCTTTCTCACTGTGATGATTGGTGGTAATCTTATTTTTGGATCCAAGGTTCATATGGAAGTTCACAAGGAACATTGAAAGTGTACAAGACGACTGGGAAAAACAATTATTGGCGCTTTGCGAGCCAGGTTATGTGTCTTTTGGAGGAGGGTGAGAAGTCTCTTATTTCTCCCCGTTTCTATCTTACTGAAATTTGAGCAATCCCCAAAGTGACTGGCACTATGTATGGTCTTTACCTCGATGATACATTATACGACGGCTCCTCCGCTCCATGCCCAACAATTTGATAACGAGCCTCTATGTTCGCCGAGTCCAAAAAAGGCTGGAACTTCAACAGTCAAATTTGAGTGTGTAGGATTAGAAGTTTGGGGTATGGGACCTTGAAACCCTGTTTCTACTACTATGTGATTCTTTTAATATTAAATATAACAGAATAGGGAGGAACCTCAGTTCGCGCAGAATTCAGTTAGTATATATATGTGGTTAAAAGCTGTAAACCGATATTTTTTTAAAAGATTGAACATCGCTACCTTATATGCAATGATGGCAGGAATCATTGATAGACGACCACGTCGGAAAGGCAGATCGAATATTCAACGAATGACAAGATGTGATTGCTAAGCTCTAGGTGAGCGCTCAACAATAAAATGAGACGCGAAGCCATGCATATATGTAATATAAATATGCAATGTAATGTATATAAGTTAAACTAGATTCCATATCGCCCATCAGCCTTTCAGGCCAGTACTTCAAGGGCAACCTTGCGGGAACCCGTCCAGTCTGTTTCCCATTCAGTCCTTGGCGGTAAGCATCCATAAATCAGATATATCTTTTTCTAAAACCTTCGGGTCGACCAACAGAGTCAGATGAGAGAGAGCGCGACGCGACATACTATGCGTATCTAAAATTCAAGCACTTTGTCATTTGATTGCGTAAGCTTAATGGCGTACGAACTCCTACCTTATGCGGTCAGGGAGGTTGTTTGCCAAGTTGTTGTGACGTGTGATTAACCGGATTTTCATCTGCGTAGGCAGGCAGGGTCTGTCGTCGTAGCCTGCTCTGCATCGTGTGCCACAGGTGGACCCGTTGGAGTAAGGTAGGTGTGGGTCGACGATAGGTTTGGTGGGTCGGGCGTTGACAACATGGGCGTTTCCGAGACCTGAGGTCACAGCTTGCCTGCGGGTGATGTTTCGACTTCAATCGGATTTTCTGGTGCTTAATACATAGGTTAAGTAGTGTAGCTGAGTGCAAAAAACAGGCAACGGACCATTGCCTTGACGGTCAAGTGGCTCATCGTCATACTAGCTGAACTGCCAGTAGTTTTTCGGATTTCCTCGCCAGCGAAGGGTAGAAGATGTCTGTTAGCTTCCCCGAAGGTACTAGTCCCTTGAGCCACGAAGAGGCCAGATACCGGACTATCATGTTGATGGTCCTTGTTCAAGGGGAGGCGGAGCTGGGTCTTGTTCCGCGCGGAGGTGGCTATCCTGGACAGTACAGGATAGGTAGATGCTTGGGTTGACTAAGTCAGACGTTGCCATTGGAGAAAGATCATTGTCACCCACCAGTCTCCTAACAAACTTGGGGCAGAGTGGATGCAGGCAGGTAGTTAGCAAGCAAGACCTGAAGTGTTGTCAAACTAAACTCAGGTGGTCTCTCCCCTTTGATAATGTCAATTGGACTTACGTCCTCACCCCTTGCCACCGAAGTGGATGCGCCCGCATTCTTCGTCTGAGTCCATGACGCAGAACCAACAACTGCAATACAAGATGAAAATAAATTCAAAATCATGTTGTAGGTAAAGATTCACCTGGTTGTTCGACACGTGGAGGGGGAGCTACTTTATCGGCTGGAAGAGGCCGACATAACTGCTTGTTGGTTTTGTCTCCAACTGGAAGGGGGCGCCAATGACTTTGTGGGTATAGTTGTTTGAAACGACTAATATAATATGTAGATGGGGATTTCAGTACATATTCCAAGACCCCGACGAGTGGTTAAAACTGAAATTTAAAATCCGAGCACTTACCCTGTTCCTGGAGACCAATTATCGAGCCAGGTCGACTGGACAAAAATAATTTTCCATCCTTTTGTTCCGGAAAAACCAAAAGTTGAGAGGCGATTAAATAAACCAAAGTATTTCAATCACGAACCATCTTTCTGAGCCTCACGTCCCGTGGAATAGAAACTGTAAAACACTTGAGTTACACGCCTTTTCTCCTCGGCGCCAGGCTCCGTTAACATTTCTGAGTCCTGACCATCGATGTTCTCTAAGGAAACGTTCATGATTGTTGAACTCTTTTGAATGTGCGACTTGACGGCCGGCAGTCATTTGTGCCGTAGACCTGAGGATATCATGTTGAACCGGAGTTCCTTGCGATATTGCGCTTTTTGAAAAACCGGGTCCCTAAGTGTATGGTAAGGAAATAGAGTTCCAGAGAATAAATGTGCTTAATCACGTACTGATTCTTCCCTCAAATCATCTAGAAAGTCCTCCATATTTCCATGTTGGAAAAAGAGGATAAGATGATGGCTAGCAGTCATGGGTGGGCCTTTGGAAAACCAGATGTATGGGAAAAAAGATTTCTCAATCTTTGGAAGGTTTTGACGGACTACAATTGTCGTATACTACAATATTCAGGTGAGCGATACAACGACAGCAACAGTAGGAGTACTTACTAATAAAGTGACGTGAGACGGCGGGACACGGAAGGATTTGAGTTCGAAGAATTTAACGCTATTGAATTTCATTTCTTTCTCTCTTCGATAATTCTGGTGGACCGAAACCCGCAATTTCAGATGAAGCTGTGTCAGGGAACGGAAAAAAATGAATCACGAGTAGGAAAGTAGGTATTATGGGCGCTCACAATGTGGACGCGGGGTATTTGTTGACAAAAGATAAAAAAATGGTAAATGTGTGGCAGTTGGAAGGAGGAAATGAGGACGGAGAGTGGCCTTAAATAACAGCACGCCCTGCGCAAAACGTGACAAGAATGAGGACGCTTTTACGGAAGGTGGCCCATTTTCCCTATGTCTTCTAATGTTTTTGAAGCCAAATCATCGGTTATATTTCACTAAACTTGGCTTTTTTTGTCACGCCCTATACACCTCTCCGGTAGTTGGATTTTTTCAGTCCAAAAAAGATCACAATCAACCATTGGCAGATCATGTGTCAGCCACATTTAGCATTAGCCACCGAGGGTTTTGTATTTGGTTATGAATTTTCCTCACCTATGTCTCTAAATGTCACGGAATCACCTTTTTTTTCCAAAGAAAATGAACCCTGCTCATGACATTTGAAGGCATTGAAAGGGTACAATCGTCTCTGGGACGATTAAGTATTATTGATGGATTGATGCAGAGTAGCGCAGTGAATTATCGTTGAATGCGACCCCGGCGGCCAATCCTACGGTTTCACGTATAACCTCAAAAAATAATCATCTTAACCTCAAAGCTCACTCGTTATTCCAATCCAATACCATTGAATGTGAGGGCATATAGATTTGGCTGAAGACGCATCAGGAAATTCAGGGTTTCAGGGTCGAAAGCAGGGTAAAGGGTACTATCAAACACTTGTATTATGGAAACAGCAAAGCTGACTTAGCTGAGACGACAACTCGGACCCTGTGGTAATTGATAGGGCTGCGCACCGTAACCGTAGCTATGGTATACGGGGGTTACTACGGTATGGTTACGACCGTGAAGGGTTTGGGATGTCCAAAATACGGCCGTAGACGTGATACAGGTCAGAGGAATTGCGGTGGATGGGCTCGGATCAGCTAAACGAAGTTTAATCCGAGCTCAGATTAAATTTTGGACATTTTAACAAATGACAATGGCCGAAAAAAACCATTAAAGATTGATTAAAGCGTAAAGTGTAAGATGGAAGTACATACTGGGACAATACAAGTGACCATGCTGGCTGGACACCGTTTGAAAGAGTGTACACGCCTTGAGTAGTGCCAAGATAAGATGCATTGTACTGAGCTCCTATTTTCTCCCGATCATGCACCCCATCTTGGGCAATTATTCAGCAATATCACGAGACAATGGCGTTTGCCGCCGTACTTTGATGGCGTAGGCGCCGGTGTTTCGATACCCTCCTATGACATGACCTGACTTTGACATGACATTTGTTTTTAAAGAACATCACTCGTCATTACATAATTCCTGAACAAAGGTCAGAACAATGTTTTTTTGCTTTTGCCGCTGTCAGACGTTGTTGCGAAAACCTATAGGTACCGAAAGAAAACTACTCCATACTCTTAAGACCATGTATACTCCACTATTTGATGAGCACTGGCTCGATGAGGAGCAATTCCGGCGCCATAGAATTAACGATCTTTCTAATCTTATCCAGAGCTTCCGTTGCATTGATGCGATGGTCCGCATCAGGGTCAATCATATCTACCAGGATTTGATCAATTGCGGGAATCGTACTCTGAACAGTGAGATAAAGGGAAAATATGTAAGAATTCGCATACGGAAAGGGATAAGCGAGATTGCTACCTTGAAACCTTCAAAACTCTTTCCCAATTGCCAGACATCAAGTTTGAAAGGGCTATAGGCTTTCCCAGAAGCGAACTCAGGTGCATGAGGGCGACCATACATTTCAAGCTCTGTGAAAGACCCTCCAAGGGGATAACCTGTCATTATGCATTGATCGATGGGGCATTCTGGCGAGAATTGTATAGCGACTTCGAAATCGATGAGGTATACTCGCGGACGCGAAGGAGAGATTTTCATTGTCGCTAAGGACTCGGGATGCCATTGAATAACGAAATTGTCACGAAAGGCATCCTACCAGGTCCAGAGAGGGAAGTCGAGTATGAAACATATATCAACATCAGAAGCATGAGAACACTCACGCGATGTGCGATTTTCAAATCGTGGATAAAGGAAAGGGCCTACATAGGGCACATGAAGAAAAATAATTGTTAAAACTTGCAGATAACTTGGAGAGCGCGATACTTGCCTCCAACATTTGCATCAGCATCTCAATAATATCGCCCACGGAGTTCTTGGGCCAAAAGTCATATGCGTATTCAACCGTTCCGCCCACTTTGGGGAAAATGCCGAAAATAATGTCCTCCCACTCGAATTCGGCCAACATCGGAAGGGCATGGTTATCGCTCCATAGGCTATCCTTTCCTGTTGCGATTCTGCGGAGGATTTTGAGATGATCATGTCCTTCATTACCAATAGTGATGACACGGACGATGACATCGTGCCCCTCACGTGTTCGAGCGGCTTGCTGAAGGGGATTCTGACAGCGACACATTAGAGGGTGGTAAATAGATAGTTCGCGTCACGCACCCTATAATCGAATCGACGAAGCCTTCTTACAGTTCCTGGGCTATTAATTGCATCCCCTCTAAAAGGCGTAGCATAACCAAATCCACTTGAGGAGGGATAGGAGTCCTCATCACCGGGATGAACTAGAACGGCATTGAAAGCATTCCGCCATAGAGTATATCCTGCATCACGGAATACTTCAGTTAAATCAGTCCAAATCTGCCATTCTTCCTCCCAAGTATTTCCAGGTATTCTCCAAGTGTCGAGGTTGTCGGGAAGCTGTAATTCATAGAGTTCAAGGGAATTCAGTGACCTAAAGACGAAATGAATCGCACCTTCCGTCGAATACTTTGCATCTTTTAGAAGGAGAATGGATTTCCCAGAGCACGTAAGATGCAATCAGGGCTATTTTGGATGATGTTGCAGCAACACTCGTCAAGACAGTTACAGACAATGGCTTGGTAATATTAGAATCTCGAAGGTTGCGTTGAACAAAAGCTGAGAAGTGGATTGTTGAATATTTCATAAGCGTGAGACGATTTCGATCACATGTGGTTACTATTCTGTGACTTTGCGCAAACTCGTGGCAAACTGCCGCCACAAAAGTGACTGTAAATCTCATGAGGCATGACAATGATCGGGGTGCAATTGACCGACAAGACCAGATGCTCGGAGAGATGCCCAAGGGACCGAGGGCGCAGGAAGCAGCAGTGGGTGACTCAGAGCTCTTGCCTATAATAATTCATATTCATCTTAGCACTAAAGCGAACTAGTGAAAATACAACTTACAACACTGGAGTTCTCCGGACTTGCATTTGCTAGCACCGGTAGTAGGAAGAGGGTTCCCAGGGAAAGGAGGGGCGATGGCAGCAGCCACAAGAGTGACGAAAGCGAGGGTAGGGATGACTTTTAAATTGCATGTTGTTTTACTTTTTCCGTAATGCTGAACACTGAGAACTGTTTGAACGAAGACGATGGGTAGACCATAGCGATCTCTGTATATTCCAGAGGTCTTGTACGAAATGATTAATAATCTGTAGAACTAAAAAGCATGGTTGGAATGTGCGTATCTTATCACGAAGAGGTTACATGTGGAGACGGTGTCGCTCACCGTTTCACGGTGTCAAATAGCAGACACTGAATAAGACCTAACAAAAAAAACACAGCTTGGTGAGGTAATATCAATAGTATCAAGCGGCTGATAACACCGCCAATGACTAGGAGAAAATATCAGCATTGTAAAGCCACGCTTTGGGTGATGAACACCATGATGTCGTAATGAACTGCAGAAATGCACAGGGACAATTGACGCAGTGTCTTCAGAAATATCACTTGAAGAACGTCAACCAACTGCAGACGCAAGAGACAAACAGAGATGGAGAGAATTTGATTACTGTGTAAGCTCAAAAGATAAGGCATCCATACCCATCGAAACAGGAGCTCGAAAGTGTTGCGCTAAGCATTTGAGCCCCCGTCACACACATATCGAGCATAACATTCAGAAAGATGTGCGTTTGCCCATAGATACAGAAGAACTTAGCTCGTCCAACGATAACCGGATAATGGCTTGCAAAACTTGTTTTCACAATTCCAGGTTAACTGTCTTCGGATCTCGGAGTACCACCCACTGGCAGCCTGAGTCGGAGTATGTGAAAAGGAATGAAAGAGCATTTTCATCACCGTGGCACGGCAGCACGCACATGACCTAATGTGCTCCGAAGTTTGAACTTATTTGTTGCTGGCGGCAAATATTGACCTTCAAGTTCATCTTCAATCATAGCAAGGCGCTTAGCGAATTTGGGACCTTGGATTTCTCGGCGCCATCTCTGACGTTCGTATCGGATGAAGAAAGATATCCCAACAACAACAAAACTTTGTCGTTGTTGGTGACGATGACACCAGCGATATCTCCTGTGATCTCCCAAACACCTACAACGAGGGGGAAGAACTTGAGAAGCTTCTCTCTTCACGCCAGCCGCGCCTAGGACCTTTTGTTTTCAGCTCCTGTGTTGTTGCCAGTACCATCACCACCACCAATGTCGGTAGTACCAACTTCGTCACAATCATTTTACCCACCGACTCGATCAGACAACACTAGTCTTACATTTTTTGACAAATTCACTCAGGATGCGAAACGGAATTCAGAGATAAGGCGGAAAGGTTTAGTGGATGAAAGTACTGAAATGCGAAGATAATCCATTGTATTTATTGCACGAAACTACACAGCAAGAAGGCCAGGAAGATCGATCGACAACATTCGATGACGGCAAGCAGTCTGCTTCCGATCCTGAACCACAAACATCTTTGCTGTCATCACTACTTCCCGTTGATGCCGTTCTGCACGACCTTGACCTTGAATAGTTTTCTTCAGGACACTTCGTCAATATCAATACAACGACGAAACATCCTTACAATCACGGATGTCTGATTCTTCTTCTCATCCCCAATCTCCTTCTCCGCTGTCTCTAGATACACTTACACCACCAATTTTCCTGGCAAATTCGTCTAATGAAACATCCACCAGAAGAGATCCGACTTTTTCAAGGTCGACATCGTCCACGTTCTCAATGAGGTGGATGTCCAGTCTCCTGAAAACGAGCAGTAGCAGTGGGTACCACCACCAGCAACAAGGTGGACACGGAGCAACACCGGCCCTGGCATCAATATTTGGCGTCAGCGCTGATGCTTCACCCTCCTCCTCCCTGAATCCTCCATCGAAACGTCACCACAGCAGCATCAACCGCTTCAGCAATCTATAGACGAAACTCATCATCTCCTCCAACCCACTGCCATATAAGCCAGCATCCAGAGCCACATGTATCTCATACACTACCTAGACCATTAACGTCCTCGGTCTCAGTGATATCAAACCCTGCTTCCCCATTCGGACCTCACATTTATATCCCACCAAGCGGAGCTCCTGGATTTAGAGGAGATTCATATGACTGGGATAAAGGATTTTCGAACAAGTTGGAGAGGATAGTATGAGGTCGAGCAAATGGTAGAGGAAATGGGAAACAAGCAGATAACAGGCGGAAGATACTTGAAGCACAGACCCAAGGACGTATGGGTAAGTACTGGTGTAGGTGAATTCATGGAGAAGAATAGTGGAAATTTATATTTGAAAGGCTACCGCACATGTACTGTCTCAAACTTGGCGATTTTGGTATGAAATATCCCCTCTTTTTTTGATGAATTTATTCCTCAATTGCGCTCTCTTTTGAATGCCTAGTTACGCCCGCAGCTCTTTGTCGTCTTCCTCGATCTTGGACGCTGGTTTATTCACTTGACCAACACGGAATATCGTTGAACACTTTCTACACGTGATGCGAAGAAGCTTTATCGCCTTCCCGAGCTGTGTATCCTAGTAAAAATGAAGGAGTAGGATCGGGTACAAGAGGCGTTTTATTAATCATCAAAGACGCCAGCGCGGCAGGTGAAGAAGAAGAAGAGGGACGCTGATGGAGAAGGATTAAGTGTGGGGAAGAAAGGTGGGAAAGGATATTTCGGTGCTGGTGAATCGTAAGTCTTTCTGTCCTTTTCTGACTGTGCGCCGATTGGTGGTAATCTTATTTTTGGATCCAGGTTCTTATGGAAGTTCACAGAAGGAACATTGTACAAGACGACTGGGAAAAACAATTATGTGGCGCTTTACGAGCCAAGTTATATTTCTTTTGGAGGAGGTGAGAAGTTTCTCTCCCTGTTCTCTATCTTACTGAAATTGGTGCAATCCTCAAAGCGATGGGCACTATGGTCTTTACCTCTATGATACGTTATATGACGGTTCCTCGGCTCCATGCCCAACATTTGATAACAAGCCTCTATGTTTGTCTGGTCCCAAAAAGGCTGGAACTTCAACAGTTGAATTTGAGTGCGTAGGATTAGAAGTTTGGGGTATGGGACCTTGAAAGTTGAAACCTCTTTGCGGTTTATTCCTACTATGTAACTCTTTTCATATTAAATATAGCAGAATAGGAGCAACCTCAGTTCGCAGGAGTGCTCAACGGCATCTAACAGTAAAATGAGACACATAAATATAAGTTAAACTAGATTCCATATCATCCATCAACCTTTCAGGCCACGGTGGCAGCAGTACCTTCGAGCTTGGGGAGGCCCCGAGGCCGGCCAGTCTGTTTCCCATTCAGCCCTTTGCGGTAAGCATCCATAAAGCGGATAAATATTTTTTGAAACCTTCGGGTCGACGAACAGAGTCAGATGAGAGAGAACGCGACGCGTCTTAGCCTGACATACTATGTGTATCTAAAATTCCACCACTTTGTCATTTGATTGCATAAGCATAATGGCGTACAGACTCCTACCTTATGCGGTCATAGTCTCTCCTAGCCAGACTTTTGATTTTCGTCTGCGTAGGCAGGTAGGTCTGTCATGTCGCAGCCTCGTGTTGCAAGACAGCGGCAGTGACACAGTGGCGTGATTGCGGCCTGAGGCTCCGCATTGTGTGCCACAAATGGACCCGTTGGTGTAAGGTAGGTGTGGGTCGACGATAGGTTTGGTGTGGGTCGAACATTGACAACATGGGCGTTTCTGAGACCTGAGGTCACAGCTTGCCCGCCAGTGGTGTTTTGACTTCAATCGGATTTGCTGGTGCTTATTATATAGGTTAGGTAGTGTAGTTGAGTGCTAAAAAAGGCGGACTATTGATTTGACGGTCGAGCGGCTTATCGTCGCACTAGCTGACTGCAAGTAATTTTTCCTCGCCAGCGAAGGGTAGAGGACCGTGACGTCTGTTAGCTTCCCCGAAGGTACTAGTCCCTTGAGCCACGAAGAGGCCAGACGCTGGACTATCATGGTGATGGTCCTTGTTCAAGGGGAGGCGGAGCTGAGTCTTGTTCCGCGCGGAGGTGGCTATCCCGGACAGTACAGGATACTAGGTAGATGCTTGGGTTGACTAAGTCAGATGTTGCCATTGGAGAAAGACCATTGTCACGTACCAATCCTTGAACTTGTTGTCGCTGGGCATCCACCAATGGCAACATTATTAGGTCCTAAACATCATATGTTCAATAATTCTAAAGACAGAATGGTTGATTGGAGATATACCTGTGTTTGGCTTGGACTGAAGAGGTGAGTGGATACAAATAATGGGGGAGGGGTTGGAATGAAGGAATAGGGAAAGACTGATGATATAGGCATAGTAAACTTCTTTGATTCTGGGGTAGGAATGAGGCATAAGGGAAGAATGATGGACAGGAATAGAAACAGAATAGGAAAAGAATGGTCAAAGTATGTTACAGAGAAAGGAAAAGCTCAGAGAGCAAGGCATGGCATGGATGGATGGGATATACAAGAAAACAGGGTCATTAGCACCGATAGCGAGGTGATTCTTCCATATGCCTTGATTATGCCTATACATCCTATCAAACCTATCATCGCGATTACGGGATAGAATGAGCGACATGGCAGCTGCATTGGGGAATTCTTCAACCACGTTGACGGGTGTCAAGAACAAACCAGACGAGACGAGAAATGCCAACGATGTAACATTGGAAGTAACAGATCTTAACAAATTTGGGGCAGAGCGGATGCAGGCAGGTAGTTAGCAAGGCAAGCAGGACCTGAGGCGTTGTCAGGTGGTCTCTCCCCTTTGATAAGGTCGATTAAGCTTACATCACACGCCATTGAAGTGGATGCGCCTGCATTCTTCGTCTGAGTCCACGACACAAACTGCGCAATACAAGGTGAAAATAAGTTCAAAATCATGTTGTAAGTAAAAATTCACCTGGTTGTTCGACACATGGAGAGGTATTTTATCGGCTGGAAGAGGCCGACATTGTTTGTTCGTTTGGAAGGGGGCGCCAGTGACTTCGTGGGTACGGGTGTTTGAAAGGACTGATATAATGTGTAGATGGGGATTTTAGTACGTATTCCCAGACCCCAACAAGTGGTTTAAACTGAAAATTTAAATCCGAGCACTTACCCTGTTCCTGGAGACCAATTATTGAGCCAGGTCGACTGGACAACAATTTTTTTCCATCCTTTTGTTTCAGAAAAACAAAAAATTGAGAGGTGATTAGATAAACCAAAGTATTTCAATCACGAACCATCTTTCTGAGCCTCTGCTTTTTCTCCTCTGCGCCAGGCTCTATTAACATTTCTGACCATCGATGTTCTCCAAGGAAGCGTTCATGATCGTTGAATTCTTTTGAGAGTACGACTTGACGGCCGGCAGCCTTCAGGGCCAGCGTTCCGGCATTATTCCATCCTAAGGTTTGCAAGGCTTTTATCATTTCTGCAACAGACTCGGGAAGGGTGACATTTTTATTACCTTCCATAAAGTGTGGTAGGCCTTTGGAAAACCAAAAGTATGGGAAAAAAAGCTTCTCATTCTTTGGAAGGTCTTGACGGACTACAATTGTCGTATACTACAATATTGGGGTGTTAGCAGATACAACGACGGCAAGTTGCAACAATCACGAGTACTTACTAATTCGAAGGATTTATTGCTATTTAATCCTGTTTCTCTTGCTGATAATTCTGGTCGAACAGAACAACCGAAATCCGCAAGTTCAGAAGAAGCTGTGTCAGGGAAGGGGAAAAAATGAACCACGGGTAGGAAAGTGAGTATTATCGGCGCTCACGATGTGGATGAGGGATCATGATTGACAAAAGGTAGAGGGAATGCAAAATATGCGACGGTTGGAAGGAGGAAACGAGGATAGAGAGTGTGGCCTGAAATAACAGCACACCCTGGGGATAACGTGACAAGAATGGAGACGCCTTTAAGGAAGGTGGCCCATTTTCCCTATGTCTTCTGAAGTTTTTTGAAGCCAAATCATCGGTTAAATTTCACTAAACTCGGCCTTTTTGGTCACACCTATGCACCTCTCTGGTCGTTGGGCTTTTTGAGTCCAAAACAAGATCAAAGTCAATCGTAATATCCCATTGGCAGATCAACTGTCAGCCATATTTAGCATTAGCCACCGAGGTTTTTGTATTTGGCTATGAATTTTCCCCACCTCTGTCTCAGAATCCCGAATTTTTTTTCCAAGGCAAATGAAAGCTACCCACGATATTTGAAGACACCGAATATTTGAAGGCACCGAAAGGGGTACCCAGCGTCGCTGGGACGACGATTAAGTATTATTGGTGGAATTTATTTACACGTACGGTTTCACGTATAACCTCAAAATAATCCAATCTAAAATCAGAGTCTTGTCCTCATGGCTCGCTCGTTATTCCTACCAATACCATTGAACGTGAGGCATATGGATTTGGCTGAAGGCGCATCAGGGAATTCAGGGTTTCAGGGTCGAAAGCAGGTACAAACTGTCAAACACTTGTATTATGGAAACAGCAAAGTTGACTTAGCTGGGGCGACAACTCGGACTGCGGTAATTGAACAACAATACACCTTTCTTACCATCACACCGTTAATTAAGAATTACGCGGACGTCCCTACTAGGAGACATTTATTGCTTTCGTTGCAGCTGGCGCAAGTTGGGAGTGATGATGGATCCGATATTGCCTTTTGGGAACACGATGCTTATCATTATTTAATAATTATATTATGTAATGACAGCGCTACAGCACGATGAACCCTTGCTGTGTCGGTGTCTTATGTGCAGGATGATTCTTCTCATCTTTGATGACTAGTGCTTCTGATTCCACTTTATCGATCCCAAATAGCGTGGTTGGTCTCAGAGGATGTTCCAAGTTCATGCATTTGACGGATTGGCGTCACCAAGAAGTATGAAAGGGATACAATTTATTTTCAATCCAATAGTGGCCCAGGTCAGAAAGCGGATCGAAGTGGAATATTCGAAATGACAAGATCGATTGCTAAGCTCTAGGTGAGCGCTCAACAGCATCTAACAGTAAAATGAGACACATAAACATGCAATATAAGTTAAACTAGATTTCATATCGTCTATCAGGCTTTCAGGCAGCGCACGGTGGCAGCAGTACTTCAAGGAGAAGCTTGCGGGAAGCCATCCAGTCTGTGTCTCATCCAGCCCTGGGCGGCAAGCATCCATAAAGCAGATAAATATTTTTTAAAAACCTTCGGATCGTCGAACAGAGTCAGGTGAGAGAGCGCGACACTGACATAATATGTGTGTGCATGAACACTCACCTTATGTGGTATCCGCAGTATCGCTCAGCAGTGCAACCAAAAAAAAGATTGGCCTCTAGCTAATTTGGCGGGTTGTTCCATTAGCGGTGACTAAGTATGCGCACCATAGCATCAGTGCAGATCATTCGACTCCAAAGATTATATTGCTCACTAGTGACTGGTCCAATGGCTGGAAAGTTCGGTTGTTCATTTCCATCATCGAATGGCACATATATGTAAATCTGAGTTATCTGACACGGTGATAGAACTCTCAGTACACAGATCAGCGTTTGTACAGATGGAATGATGCTTACACCGTTGGCTATGTTAATCGTTCCGTGATGCAGGGCGTACATCGTGAGCACCATGGAAGGCAGACATTAGACTATGAATGTACTAAAATGAGAAGTAATGAACAACGACAGTCCTGAGCGCAACACGTACGTCGACCTTGAATGGAGTTTCTAGTCCTGGTCTACTAGCCGAACCAAATTGGCTGGGTACAGCGGGCATCGATTCTGAAACTGGTACGGAATTTGGGAGGGATACTGCGTCTGTCTCGGCGGTCACAGCCGCCGTGGCAGCGTGATTGACGCTGGCAACAGGGACCATTTTGAGCAGCAAATTCCTTGAAAGAACGAGGAGATGAAGTAAATAATTAAGGAAGTGTTGGATAACAGGAATTTCTGCTGCTCACCTTGTTCCAGCAGCTGTCGTTACTGGCATACGGTTATCAGGGGTTGAATTCATGATGATGTGGGCTGGTGTGAGTCATCATGTGACAAAGGAAGAGGATTCTTTTGACATATCGAAAAAGCTTTGGGTATGCGATTGTTCTGAGGTGATCTTTCGCTCGACATGATGTTGATAGTCAAAGAGAGAGCACTGCGCTCTTCCCACGGTGAAGTCTACATATATCTACAACAAACAAAGGCACCCATGTTGCGGCGTCGCTACTCACAGACGTTTTCTCGTATGGATTACCTAGGTAATCCGAGTCCTAGAGTCCAATCTATTCCATAACACATCATTAGATACAAAGCCCTCCATAGTTCGAATCATGTCTATTTTCTATGTCCAAATATCATCAAACCAATCCAGCACGTACGCGGCACACCTGTTGTCCAGTGTCCACGACACTCCCCAGCGGAATGCCTTATGCACCTTTCCTCAATGTTGCAGCGAAGACTCCTCATGATCCCCACAGTCATGGTCACTCAGATACAGCTGTTCACTCGGATTCTGCACCACGGTGGGCTGTAGGCGTCTCAAGAACTTTCTCCGGTCTTGTCTCAAAAACCTTCACTACAGGTCACCTCTTCTTTCTTCTGTCTCTTTTCAAGTTCTCATTTCCATCTTTGTTCTTAGTTCTACCTTCCAACTACCATCAACGACTTATCCATACGTCTGTCGTTGTAAAGGACGCACAAGGAGTCCCCAACTTCTCCGTTTACCGCACAAACCCAGACAGCAACCGTGCCCTTTCCTACTTCATGGTCGGCTCCCTCGGTATTATCTCTGTCTCTGCCGCCAAATCCTCTGTCTCCGAGTTCCTCCAGAGTATGGCTGCTTCCGCCGACGTCCTTGCGCTCGCTAAGGTGGAAGTCGACCTTTCAACCATTCCGGAGGGGAAGAATGTAATCATCAAATGGCGTGGAAAACCCTGTTCTCATCAGACACAGAACTGTTGATGAAATCGAGGTTCTAGTCGCGTTCGGCAGACTAGAAAACCTTTAGAGATCCTCAGGCTGATGAAACGCGCATGGAAAATCTTGGGTAGCTGGTTATTCTCGGTGTTTGCACTCATCTAGGTTGCGTACCCATTGGTGAAGCTGGTGACTTCGGAGGATGGTACGTTGTATGCGTCAATTAGTACCACTACTCATGAATTGCGACCTACTTCAGGTTTTGTCCCTGCCATGGTTCTCACTATGATATTTGTGCGTAAATTTACTTGACTCTCTTGGGTCACCAACCGGATGTTGTCACTCACATTTACCAACCAAATGTCGCAGATGTCGTCCAGGCATACGCGCTTGCTGTGGTACTCCTGTCGCAGGGTCTCAACCATTTTGTTATCGATCCATTGACTAGCAGGTACCTCCCATCTTTCTTACGGCAGGAAATACTTTTATAATGATTGTTGATGGTAGGACGATGTTTCAACGCCAGTACCTGGAGAAAAAGGAGGGCAAGATGTACAGTGATTCTGGAGTAAGGCATTCTTATATTACATTATATGCTCTGCTTCGATTCTTACACAGAGAAACACCAGGTCTCGGCTGACATGCGATCCCTGAATCGTCATTTCGGTACTTTGCACGGCATCAACTCTCTCGCTAACCTTGGGGCGGTCATCGCTCTTGGCTTCCATGGTATATGGATTGGAAATATCGGAGTAAAGGGAAATTAGAATTGAAAAACTAGGAATACTCTCGAGAGTAGCTGACAATGGTCAGATGTGTTGACGATCGTAAAGGAGAGATCGTGAATCTTTAGTACCATTAAATAAAAAGAAGCAAGTGTGAAAAACACAAAAAAGTTCACTTTCGAACTCAAGTTCATAGTTGTGCATCATCATATTGTACCTGTGGGACTACAGGAACCTTGGAGTATGATGTTCGGGGGGATTCATACGCGCCAGCGGCCGCTGTGAAGGTTTGTGCCACACAAGCCCAGTCTGTGGCATCAGTCTGGTCTGATCGATAATCAGATTGGATCTCTGGTGTTGCTGCCGCAGGCGGTCTTGTTTTGCACGACTTCGCTCGCCTCTGAGGCTGATTACCCCGAGCCTTCGCAGAGCGTGACCCTCTGCGTGGGGCTTCCGGCATTTTCCTGATGACCCCACCGGCCTCGGATGGAGGTGTTGTGGGTGGCTGATACGTATACGTCCTTTTCGAGAGATACTGAGAAGATTTCGCAGTATGAATCTTCTCGAATACCGTTTCTTGCTCAGGGGATTCAGAGTCGGTGGGAGGAGGAGGAAGATGGTATGGCTTAAAGTTAGGGATTACGGGGGGAGCAGCCTTGAGACCCCGTTTTGCCGTATCGTTGCCAACAAAAATGAAGGCATTGTTTCCATTCAGTGGCTGCTCTGGGGTCGCGTTTATGTTTTTGGAGGATGCTTTTAGGTGTACCCAAGGACGATGGCGGTTCCTGATGATGTAGAGATTGGGTGGAGTGGTAGTGGCTTGTGGTTGTTGAGCCGCCTGTAAATAGTTGGTAAATGCATGGTGGCCGGATTGACTGTTGGTCGATTGCCAAATATTCGAACGAGATCCACCATGATTGACTGCCATAACAGGAGTAATATCATTTGGAATCACTTCCAACGTTACGCTTTTTATGAAAGGGGGTCCTTAGATTTTATGATAAGGGAATAGAGTTGCGGGGAAAAAACTGTGTTTAATCCACGTACTAATTTTTTCGCCAAAGCATGTAGAACGACCTTCTTATTCCCATCTGGGAAAAAGAGAACCTCTTGGTAACTGACGGTGTGGGCCAGCGTTCCGACTTTCCATCCTACACTTTGCAATGCGGTCATCACCGCTGTAACAAATAGGGGAGAAATAATATTGTTATAATCCCTTTCTTGTAAAAGAATTGGTGCCCTGTTAGAAAACCAAAGGTAGGGATAGAACCATCTGTCAACCTTTGATATGTCTCGTCGTGATACAGGGATCGTAAACTACAATATAGGTGTAAGCATATACAATAACGGTAACAATAAGGAGTACTCACCAAAAGAACATGGTAGGGCGGGTTACGAGAAGGGTTTATTTGATAGTATTTCAGGCCGTGTAGCTCCAATTTTCTGCCTGAAACCTCTTCTGGCGCAGAAAAACCGACACCTGGAATATAGGTGCTACTTTGATTATGAAAAGCGTCTAAAGGCTGATGTTGAGGCTATAAAAAAAGTGATGGTGAGACGTCAATGAGGGTGCAGGTGAATATATCAGACGCACCCTTGCTTGGGTCTCTTGAGGAGTGGTGATAGTACACGGTGGCCATGCCTGGGTGATGGGTACTGCGATGGATGTGTCGGTAATGAAGCTGAGGAATGAAGAATCAGGAGATGTGGAAGAGGTGGAACTTGAAGTATGAGCGGTGGAAAAATTATTGGTTCCATCGACAGCGAGAGATGACCAGTCTATTTCAGACCAAGCGTCGTCCTCGGGAGGGAAAGGAAATGAACCATCGTTAGGAAAGTCAATATTATAATTATCAGCCATGATGTCAATCTGGGGTAGACCGTAGACAAATCCGCCCAAAAGCAGGCAATGACGACGGCGACGACGACTGAATTTGATAAAACCTTTCAAAACAAAGTGGTTAGTTTCAGAGCCAATAATCGGTAATCCAAGGGGAGATAGTAACTTGTCAAGGCCTGGGATGGAATAGTAGTTTGAGTCTGTAAATAACTGGACTGACCGGTGTTCGATGGTGAGGCATTTGCCATCCTACGGTTTCTAAGAAACCAGGTCCCTAAATGTTATGGTAAGGAAATAGAGCTGTAGGGAAAAATTGTGTTTAATCCACATACTAATTTTTTCGCCAAAGAATACAGAACGTCCTTCAAATTTCTGCGGTGGAAAAAAGTACCACTTGACGGCCAGCAGTCAGCGCCAGCGTTCCGGCATAATTCCATCCTACGGTGCGAAAGGCTTCTATCATCGATCCAACGAACTCGGGAAAAATGATGTTGTCGTAGTCATTGCCTTCCATATAATCCGGTGGGCCGTTGGAAAACCAGAGGTATGGGGAACAAAGTTTCCCAATCAGAATCCTGAGCAGAACGACGCTTTGCACGTTGCGCTTTCGCTTTTTGGGTGATGTGTGTATGTGCTCGATTGGAAATTGTCAGTGCTATCTGAGTATCCCTCTGGACCCCAGAAGTCTTCATGTGAAGGTTGAACGAATGAGGTCCTCCAGATGACTCAGATGTGTTGGATTATACGAGCTGCAACCCCTTTGTTTATTTCGAGTTCCTTTATCTATTATCTTTTATCACACTCCTTCATCGCGTTATGATAAAAGTTACATAATCATTTCCTTTTGTTACGGTTTTCTTTTATTTACACACCTCAACTTTCTATACAAGTTGGGATGTGAGTACTGTCAAACACCTGTATTATGGAAACAGGAAGGCTGAGGAGACGACTTGGACCTTCAAATTGAACAACAATACACCTTTCTTATGATCACGCGCGCGTCCCTACCAGGAGATAGATATTGCCTTCGTTGCAGCTGGCGCGAGCGGCCAGTCGCGACTTGGGGTGATATTGCCTTTCTGGGAACTCATTGTCCATGCTTATCATCAATATTATGTAATGACAGTACAGCGCGATGAACCCTTGCCGCATCACCTGGCCTGTACCCTAAGACCTGTAGCACGATTCCTCTTATCTCTGATGACTAGTGCTCCGAGTCCCGATTCTACAAAATCAATCCCCGAATGACTCCCAAGCCAACCACGACTGGCTCTCCGAGTACTTGGCACATCTTCACGGACTACAATATTCAGGTGTGAGGTGGGTATTATCGTTGTTCATGATGTGGATATGGGATCGTGCTAGTTGACAAAAATATAAAAAATTTGCAATACAATGTTGTACAGTGTTGTTGTATTCCATATTTTTATTTTTATGAAAACCTTCTGGATGGAAGCCTGGAATAGAAGCGCAGCTTGCTTCATTAAAAGCGCCTATAGGCCGATGAATGGTCAGCTGAGGCTATGAGAAAGCGGTGAGACGTCAATGAGGAGGGTGCAGGTGCATATATCGGACGCGCCCTGGCTTGGAGCTTGAGGAAATATGATAAATAGTGCTTTGGGTGATGAGCAGCGCCCGGGATTTCTTCAGATTGAGACAAGAGGATTTTTCATCGATTGCGGCTTTGCGTTTTAAACTACTTGTAAATGTGGTATTCTGGGAGTCCCAGAACACCATAGTGCCAAGTAGTTTAAAACGCTCGGGTGATGCCCAGCATCAGCCTGGTTCAAGACCTGAGGTGCCACGGTCTGGAAGGGTGTCTGAATGATTATCGATGGAAGTTGCCAAGAAATCGGGTTGTCCACATTCCCAAGACTTACCCAACTCCGGATTTGAAACACTGAACGCCTTTGGATCGCCAACGGCCTGGTCCAAAAGTACCAATTTTCGTGCAAATCGCACTGCCCACGAAAGCCTTCCACACCAACAAGGGGACCTGTCCCCTGTCATGATTCCGGAGCATCTTATTGGATGATCACACTAATACTTACACAGACACGAATTAGACCATCCTCGGTTCCAACCAGTCGCTCCGCTCCCAGATTAATTAGTATGTAGATTGATCTCGTATTGTTCCTGGCATGCACCAATAAGTAGCATATCCCGAAGCAATTAAACATCCGATCGTCTCAGTGGCAAATGGTCCTCTGGCTGAAGGTTGATCTCGGAGAGGACGTGGATAAAAGAAGTCTTTCGCATGAAAATTTGTTCAAAACCTCACATAATCGCCCTGAAATAGTGTAGATGTTGGTTGGGAGTAGGCCGCCAAGTATGCAGGAAGCAACAGAGGTTCTATGTCTAATAACAATTCGAAAGTTCAAGTCTATCAAGGTATTAACTAATGCGCAGGGGTCACCCTCAGCTAATATTCAAATTTTACAAGCTAAGCGTCGAGGTTGACTGGGTTGCAACCCAGGGAAACACCGTCTTAACGTTGGGAAAAAAGATAGTTAGAAGATAGAAAATATGCTCAGGCAAACCACTTACTATGCGAGTTGTCTGTGCAGCAGAGAGGTTTGGTGGGGCTGGCAAAAAAATTGTATAAATCCAAACCCGTCAGGTCAATGAATCTAAAGAACTTACCAAGACGGCTTGCCTCCGCCTGTGACAGTGATCGGGGTGCAATCGACACCAACAAGACCAGAAATAGTGCTCGGAGGGATGCCCAAGGGACCGAGGGCGCCAGAAGCAGCAGTGGGCGACTCAGAGGTCTTGCCTATAATGATTCGTGTTCATCATAGCACTAAAGCGGTCTGGTGGAAATACAACTCACAGCAGTGGAGTTCTCCAGACTTGCATTTGCTAGCACCGATAGTAGGAAGAGGGTTCCCAGGGAAAGGAGGGGCGATGGCAGCAGCCACAAGAGTGACGAAAGTGAGAGTAGAGATAACTTTGAATTGCATGTTGTTTTGCTTTTTCTGTAATGCTGAACACTGGGAACTGTTTGAATGAAGACGGTGGGCAGACATAGCGATTTTATATACTTCCAAAGGCCTTGTACGAGATGATTAATAATCAGGCGAACTAAAAGAATGGCTGGAATGTGCGTATCTCGTCACGAAGAGGTTGCATGTGGAGACGGCATCGCTCACCGTTTCACGCTGTCAGATTGCAGAGACCATTGAATAAAACGTAACGAAAAAACACAGCTTGGGTGAGGTAATATCAATCGAGAGCGAGCGTCAATTGAAAACACTGCCAATGACTAGAGAGAAAGTAGCGGACACCGTTGTAAATCCATGCTTTGGGTGATGAACACCATAATGTCATAATGAACTGCGGAAATGCACAAGGACTATTGACGCAGGGTCTTCGGAAATATCACTTGAGAAACCGTCAACTTGGTGTCAACCAACTGTGGACGCAAAAGACAAACAGAGATTGGAGAGAATTCGATTACTCTGCAAAGATGATGCATCCATGCCCACCGTAACAGGAGCTCGAAGAGTGTTGCACTAAGCATTTGAGCGCCCCCCGTCACGAACATATTGAGCATGAAGATGTGCGTTTGCCAGTGGAGCTCCATAGATACAGAACTTAGCTCGTCCCCACGATAACCGGATAACGGCTTTCAAAACTTTTCATAATTCCAGGTTAACTGTCTTCAGATCTCGGAGTATCACCCAGTTTGAGTACGTGAAAAGGAATGAGCATTTTCGCCACCGTGGCACGGCCCGCAGCAAGCACATGACCTAACACGCTTTGTTTGTTGCTTCCAAGTTCATTTTCAAGCATCGATCGTCATAAAAAGACGCTTAACAACTCAAAGCGAGCTACGAAATGAAATAAATGGCTCAATTCTTCTCCAATTACAAAATAAGATGGACAGGTTGCAAACGATGATGAAGAAGTTCGGAAAAGCGTTGGAAAAGAAAAGCAAGAGTGGGTCCACCAAACTTTACGTCATCGAACTTGAATTTGCAGAGGTCCTATACAGAAGGCCAGTCTATTGATTACGTTTGAGGCAGGTAGGTAAAGGACCGTGTACCGATATCTGACACTATCTTAGACCCACCGCTTCGAAGGACGCCACCATGGCGTTACCGACGACCGGATTACCAAGAACTCACTTGTCGTTTCGACGACTCCGCAGTAATACAATACCTTTCGTAAGTTTGGTTGCAAGCCAAGAGCAATACACAAATTATTTTCTATCTTGAAGGTTAAAGGCACGAAGTAGTACTAAGTTCTATAACTTACACTTGGGAACGACGTTGCTTAAAGTTCAATAACATTGCATCAGAAATGAGGTATCTGAGGTGTAATGTGGGGTTATTAACCCCCAATTCCTTTTAAAAAACCTTTAACACTTAAATAAAACCTTAATTAAGCCTTGTTTCTAAGGACGCCGTCTAAAAATGGCCGAATTTCTCTCGCAGTCAGCGCATCATCAGATGCATTTTGGCATGGCTAGGGTTATTGCCATTTTTACCCAGAATATGCGCGATCAATGAATCTTTGACCAAGTACACCGCCGACACCCGCTTTGCATGCTGTTCGATGAAAATTTGCACTGAGCATCTGAGATTGAAGGTCAATGATACTTACTTGCTTTTAGCCAACCATGATCCCGAAAGGCTAGTAGAAAAAGCCTCTCGGAGCCAGTCATGCGGATAGTACTTAGTTGAACGTTGACGAGGACAACAACGTTGTTCACAAGGTCTGTCATCAAGAGAGACTAGGTAGGTCTATAGACTAAAATTTGAACCTCATTAGCAACACATACATTGACAAAAATTCTCCGTCGACAAGTCATATCTTTTCTGTAGTCCATCTGGTGTCGAACATGTCTGAATCACGTGCTCACCCCGTTGACTGAACAAAATACAGCATCCTTGTTTCGGGGTCATTCTCCGAACACCGTTATATGTCCCCTTCGGGGTGACATACGAAAAAATTGGAACGATACAGAGAAGATTAGCATGGCCCCTGCACAAGGATGACACGCTTTCCCGGAGTGGTAGATCTACGGATCTCAATATTTATTTTATTTTATTTTTCTTATATATTATTATTTGGTGAGTGGATGTTTGTCGAGGAGAGGCGCTTTACCTCTCAAACACATAGGTATAATCATTTCACATCAATCGTTAAACTGAGCACAGGAGCAGAATTACGGTCATGAGTCATATATAGTACCCAGAAACAAGATTTCAAAGAGAGAAAATAAAATCGGTACGCGACAGTCATTGTATATCAACACCATTAAATAATATTCAACTTCAAGCATGTAATTCACGCTCACGAAGGATTATGATCACGACATTCAACCCAAATCAGATCTGCTTGCGTCTATAGATCACATAATATTCATCCAATCCCACCGCTTTTTGGGTATCCGACTCTCGATGAGCTAACGAGCCCCTTTGAGAAGACGCCCGAGAAACAGAGGACCTGGGTTTCTTGACGCGTTCCTCCCGAGTAGTACGTTCCGCTTCTCCAACAACCGATGGTGGCACCAGGGTTGGCACCTGACTGATACGACTGCTCCTTTTTGGAACTTGAAGAAATTGTTGCTTATTATTATTGCGTTCAGCGGTAGTAGTAGGCCTTTTCGGAACTTTGACTTTTTCTCTAGTCGTCGCCCTGCGACCGGATGTAGTAGTATCCAAAACCGTGCTGGAGTCATCATCATTGTGCGTTGGCGGTGGGGGGCTTTCTGGTCGATGAAGGACTTGTACGTTTGTTAAGGGTGAAACAGAGGTGGAGTGGAGATTAATATTGATATTGAGATATGAGAAGACATCATGTATGCCAGCAGTGGTTGGATTGGTAGGGTCCGAGGGATGGTCACCAAATTCGTCGTGTGAAGCGGGGTCTAGATCATCCACGGGGGCGTATCGCCGTACACGATCTGGATGGTTGCTAGTAGGGGTAGCAGGACCTAAAGGAGTAGTGGCTCTGGTACGATTCCGGATTTTCCCAGCGTCTATTGGCGTTCTTGTACAAAAAACAGTTTCATCACGTCGATCATCAGGCTGAGCAGGTAAGGGCTTCGTGACAGGCATAGAAATCGGTTTAAGAGGAAGTAAGATGGGTGCGTCCACTATATCCTGTCGACGACCAATGCTTGGAGCGAGTGGCCCAGAGTGTTTATTCACGTTCGAGTGATCATGATGAACCTCGTCGGTCTGCTTGTAAGACGAAATAGGCACATCGTCCATATATAAAGAGTCCAAGTCCACCGAACCTTTCTCAGAAGAACCCTTCTCAGAACCATAGTTGGAAAGAGATGAAGATCTCAAGAGGACTTGAATAACCTCGACCATAAAATGCTCCCTCTCAACGAAGAGCGTAAAGAAATCCCCAGCTTTCATATCCTGTCTCGGCATGACATATGTGACTTGGGGAAAATCCTCGTCTGAAGATACTGGTAGAGTATAGGGCAGCGTCCTAACATAACGGACCACTAGGTCAAGATGATCGCCAAGGGTCAGGACGCTGAACATGCCCACTTGGGGTTGGATGCATTGGCTCTGGAGTCTGTGTATGCCTGTCTTGGAATCTACGACGACGTGTGCAGGGTCCCTTGGATTACTGATGATGGGGTCCCTTGGATTACCGATGATGGAGTCCCTTGGATTACTGATGATAGGTGTTTTCCTAGTCATTTTGTGGAACGCTTCGGTGAAGCAAGACATGACTGCAATCTAGCAGATGGTAGCCGAGTGAGCAAAAGATAATCTTCTGTACGCGTTGAGTAGATGTAGAGCGGGTTAATGTAGAACTCAGGTGTGTTCGCTTGTCGCACAGAAGCAGCTACAATTTATACCACTATTTTTGACGCCCGCTGCCATAGCAGTACCTGGGATGCTGCCATTGTTTCTGACAGCACGGTATCGCCGTATCAACAGCTATATTCGAATACGAGGAGGTAACAGTTGAAACAGTCGAAGAACAAAGTGAGTTGACGCATCTTCCAACAGAGGAACAAGGGGAACCAGAAAATACAAATGATTTCCACTGCCAGAGGTTTCCCACGTCTGAAGATCGCCGTGTGTTGTTGTACGAGATTGATTGTCAATGTTATTTAACGCCTGTCAGTAGTAACTGTTAGTAACTATGACCAAACCTTGAAATTCGTGCGCAGTACAAGAATTGAATGGCAGAAAGAATTAGCAAAGAATACAGAATGATGCATGATATCCGTCATATTAGATGAGGTAGTACACAGGAAACAATTGATTACAAGACGCATAGATTTGAAATGTCAGAACTAAGCCTTCCCCATCATCCTTTTTCCTTCCTCCACTTGACTCTCCTTATGCAAAAGTTTACCAGAAATCACCTTCACCTCTCCTTTCAATTTATCCATAAACCCTGTTTTTCTCCGTACACCCTCATGCCCAGCATGTGAACTAGGGCCCACAGCCGCCCCACATCCAGATGTAGCTACGTCACTCTGTCCCTGTTCCAAGTTTCGTCGTTCCCCAATAGATTTTTCAGTGGGCGATACGTCTACCTCTTTGTGGGATCCCTCTGATAAAGGCACTCCTTTGAATTTGACATCATCACTTGCAAGCGCATACGTTCTGGCTGTAGTGTTGGGTGTGATTGGGTGAGATGCGTGAAGAGGGCTACCGGTGGTATTTTTGTCGTAATTACGGATAGGAATGGGAGCAAGTGAGGAGGAACCGGTAACAGGCAGCGTGTACTGAGAAGTGTCCCGGTCCTGTACAATGGTTGAAGGTGTACCACGGAGCAACCTAGTACTTACATCTGTGCTCGCACCACTTTCAGTTCCAACAAGAGATTTTCCCTCTTCAGGCAAAAGTGCCACGCTGACCTCTTCCTTGTCTCCAGGCAAAGCGCCGACTCCACCAGTGCTAACAGACTTACCCTTCTCAGTTGCAAAGGAGGGTTCGTCGTCATGCGAAGGGAGATTTTGTTGTCTTCTCTCTTCCGGAAGGATCGCAATGCCGGTTTCAGAACGCACAGTATCCGATTTTGGGCCATGGGACGTGGGTGGAGATGTGTATTCGGGAGTTGGTGGCGATATACGTTCATCAGGTGTCATCGCTATGCAAAACTCACCTGGAGGGCCAGGAAGAACCCCTGCTCCGATAGATGAGTTTGGATGCGTGTTTTGAGAAGTTTCTTCAGAAGGAAGCGAGGTATTTGTGGTATGGTTTACTATGAAAACAACAATGAGACCTTTTATCAAGCAGAACAAGTAACAGCGGACGGACCAGGGTGCGTGCCTACATCGCCCAACGAAGCTGGGCGCACGTTCAGTGGATCGGGGTCAGAAGGAAGTGAAGTATCGGCTGGGGTATGATGTGCTAGTATTATGACAATACGGAAAGATATGAGTACTTTATTGATAGAAAAAGGCAGTGACTAACGGAAGTAGGCAGCGACGCTTTCTGCTAGATATCCTCCAACGGTATCCCCAGCATTCTGTATTAAGCGTTTGATATCTTCCACACCCGTCGGTGCATACCCTTTGGCGGTTTGGAACGCGCTTATGGCTACATGTTTAACGTACTCCGTATCTTGCTGAATGTCGTCACCGGATTTAGGGATGTTCCCGGGAAAAGCACCTGGAACATGGAGTCCGGGTGTGGTGGGGTTTGAAGCTATTTGATCCTTAGGGGATGAGACAGCCTGAGGTTCGGGCGCATTGGGGGTCGAAGAAGACCATTCGGAAGATGGTTCGCGGACAGGTTTTGGGATTACAATCGAGGACATGGGGGTCAGGAAGAGAAATAAATGAGGTGCGTCGATATTTAAACTGTATGTCGGTGCTCCATGTCAAAATGACGTCAAGGATGATGATAATATTCGAAAACAGGTTAATAAAAACATCAACAAACAAGTTCAGCGCATCATCACTTCATTCAGCAGGGGTCGTTGGGCGATTGTCGCTGCTTGAGGAGCTGAACGAGTGTTGTATTTTTAGCTTGCTATGACCAGAATAAGCTCGTTTGGCAAAACATTCACAGGGGCTCAGGGAATCAATCATTTTGTCGGTACCAATGGGACCGGGTTCCCATTTATACTCGTGCGATTCAAATGGTCTAGATATGCCCTTACATCCCCCAGGCTCACATCTCACAAATGGCGACCACACCAACCCCCAACGTTGTCGAAGGCGAAATCGAATTTCATGTCCCATCAGCCGGAAAACCTTGTAAAACTTGGTACAGGCTCATAGGCGACTTACACTCTGGGAAACGCCCTCTAATCGCACTCCACGGCGGGCCAGGAGCTAGCTCAGATTATCTATTCGTCTTCGCCAACATTACATCCGCCCATGGCATTCCTGTCATTCTCTACGACCAACTCGGTTCTGGTCGTTCAACTCACCTTCCTGAGAAGATGGGAGACGGATCTTTCTGGACAGTCCAACTCTTTCTCGATGAACTCGACAATCTCCTCTCCCATTTTAAGATACAAGACGATTATGATCTTCTTGGCCATTCGTGGGGAGGGATGTTAGCTGCCAATCATGCCATACGAACACCTTCTGGCTTGAACCGTCTAGCGATCATGTCGAGCCCACCTTCTATGCCCCTATGGGTTGCAGAGCAGAATAGGTTGAGGTCCGGATTACCAAAAGATGTTCAGGATACTTTGACGAAGCATGAAGATGCGGGTACAACGAGCGATAAGGAGTATGAAGCTGCGACTCAAGTCTTCAACGACCATCATTTATGCAGGTTGAAACCTTCACCTCCGGAACTTGCAGCTGTTTTTGAATGGATCGAAAAAGATCCTACAGTATATCACACAATGTGCGTCGTCGTGGGGATTGATGGATGATAAAATTATACTTACTCAAGTTAACAGGAACGGTCCAAACGAATTCCACGTTGTTGGGACCTTGAAAGACTGGAATATAATTGACCAACTCCACAAGATCAACGTCCCAACACTTTTAACCAATGGCAGATACGATGAAGCAACTGATACAGTCGTCTATCCATTTTTCAAACATATTCCTCGAGTTAAATGGGTTCAATTTACTGTAAGGTTTTTTTCGCTAGTTCGCTCTTCCACCTTTAATTATTGATTTTTTTGTAGGAATCAAGCCATGTCGCACAACACGAAGAGACAGAACGAGTTATGGAAGTTGTAGGCCAGTTCTTCACGCACTAATTTGGGATTGAAAGCGAATGGCAACGCAAATTACTTTGTCTCATAAATTGATTTATCACCAAATAAATGTATAAGGGATTTCAACCTAGCCAAGTTACGAGTCCTATTTATAGGGTTCGTTCTTTTATCATCTGGGCGAGCCAAAGTTTGGCATATATACCACATGCCTCTTTTTCGAACATATTTTACCAATCACCACCAACCCTCTTCAGCCAACTCCTCAATCTGAGTCATGTCTTGAGAAGGTCTACCCTTCAACTTTAAGTTGATTCACCTAGATTAGATTAGATCCCCCAGGCAAGTAGATTAGATAGCGTAGATCATGTGACCTCGTTATACCTTGTCGCTTGCCTCCCGCCGTTACGTGCGACACTAACCGTACGACCTGCTCGACGCATCTACGAGCCCCAGCTAGGAGTCCACTTACACTATTCCACTATCAGTCAGAATTTTACAGCAGATCTGCCATGAATGGGGGGCTCAAGAACTTGAAGGCTTCGTTATAGTCGACAGTGGGCAGCATTGGACACGTCAGATTGGATGGATAATGCGTCTACGATAAGAGAAAAAGGGTGGCATTAATCAAGCATTAATTAAGAGGCGCGTTGGACGTGGGAAAGCAGCACCTAATCTACATAGTTTGGTTTTAGTACAGTTTGGGCGCGACTAGTAACTACTTGCAGACTAGACTTGGACTAGTACTAGACCAGGGTTCCCATTTATACTCGCGCGCTTCAAATAGTGTAGATATTCCCTTACACTCCGCCCCCGGACTCACACATCTCACAAATGGCGACCATACCAACGACCCCCAACGTTCTCGAAGGCGAAATCGATTTCCAAGTTCCATCAGCCGGAAAACCTTGTAAAACTTGGTACAGGGTCGTAGGCGACTTACACTCTGGAAAACGTCCTCTAATCGCACTCCACGGTGGTCCAGGAGCTACCTCAGACTATCTATTCATCTTCGCCAACATTACATCCACTCATGGCATCCCTCTCATTCTCTACGACCAACTCGGCTCTGGTCGTTCAACTCACCTTCCTGAGAAGATGGGAGATGGAACTTTCTGGACCGTTCAACTCTTTCTCGATGAACTCGATAATGTCCTCTCCCATTTTAAGATACAAGATGATTATGATCTTCTTGGTCATTCATGGGGAGGGATGTTGGCTGCCAGCCATGCCGTACGAACACCTTCTGGCTTGAACCGTCTCGCGATCATGTCCAGCCCATCTTCTATGCCTTTGTGGATTGCAGAGCAAAATAGATTGAGGTCTGGATTACCAAAGGATGTTCAGGATACTTTGACGAAACATGAGGATGCGGGTACAACGAGCGATAAAGAGTATGAAGCTGCAACTCAAGTCTTCAACGAGCGTCATTTATGCAGATTGAAACCTATACCTCCGGAACTTGCAGTTAGTTTTGAATGGATAGAAAAAGATCCTACAGTATATCACACAATGTACGTCGTCGTGGGGGATTGATGGATGATAAAATTATACTTACTTCAAGTAAACTTTGTTTTCATCAGGAACGGTCCAAATGAAATCCACGTTATTGGTACCTTGAAAGACTGGAGCATAATTGACCAACTTCACAAGATCAACGTTCCAACACTTGTGACCAACGGTCGATACGACGAAGCAACTGATACAGTCGTCTATCCATTTTTCAAAAATATTCCTCGAGTTAAATGGGTTCAATTCAGTGTAAGTTTTTTTATCCAGTTTGCTGTTCCACCTCAGTTATTGATTTATTGATAGGAATCAAGCCACATCGCACAACACGAAGAGACAGAACGAGTTATGGAAGTTGTAGGCCAGTTCTTCACGCACTAAATTGAAGAATGGCAACGGGAAATTACTTTGTCACATAAATCAATTTATCACCAAATCAATATATCTCTCTCAAGATGGTAGAGGATGTCCATAAAAGCAACAAATTCAATACTCAAGGTAAAAAGTTCGGCTTAGTTATCTCGATACTGATACAATAAGAGAAGCTATACTTGTACATCGTTCATTTATATAATAATAAGGAAGAGTTTTTGAGGGACTAATTACCCCCCATCGCTATCTTTCATCTTGACCCACAAACCACCCTATCAAATGAAAAACAAAAATCGATCAGTAAAGATAATAATGAAAGAAAAAGTACATACATAAGTATACATAGTCAAGTGCATCTTAGGGAACAACTTCTCAATGGATTTTCGACCACTTGTCTTTGCCCATTCTGCTGGAGGACGTGCCTCTAGAGGTACTGCTTCCAGATCGAGGTCAATGGATGAGAAGTTTTGTAGGAGACGGATGAGCATGAAAGACATTTCATTATAAGCGAACTTTGGCATAAAAAACTCGTCAACATTTAACGGAATTAAAGGTTTTCTTTGCAACGTACTTGCTGGCCGAGACAAATTCGTGGACCTGCATTGAAAGGCAAGAAGATGAACGGGTTCTTGGATAAATATTTCTTCAATCTTTCGTCGAGGAAACGATCAGGGTCGAATTCCTCAGCTTTGGCCACCAAGTGGATGAATGAAATATCTGAAGGCGGAGAGAGTTCACCAGCTTACCATCAGGCCCCCATAAATCTTTGCGTCTCTGCATCATGAATACGGAATATGCGGTCCTAGATAAACACTTTTAAAATCTCAAGCAGATGAGGGAACTGCCTAGCACTTTACTTACTTTGTCCCTGCTGGAATAAAATACGGCTTCTGATTGGGATCTTCGGAAGCCCAAGTTGTAGCGTTGATGCTCTCCCTAACATTAAAGGGTCTAAACGAGATAGTAAGCATCTCTCAGAAAAATGTCTCTAGGTCGCTTACACGATGGGGTAGAGTCTCAAGGTTTCTATAGATATCGCTCTTGAGAATTCTAGAATTGCAAAAAGATGGCAAACAAGGTACTCACCGTTGATCACTGCGCGAAGGTATTTCATATCTCTGATATCATCATAGTCTGGACGACGCGAATGCCCAACTTTAGCGAGTATTTCTTCTCGAAGACGAGTAGTAACCGTTGGGTAGATAGCTAGGAAATAAATGATGAAAGTAAGCGTCGAAGCTGTTGTATCACGACCAGCTAGTTATGAGAGGAGGTTAGATGCGAGCTTCATTATAATCAATTCAAAGATTCACCTATCATGATATTCAGACTACAGAATCGGAGCATCAGATGTTTGATCTCGTCTTATAAGACATTGTGCCTCACGTTTCGTCCTTCAAGACATTTGGATCTATATTTTGGAGTTATTCTCAAGTGTAACCTTCAGCTTTTAGAACAAGTCGACTCACCTGAGGTTACTTTGACCAAGTGATCCAACAACGTTCCGTCGTCTGTGTCTTCTGAGATATCCCCTTTCTCCTTCGGTGGTAAACTTTGTTTCTTCTCGAGTGCTTCCTTGACGATAGGTTCTATGTAAGCATTTACCACTTTCATCGGCTCAGAACTCTTGTCTTTGAATATCTCCATAAAAGGCCACACCCATCCGTATCGCTCTCTGACTGAGATAGTCTCTTGAGCTTCAAGGAAAGCAGAAGCGAACTCATTGGCTGCATCACCATGAGTTGTCCTGGGAATCAAGGGAGGATAGATCGCGTTATGAGGATAAGGAAGGCCAGCAGAAAGACTTTCTACGCAGTGACCGAAAAGGAACTCCGTAGCTGAGTCAAGAGTAAAGCGCGACATAAGGTCCTGCATAGAGTTTTTTTTGTTTAATACTTATCTTAGAACGGGAAGACGGGACTTGCCTGAAAGTCAACAGCATATCCTTGATGTAAGCGCTCGCGCAATTTGGTGATCACTTGAGATGCCTGCCGGTCAAATAGCTCAAAATGGCTGATTTTCTCTCTTGTAAACATGGGACGGGTTATTGAACGATGAAACCTGCATTGTTAACTTCAATATGGTAAAATGGGTGAATTTGGAACACGGTGTAAAACGTACTTCCACATTTCACCTTTAAAGAATCAGAAAGTGTTAGAGTTAGGAATTCAATGTGGCATTTGGAAGCAAATTACCATCAGAGTTAAAAACTCCAGTTCCGAGTACGGATTCCATTGTGGAGTGAAAGCGTTCGCCTGCAGGTAGAGAAGTCAGGGTTACAAGGGCGGCGTTGTCAGATATTTGTTATCAAACCTTTAATGTAATTTTGAAAATCGGTAGACAGTATAGTCTTGATATGCTCAGGAGATGTTGTAAACACTAAATCTGACCAGAGAACTCGCATGTTGACTACCGGCCCTCGCTTCTCAATAAGTTCATCCAAACCATCGCCTGGATAGAACATCCGATAGTTAGTTAGTGGTTATTACTAATTGTGGAGATGAAAGGGAAGGCAACTGACCAGGATAACCCGATTTCAGGTTTGCCATCATTTGCTTGAGGATATCGACGTTTCCGATTGAGTTCCCCTGGGCTTGTGGAACGACGCGAGCTCCCATGGATGCTGCTTGTTGCACCTTCAAGACCTCCTGAGAAATAATGTAGATCGTGACCAGCACTGGAAGACCCAGGGCAGTTCCTGCGAGAACTATCCATGTAGGGACTTGATAACCAGAACGAGCAGCGAGAACGTTGAGGGAGGCTACCGATCCGACCACTATGCCCAATAGCCCGAGTATACGAGCTATGAGGTCGACTCCTGGAGTAATAATTGCCATGGTGGGACGACAAAGTCAGGTCCCATGTGTTTACATTTAGTTGCGTGCAAGCATTCATCACATGTCCAAATGAGCGTAAACTGACTGTCTTGATCTTCCTTAACGGATTTAAGGTCGAAATTTGAACTTCGGCTGCCCGTGTGACCTGGGACAGCCCAAATTTCCGGCCAACGTTGGAAATATGTAAGTAAAAATCTATGGAGGGATATATGCATGAAAGTTCAGATCTCTTGCGTCAATTGACTTGGCGTGACTCTGGTGACGTGACTGTTCTGACCTCGACTTGCACAACACTGCTACGGGTGCACAGTCCAACTAAACATGTCCTCAAGCCAAGATATGCTACCAGATATGGAAGAAGATGTATCTGTTCCTACGCTATCCAGTGATCCCCAAAAAAATTGTGCTAGATTTCCAGGAGCTGATAATATAAATGGCAGACCGTTTTCGTCTTCTTGTCTTGCCCCAAAGGCTCCAACATACACTGTTCAGCAAAAGCTATCGAACTAGGAGCTCAGGAAGGAGCCTTGGAAGGCTGAAAGGATTTGTGGATCTACCCATTGATATAGTTTTCGAGGTGAGCTTATGTACCATCAGATTCAAATATCCTAAGACGCCTGGAACTACCGTAGACTAATATCCCTGTCAGACTGCCATGTATCTCGATCCCAAAGATCTTCTGCAACTTTCTAGGCTCTCGAAGCAATTTAGGTCCATTTTTGCATCTCGTTCTGCTCTTTTCGTCTGGCGCACTGCTTTTCGCAACTTGAACATAAAGTGTCTCTCAGACCTTAACGAACTTCAGTTTGCCAGTCTTATTTATGACAAATGTTGCATGGTCTGGCAACCTCTTTCCTTGTACCACATCAATCATAAGGCTCATGATCCTTTACTGTTATCTTCAGGCATGCGGACGTACTATGAGATGCCAACTATTCCTCATATTGCGTCTGAGATTATGTCCAAGTTGTCAAACAGCGAAGTAAATTTGTTGATCCCAATCTATTTCCCCAAATCTTACAACCAACGATTTGCCGCAGCCTCATTACTATCCATGATTTACAGAATCAATATCAAAATGCTTGGGATCTAATTTGCCACTTGCCTGCTTCCTCGCTTCAATGTTTCAAGCCAGAAGCCCAATTAATTATTCAGAGGTTCCTTTCTTTGAAAACGGAAAACTCTCTCAAGTATATTGACAACGTGAAAAAGCATAGCAGAGCCAAACATGAAGTAAGTATCATTTGAGGACCACTAAATACTTTGTCAACCCCTCAAACGTTTCTTTCAGGACCTTATTCCAATCTTGTATATTATCAATCCAATTCGAACAAAACAGTCTTGTGTGGGATATGGCCTTAGACGTTGAAGTTGTCAAGTACTTACTATGTAATATATACCCAGTATTTGAGCGAGTGTATTAAGCTAGAATTTCAGGATCTCATATTTACTCACAGGATGTTTTCGCTGTCTTGCCCCTCAAATCTCAAACTTGGACTGCTTTCGAATAAAACTTATTACATAACGCGTAAAACAGAAGCGTTGGCGAATTTCAGATTTACGTGTAAGCAGTCAAACTGAAAAAGTAAAGCCACTGCCAGATCGCTATATATTTGAGTACCCTATTACTTATGGATGACCATCCTAGCCTCGTTACGGGCACAGGAAAAAGCCGTGACAGTGTACATGCTCAAAGGTGTGCATGCGCGCAGAGTCGCATGGGGAGGAACCAAGGCTATCTGCGTCAACAGTGAGGTTGTATATGAAACAAGTAAAAGAGTTTTTGCAGACGACTTTGAAAAAACCTCGGCTAGCTACGGCTTTGCTTCACCAGCGCAATTGAACTTAATGGAACCCTCTGTTCAACCATTACAAGTAATATAACGATAATACAATTGGATGATGCCACAAAAAAAACAACCGCATAAATTAAAAAATAAGGATAATGATAATATTACAAACTCGGATCCAAAGACAAGCAGACATTAAGCCGATCAGAAATCAAACGAGCGCCCTTGGACTCTGCACTGTCTCATTTTTAGGCCCCTGAGCAGTAGGCGCTCCTTGAGTAGTAGGCTGTCCTGGAGCACCCGCAGTCGGTTGGTTGACGACTTGACGAGTCTGGGTAGTAGCTGCAGCTCCCCTTGTCTCACGCCTGCCGATAACAAGCCCGACCAAAACAGCGAGGAGGAGAAATGATAAGATGGCCCAGCACATCCAAGAGAAGGCTTTGATAGTCTCGAGAACGCTACATTCTTTGAAACCACCTCTGCACCATTTGAGATTGGAGAATTGGTCCTTGCGAGGGAAGCGTTAGGACACTGTGAATGGAGAAGAGTTCGTGAACATACGGTGACAAGAGCAGCTGTGATGAGGAAATATATCCATAGGATCAAGACACTCCCAGTTTCGGCGAAGCTGGTTCCCCCGTTACGCCAAGCTAACATCACTACGAGCCTGAGTGAATGTTAGTCAACGAAGAGTTTAGATAAATAAGGGCGCACATTATCATGGAGAAGACCACTGCTAGGATGCTGCCGACCAAGAGCGCCACGATTCTGGGATCTAAACAAAAAACGTTAGGAGAAATTTTTAAAAAGTTACAGAGAGAAGCAGGACGCGCCATAATAATGGCTCCTCGTAGTCAAGATGTCACCACCGCTCAGACTTTTCGTGTAATGGACTCTATAGGCTGTCAGCCCAAGAAGGACGGTAGAAAATACGAACTGAGGTAGCAATCGTTATACGACCCGTAAGAATTCGAGGCATAGTAGTTTACTCACCAATAATGGGTAAAGCAAAAAACCAGGACGGAGGGTCATGATGTTTTTGACGAATTGCAAAGAGTTTGTGGGGGAGGACGATTTGAAACGCTAATTCAATCTTTATATGTTTTGGATTACATTTCTAGACAAGGGTGGTGCAGGTGAATCGCTGATTCAGACTGTGACGCAATCCGAAAGCAAAACTTTTATCTCCTTGCTTTTCAAAGTTACGGAATAAAAAATGGGGAACACTTCTTGATATCCCGCTCGATAAACGAAAATTTGTTAGATGCCATTTCTCGTAGAATACCAAAAGCCATTAACAGTTGACAGAGGAGGACGTTCCTAAAGAGGTATCAGAGTCCGGAAGCGGAACGTGGCTTCGATCGTCAGTTGTTTCATCATCGTCCGGGTTATCTCAGGCCCGGGGGATTTTAAATTAGTAGGCTAATAGGGGAAGCGCTGAGACGATGGCAGAGTGTATGTAACTGACCTCCAAGCTTGGTACAAAGTTGTAATTTTTTGAGAGCCCGCCATCAATCCATCACCGGCACGGTACGGCAGACTGACGGGTGCAGTTGGAATGAATACAGAGTCAGATAATAGCTTGGCTCAGCGCTCAGGCCCAGTGAAACTCGGACATGTGATTTCCTGTGATTTTCTGCGAATATCGGAGCCCAACAGACAAACACAGCCAACCGCAGATTTTGTCCAACAATGCAGATTTTTTTCTGCGATATTCTGCTAAAAATATATCTCAATATTTTGTTGTCGCAGATATTTCTGCTTCAGGCTGCTTCAGGCTGCGATAATCTGTCTATTATTTATATGATATATATTATATATATTGATATTATTAATTTGATAATATACATAAATTTTGTCCCTATTGGCATTCCCTCTACCCTCATCCTTATCCTTGGCCATTGCAATCCTTCTGACTCTTAAAAACACCTCAGAATAGACATAACATACATTAGAAAGAGGGTATGATAAAAGCAAGTAGCATATACGCACCAATTTCGCACCAATTGTGAGCTGTGTGTTGCCATTGATGACAAATCCGGGTGTGTGACGAGCTTCAAACAGCAACTTAGTGTATGTACCGACAGTACTGTAGAATAGAAAGGCACATACCTAGCAGCATGGTCTCTGAGCTGCCCAGCATCCGATGTTGGCATGATCCAACTATGTTGATGTTTGTTGAGGATGTTGGTGGATGAAAGTGAAGGAAGCGAGGAAGTCAAGAGCGGCTATGGAAGACGGAAAGGAAGAAATAAGGCATTTGAATTGTAGTCGCTAATTCGAGTACATCGAAAAATTAGAACTCAGATGCTTCTCTGCGTTGGGACGCAGAAAATCACAGATATTCACACACCTGCTCAGATTTTGCCTTTTCGGCGCAGCTATCCGCATAGATCCGCATAGTCGAGTTTCACTGGGGCTCAGGTCTCACTCGTAGCGGGAATATACTCTTGCATAAAAATGTTATATCGGCTTACATATATATGTATCTTCTTACAATTCCATCATCGCTAGCACTCCAGACCTCCTTCCGACCGTTATTATCTCTTATCGTGATATTTCTTACGGGGTCACAGTCACCTCCCACCAGCTCAGCACTGACTGCAGGTCCTTCCGGTACTACGCTCGCTATATACGGGAGTCCATCTGCTGTGGCAATGGATAAGCCGACACCGGAATTATTGTATATGAATGCTAGGTCCTCAACAACCGTTTCCAAACGACTGAAAGCGGTCAAGGGAGTTCCTAGCGAGCGCGTGTCGTATACCGTGATTATTCCAGAAGATGATCCGGTGGAAAGGAGGTTATGAGAATCTGAGTACTTGATAGACGTTAGCGAAGAGGAGGACTGAGGGACAAGTGACCGATACGTGGACTTTTTGAAACCTAAGTCGAAGAGCTCAAAAGAACCGTTTTCTAGTCCGCAAAATACAACTTTGGAAGTCGTTTCTGGTATCTCGCGACCATCTTCGGAAATGGGAGGAATTGTTTCTTCTCCATCAGGAGGGATCGCCATACGATCACCAAGGCTCATGGAAACGATAGGAGACTGGGAGGACATGGATGATATGACATCTCCAGAGGAAACGTCCCAAAGTTTCAGCGTACGGTCCAGCGACGAAGACAAAACATTACGGCCAAGAGCGATGATAGCGGTGTCTGTGACTGTGCGAGTATGCGCTCTCATCGTACGCACAGGGGAAACATATGCTCCTGTGCTTGATGGAACGTCAGGAAGGTCGGCAGGTAAAACTGTTAGCGAAAAATCCTGGCCAGATGACAGGAGAACGCGAGATGAAGGAAAGAATTTCAAAGAAACCACACTACTTAGGTGAGATCGGGATGGGGTTTTGGACTTTGTGATGTCGATTGATTGGGGGATGAGTGAGGTGGGTTGGGAAAACTGGATTGCAGAGGTTGGATAGAGATAAATGGAGCCGTCGAGAAATCCCGTTGCAAATCGGGATGAATCGGGCGATATGTCAAAAGCCGTTATCCTATGAGGCTAAAATTTGATCAAATGAGGGAAGATCAAAGTACGGAGCAGCATGAAGACTCACTCGCGCCGAATTTGAACGCTCTTGGTCCTTGTATTCTTGAACGGGGGTGATTATCTGAGTTGCTGGTATTCCCAGAGATTTGCACGCGACTGTATAAGTCTAGGGATAACATGCCATTAATTATCTGCGTCAAACTTGTTAAAAGGAGAAAAAGGGAGCATATTAGATCGTCAATAGATCATGCATGGGTTACCCTTCACATCGAGCCACTGGGAAAAAGATGGGACCAGAGACACTTACTCCATTTGGAGCCTTCGACACCTCGACATCACCCTCTACTGGGGAAAGATTAACAAGATTTCGGTCAATGTTATCGAGTTCCGCATGCACTTTGGCATGAACAGATGGTTCCGAAGTCTTGTAGCATGATACCCAAAACTTGTCAGACGGAATTATGCCGTCGAGGACTTCATGGATCACTTCTGGGAATGTGGGTTGAATGGAAACCACTGGGAGTGTCAGTGGAGAAATAGCTTGAGATATCATGGGTTCGAAGTCAGGTCTATACTTGCGTCATCTATTTGTCTGATAAACCAATCATTAGCACAACAATGTGTTACCTACGCAAACATCTCGTAAATTATAAATAACGATTTCTTCATCGATAACGAACCTACATCTCCTACATCTGACCACATCTCGAGTGGTTCAGCCCCAAAAATCCTCCTTCGTCGTCTTTAAAGTACATCTTCGCCCTATTCATCCACCTCCTTTAATGTTTGGTACAGCTTGTTTGAATTCGGCATTCATGTGCTGAGAAATCCAGTTGTTCAAGCCGAAATTCTCTCGGGTAGCACTTGCAAGCTAGTCGGTCGTTAAGGTGGCGAGAGTCTGGCTCGTTATTACGCTGCTAGATTCCTGACACTTCCAGCGTATCCAACCCGATGTAAGATCCGGAGGATTGGGGAACCTGGGGATAAACAGGTTGGATCTCTGATGTTGTAGGCTCCGGCCTGGTTATGACTCGGACAGCTTATCCAGAGCCTTCTCAGGCCGATACTTTCTGCGTTGCGCTTCCGGCTTTTGTGCGCCTCCCCAGCAGGTTCAAGTTCTTTTTTGTGGCCGTGGCATATTTAATTCGTTCTCGATGTCTAAGCATCTAAAACAACTTTCTTATTCCTGCCCTCGAAAAAGAGCACAAGTTGGCAGGTTAGCTTGGAGTCAGCGCAATCATATGCGTTTCAATACGCCCCAGCAAATGGATTGAGGACCCTGGGGATAAACATGTTGGATCTCTGGTGTTGTAGGCTCCTGCCTGGTTATGACTTGGACAATGCTTATCAAGCGCCTTCTCAGAGTGACACCTTCCGCGTTGCATTTTCGCCTTTTGTCTGCCTCCCCAGCCTCAAGTTGTAACTGCTTTTTTGTGGCTGTGGCATATTTAATTTATTCTTGATGTCTAATCATCTAGAACAACTTTCTTATTCCTGCCCTTGAAGAAGAGAACAAGTTAGCTCGTTGTGAGGGCAAGTGCAATCCTACATTTTGCAAGGCTGTTGTATCGCCCCAATAAATTAAGGACCGAGGATATTGTTGTAGTGCATGGTGGGCCATTTGAAATCCAAAGGTATGGAAAACAGAGTTTTTCCGTACCTTCGTTTTACCATACCTATACAAAAACATCCTGATGTAATGGCTGACCAAATCGGCCACTTTCACTTGAAGCATTAATAACCCCCTAGATACAACATTTAATTAATCCTTATTTCCAAGTGCTAAGGCTTAAGTAAAAGATCGGGTGTTAATAAAGCCTTAGATTACAACACTATACTAAATTCTTAATCCTTGGAATCTCTTCATGGACTGCAATAATCGTAAACTACAATATTCATGTGTGAACAGATACATGTGGGTATTATCAAATGCAGATATGGGATCGTGCTAGGTTAACAAAAAATATGAATAAAATGTGTCGTGGTTGGAAGGCGGAAATAAGGACGGAGAGTGTGATCTGAAGTAACAGCACGCCTTGCATATAACGTGACAAGAATGGGGACGCGTTTGTGGCCCATTTTCTCTAGGTCTTTCAAAATCCCTGACGTCAAACCATCGGTTAAATTCCACTAAGCTCGGTCTTTTTGGTGACTCCCCAGAGGCCTCCGTGATAGTTGGACTTTTTGAGTCCTAAAGATCAAAGCCAACCGTAACATCCCATTGGCAGATTCCCCACCTATGTCTTTGGTCACAATTATTTTCCAAGGAAAATGAAAGCTACCCACGATATCCGAAGGTCTCGAAAGGGGTACCAGCGTCGCTGAGACGGCGGTAAACCAATCATCTTGTCCTCAAACCTCACTTGATATTCCGGCCAATACCATCCGAAGTGAGGCGCGTCTGCAAACTCATGGCTTCAGGGGTTGAAAACAGGTACTATGGGGAACTGTCGAGCACTTGTATTATGGAAAAAGGAAAGCTGGGCGGCGGACGACCTTGGACCTTCAACATGGCGATGATTGAACGGCAAAACAAAAATTACCATCACATCGTTCAAGTTTATTAAGGATCATGCGCATGGCCCTACTATGAGACAGATATTGTATTCGTTGCAGCTGGCGCGAGTCGCGACTTGGGGTCAGGTATCACTTCACTTAGCAAAAATCTGCCAGTGCCCTCAAATACTCAAATTTTCGGACACAAAAGAGCCTCAAATGCGCAAATTTGTGGCCACAGATTTGACGATCTTGGGGCCTCAAATACGCAATTTCCGGACACCAAACATCAGGAGCCTCCCAGGGCTTCGATGCTTATCATCGTCAACAATAGCATTGTTGCTATGTAACTGAGCTTGAACTGAGCTGAGCTGAATTTGAAAATATTATATATAATTCCAAAATGAGCGATCTCAAGTGGATCTTCCAAATATTCCGACCATCTGATTGAATGTTTCTAACAGGATTTGTTACTCTGCGTCATGCCGGATCTTTTTTTGATTGGGCAGTGCGGTGACAGAGGGTGACAGTTGCCGTTGCACTGATGGTCGTACCTTGGAAATATATTGTGGATTTAGGATGGAAATACAGAATGTGATGTAAAGATCATCTGTGAGGATTGCCTGTTCGTGTCCGCAAGTAGCTCACACAGTCGGGATGTCGATCTAGACGCCCGCCGGTACGTCGAGTTCCGCCTAATCACGAGATCACGAAACGTGGGAATATTTACCCCTGAATTCAGATTAGTCAAATTGGTGTGATGACAACCATGGTATAGCTTATTAGTTGCTGCTACCTCAGCCTGCAGTTTTCTCCCTACTCAGCATGTCGATGCCAGTCCCCGTTTATACCCCATCCGCTACTCCTTTACGAACCAAAAGAAACTTCAAAGCTCTTGTTCTTCCTGATGATCCTATCGCATCTCCTGTATTTGATCCCGTTGCTTCCAGACCAGCACCACGACCTGGAGCCAAGAAGCGCCCTCCACCTTTGGGCGAAGAGGGCGGTCCGCATGGATTTATTCCAGATCCTACAATACCAGCGGAAAGCCCTGCCACTGGGCGACGCAGCGCTATGCACGCGACACTGTCAAACACATTAGCAAGGCTGGACTTGAAAGCAGAAGTGCCCAAGCTTGACCTCAAAAACTCCGATTTTAGGAATCTAGCGGAGCTTGGACAAGGGAATGGAGGTAGCGTGGTCAAGGTGGAACATATCCCAACGGGGACCATAATGGCAAAGAAGGTTCGAATTCTCTTGTCTCAAAAAGTCTCTTCTTTTCAAATCTCATGATGCATAGATTGTATTGATCGATGCCAAGTCTTCTGTTCGAAAACAAATTCTACGTGAATTGCAGATCATGCACGATTGTCGTTCAGAGTATATCATATCATGTTTTGGTTCTTTCCTGGCCGAACCCAATATTTGTATCTGCATGGAATATATGGACAGGGGCTCGTTCGATGGAATCTACAAAAAGATTGGAGCGATCGACATCAATGTCGTCTGCATGGTGGCTCATTCAGTGTTGGAAGGCTTGACATATCTCTATGACGTTCACCGAATTATCCATCGTGGTATGTCCGCTGATCCTGACTGGTCATCAATTTTTGATTAACCATGTGTAAAGACATCAAACCATCTAACATACTGTGTAACTCACAAGGATCGATCAAGTTGTGTGATTTTGGGGTATCAGGCGAACTTATCAATTCCATCGCGAACACATTTGTGGGGACCTCGATTTATATGAGCGTGTGTTCTTCCTCTCCTGCTTTCGTCCGCCAGGCTGTGTTGACAACGATCTAGCCGGAACGTATACAAGGTGCTGAATACTCCGTTAAATCGGACATTTGGTCCCTCGGAATTACTCTTATCGAACTTGCATATGGTCGATTCCCTTTCATCGATTCGCTTCTAGACGACGACGACAATTTGTCCGATCTTGAAATAGATTACGCAGGCACCCTTGAAAGCAAGAACAAGACGCCTACGCATCGTGATTCCTTCGCTTTCAGAAAGAAAGAAAAGCGGCGGCTGAGTGGGCAGAAAAACGGTGTCGGTTTGGAAGGAGAAGGAATGTCCATGAGTATCATTGAATTGATGCAACAGATCGTCCGCGAACCACCACCACGACTTGGGGCTGAGTTTGATGAAGAAGCCCAAGAGTTCGTTGATGCTTGCTTAGCGAAAGATCCTGATGAGAGACATACCCCCAGAACGTTACTCGTATGTATCTTACCCTCCCTATCCCATTAAAGGTTGCTCATAGTTTTCTTCTTAGGAATATCGATGGATGGATGACGCTCGAGACTCAAATTTTGATGTAGCAGCGTGGGCAAACACGTTTTGAACCCAGGACTTTTCTGCTTTAATGTTAATGTGCCTTATCTAACAAATACTCGGCGACAGGCTCTTGTCCTCGCCAATATTCTCTTCTTCACTTTTTTCTACCTTAAAGCCTCACGACAATCTATTGCTCTCAATATATATTTATTGATTTTATAATTTTCACATCTCGCTCTTGCTACAACATTAACCCCCTTTAGAGCAAGGGTGAAGAAAGTTTATGCTTAATGCGAACCCTTGGCCCGAAACTCGGCCTGGTGTCTCCGTGGCTTACCATTGGTTACATGCCAATGGTTTACTGTTGGTTGTGCTGGGTTTGTTATCTGCCCAGCAAAGCTCGAATATAGCACTGTTGACCAATATTTTACCCATTGTAAGCTCAAATAAGAATTGAGTGGGCTCTCAGTGTGAATTTATGAAAATTTATGTTTATACTAATTCTATGTCTTAAAATATATGAAAGGTGCCTTTGCCAACTGGAACATTTTGCTCCCATTACTTCAGTTTAAATTTTTATGCTCCCAAAATTTTAATTTACAATTAAATCAAATTTTACTAGTCTGCTGGAAGAGGGAAATTGTTCTGAATGTAAATTTCTTGCCTACATGGCCACATATCTGCCATGCCTACATATTTATATATTGAGACTCCATCAAGCTACCAAATACAAATGCAAGCTGACCTTAATTTAACTAATAGCCATGCAACTATAATACAGTAAAGAAAGGAATTATTCAGGATAGTAAACAGTACAAAAAAGGTACCAAAGATAGTGTACATGTGTGCTTTACTAAGGCTGGACAAAGGTCTGGATCCACACAGGTTACCTGCAGGTTAGGGATGCTGAAGCCAGTTCAGTTCAGCACCCATTTTGTCAGAACCAGAACCAGAACCAGTTAGAAAAATCAGAACCATAAGAACCAGTTAAAAATAGACTTTTGTTAGGATATCACCAATTAGACAAGAAATTTTCATTTTAAATTTTATTTTCTTAAATTCATCTTATTTCTTAGAAATAAATATATCTTAAAAGTTGAGGCCAGAAATTTTTAGTATTAGTGTTATATGACATCACTAAAAGTAAACATGAAAAGAAAAAATAATACTAAATCATTTTGCCAACCAGTGACAACTTTGAATTGGATTCTTGCAATAGGAGTATATTGATATTAAAAAAAACCAGAAGTTATAAAGTAAATGAGACATTTTATTGATTATGTACAATGCCAGACCAAAAAATGATGTACTTCTGATTGGGAATATATGTTGTTGGTGACTTTAATAAATATTTTTATTACAGACTAGTGTGGTCCCATGCTGCACACGGGCCCTTGCTGAAGTAGATTTGCATTTGTGACATATTATAATTTACAGATAGAGAAGCAGACAAAAAGTATTGAGATAAATTTAACAGGGTTTTTCTTCATCATTCTCAAGGAGAGTGTCTTCACTGTTGGTACATTTTCTTTTTCCTTGTGGTTTAGAAGATGTCGCTTGTTGAGAAGGGGAAGGAGATGTTGGGACATGGAGGACATGACTTGTGGACATTGTAGGGTTGTCATAGTTCCAGCAGGTTCAAGAAGCCGATGTTTGAAGTCCAGATCCTGTATTATTATATGGATAGTATGATGAATGGAATGGAGAAACAGAGGTATATGGATGATGAGGGCTCATTTGAGTGGTTGAGCATGTGGAGAGAAAAGCAATGTTCATGATTTTGATTTCAAACACAGAGATAGTTCTTTTGAGGTTGCATTTGTGTCTAATTTTGTCCAGGAACCCACCAATTGCTATGGTGGAGCCGACTGATACTTTAGGTTTCTTTTCATCGCTCCATCGCTTGGATTCCATGAAGTACACATGAATCAGGAAAGGGATTGTGGTGTGGGCTAAAGCAATGTATTGGGTGGGAGACATTTTGAAAGAGTAATCTTCTGCATTGAAACGACTGATGATTCCACTGACTGTGATGTATGGGTGTGTCCTTTCATTGACTTCACCATCAATGATTGTGAGAGTGGAAGATGATTTGAGATGAAATTCGTGTGGCTTACTTGAATTATATCTCCAATAAAAGAGTCATCAGTAATTTCGAGATCTTCTGTTATTAGAGTGGGAGAAATGGTGTCTTTTGTGATCAAAGATACCTGATTTTGTGTGATTTGAATGGCAGAAGATATAGGGAATGGTAAAGAGGTACATTAGCGATAATGAATGCTTTTTGAAAAGGTTTGTCAGAAAATGTTTGGATGGAACCAATCACATCTTCAGGTGTAAAATAACGCAGGAGAGTGAGAAAGAGGATGTTTGGGAGCCTTCTGTGATGTAAAAATTAGCGTCGAATATGACATTTATTGTGCCTTTTTGAGGATTGATTGGTTGTGGAGATGTTAGAACTGCGATGGCTGATAATGAGATGTGACCTGGGGAGTTCATGGTTGACAATTTCGAAGATTTTCAGAAGGAATAAGTGGTGTTTCATACTTTTTGATAGAATGAAGTCATTTGTGTATGTTAGACAATGTCATTGTTTTCCTGTGTTTTTGTTGTTCATGTCTTTCACTTTGATGTTTGCATATGCATACATTATGAGTGGAAGGGCAAATGTGTGAGAGATATCTTGGTTATTGAAGGGATGTGTCTGTTTCTTCAATTCCAAGCATTTTGTGATGACATTCAATAGTGGTGTAATATTGAGTGCTTATGGGAATGAGCGAAGAACACACAATGGTCATTTCTTTTCACTCTACCTTGAAGCAGTTGACAGTTAATGATGATAGTCATCTCTCATTGATGTCTTTCTAACACAGAGCAGACACATCCGCATTTCTGACACTCTCATTCAGCAGGAGGAATGAGAAGATGTGAAAGCTGTCATTGGTGAATTTCTATCGTAATCAAAAACACATGAAAGACATCGGACTGACTTTGACAGAGCAAGTTACTATTGGATGTCAAGCGTCCTCGAGTTGTATGTATCAGCAGATGGTATGTGTATCAAGTCTTGTGTTGCTCTCTGCTGATCATTTGATGATGTTCCGGTGGAGAGAAATATTGATTCAGTGATGTTGGTATTGGTTTTATCATCTCGCATGATGAAGCCCACGTTTGGAAGGATGTGATATTTGAAGTCCATTACCTCAGTTCTGTTCAATACTCTTTTGTACTCACTTATTTTCTGCAAGCTCAGGCAATCATTGGGGAAAACTTCCATTTTTACAGGTTCTCCAACGAAATCTCTGCACAACTGCATTCTATTGTTGCTTTCATTTCATTGATGAACAATATGGGTGGTAGATTGGGTAGGGTGGTTATTGCTTTCAATTTCAATGATCATTCAGTCGATCTCTTGTCTGTACCCCTTTTTTTGGAGAATTTTACTTTGTTGTTCGACTGACTGCAAATTCATAAAATAGGTACCCCGCATACCATCATTCTCATCCCGTGTTGGTAAGGATGGGTGGGGAGGGAATAATGGTGCATGACAAATTTGCTATGGGTTATTTTGGACATCCAATGGGGTGATGATGAACACTTTTTTTGTTCGTTTACTCTGAGTCAGTGGACAGTGAACGATGATAGTCATCTTATTTATTGACATCTTTGTGTCATGGTCTTGGGTGAATTTCTATTCTAATCCAAGATGTCTCAAGTGCATTGGACTAACATGTATCCTCTCTTTCTTCAGCACATGAATAAGATCACCTATATTATTTTCATCATACAAAAATGATGGCTGTGACCCATGCAACAGGTTGTTTTAGACATTGAATGGTGGGACAATGTGCGTGTATGGAAGTTGATGTGGTCTTGCAGTGAGGTATATTCAAGGTTTGCAAGCTTGTTTCATATGATCAGAAATTTGTATATGTTCATTAATGATGTCTTTAACATAGAACAAATGTTCAAGGAATGCATTGAAGCGATGGAAGTTGTCTTTGTACTATTGGACTTTTACATACACTCGCATCTATGAGGGTTGTCATTAAAGGTTCTGATGAAACTCTTCAAGTGATGTTAAATTGGTGGTTGACGACGTTAGTGAAAATGGGTGAGAAAGTGGAATGTTTTCGCGTGATTAGGTGTGAATTACAAAGAAAGTTAATCTAATAAAACTTCAGGATGAGCGATGTTTGTAGTTTTTGATGTGTTTTCTTGTGGTAAAAGAATATGAACATTTTTCATCGAAGTTGCTCTTGATAAGGCAACATAAAGTTGGCTGTGACAGAAGACTGGAGATGTCAGGTGGATCCCTATATATTTCAACAATTGACCCTTGGCTTCATTAATGGTCATTGTGAATGATAACTGGACAGGGAATTGACAATGGTTGAGAGTAAATGGATATTCATGGGATGAAGGTTTGAGAGTGATTCTTGGGATGAATGCTTTGTCGCTATAAATTGTTGTTGTTGTTGTATATAAACACCAACCAGAGAGCAGTGGACCAGACCTTAGGTCAAGAGACTCCCTGTTGTTCGTTTAGGGAAGGTATAACCTTGACTTTTAACACACAGAGGTAAGGGGAAAGAATAGAGAAGAGAAGGAGGAGGATGAAGGTCTTGGAAGATGAATGAGGTATAAGACGAGGATGAGGATGAGCAAGAGAGAGTCTTCAGTAAGACTATAGCGGTTGAGGGATAGGGGATAGATTGACAGTAAGGGGCAAGAAAAGCAAACTTAAGGGAGGAATTCACTGGAATTCCACTGAGATAATGAAAGTGGGGGGTAAGAATGAATTGAACTGAACTACCTATCCTGGTACAAAAGAGCAGTATTTATACCTAAGGATGAGGCTATGTAAAACAAATAAAAAAGGAAAGGAGTACGCGCTGTCAGAAGAGGAATGAAGAAAGGACAGCTGCAAGAAGAAAAGAACGGGAAAAAGAAGAAGGAACAATAAAAAATTCTGTACAAGTGTCAAAGTGCGAGAGAAAAGAAAAGAAGGCAGTGCGCATAGCCTAATAGCAAAAAATATCAGCTCCATAGCCGTGTGGTCATGTCAAAATATGAAAGGTCCTGAGTCAACACTTGAAAGGCGCAGCCTTGTTCCCGAGAAAACACTACTTGCCCATGGTCCCATGTCGTGCAGCCTTGATAACACTTGACACTCTGCGAGAATAATCCTCTGCTGCTGATTCATCTGCAATTCCTGCTTAGTCGTGATCCTCCTGGACTTCCTAAATTGTCATAAAGAGGGTGGGAAGGCTTCAGGTACTGCGTGAATGATGGTTTTGGCAGTGAATGATAAGATAAGAGGTAGATGAGTGAGGATAGGGGACTGAGTGAGATCCAGGAGCGAGGTATGGCAAGATAGATAGCTGAAGTGAAGACTTGTGGGTCCATAGCCACAACAACAATGACAAAGCCTTTGACATAATGGGAGATGTGGCTGATGCGTCCATAAACAGGCCGTTCTTGAAATGATGGACCAAAGATACGATCAAATGCGAGCCGATGACCGATGTGAATAGTAGATTGATCGCTTTGTTGTATCACTAGCCAAGGGACAAATGGATGGTAGATGTTAAGGAGCATGTCGATAGTGTAAATGATAGACAACATAGTGGAAGACATTGAGGATATGATGAGCGATGAGGATGTTATTGTTGAACAAATGATTTGTCGACCAGGAACGCGATTCAGGGCTGCTTCCAAAATAGGTAAGTGAATTCAAAGTCCGCTTATTTTCATGATGGCAACTTTTAAGCTTTGTTCTCACGCTACCAGTCAGTATTGGTGCACGACATCACCATGATGTTCATTCCCAATGATCATCACTTCTAAAATTCAAGGATATGCTTGAAGAAGGATCATTCGTGTGCTATTACATAGCCCTTTGCCAGGATATAAATTGTGTAGCAACATCAAAGGACATCCTATCTTGAGCTTCAATTCAGAGGATGGTAATGGTGATGGCTCAAGGGTGCATAAGAAATCTTCGGGGATGTTGTTGGGAATGCCTTCTCCTTCATTTTTGAGACTATCAGCACTATAGCAAATTATCTCCAGACCATTGAATTTCTTCAGGATCTTTTTGTTTGTTTCTCGAACGTCCACATTTTGAGGTGCAAGGATTGCGTGGTCAAGGAAGTATGTCACGGGAGAAGAAGTGAGTGTGGTCATTTCTATGTCTCCGTACACTTTATTAATCAGCTTGTCTTCATCAAAGATCACAATGGAAGTGGGAATGTCGATGTTACCATTATCATCAATGTTTTGACCATGACTGACATCCAAGAGCCATTGGGAGAAATTGATATCTTCAGGTGAATGTTCCAGTCGCATGTTGTGTTGCAATTTTAAAATGTGCATGTGATTCCGCAGGTATGATTTTCAAAGACATGCATCCACAATATCAGCTCGAGACCCCTTTGGGATGACAGGTAGTATTTGTTGAAAATCTCCTCCAAAAATCATCACAAGGCCACGGAAAGGTTTATGATTATTCCAAAGATCTTGGAAAGTGTGGTCAAGTGCTTCAAAACAATGGCGGTGAGTCATGAGGCATTCATCATAGATGACACCTCGAGCCATCCTTAACAAATCTGCTTGAAGGCTTTGTTTTGGTATGGTGCATATTGAATCACTGTCAAGGCTATCAATTGGGATCTTGAACATTGAATGTCCTGTCTGGCCTCCTGGCAACAGTAAGCATGCAAGTCCTGTTGATGCAACACAAAGAATGATGATTTGTTGTGCTCGTATGGCATGGCATAGCGCTTGGTACAGATAAGCTTTCCCACAGCCTCCAAATCCCAGATTATTCACCCAAGAATGCAGGACTTTTGGGAGCAGAGCACAGTACTATTATTTTTACCCTGCTACATTTTGATGTTATTCTCTTATATTATTTAAGCACTCAGTTCTGTATGTTTGTTCCCCAGTTTTGAATATCAACTTAGCTTCTCCTCCTTACTCATCCTCTAAGTTACTACACTCTCTGGTTTCCCTTATTTCCTCTCCACTCCAAAATTAGGACCAGAAGGAGCTGGATAGCACAGCACACATGCTGAGGCTACAGTCCTATTCTGTTACTGTCTCCAATACAACTCTGGTACTCTGTTACTTCGTCTGGAGTTACTCTGATCTGATTCTGTGCTTAACAACCCCTCACCATGTGATCAGCTTGCATTTCTTACCAGCTCCTAAATGTGCACTCTTGGAGCAAATAGCTTGGGTTCCATAACTTCCATCTGGTGCTCCTCAGTAGTGTTTGAAGGTCTGGTTATGAGACTGGAAGAAGACCATAACCAGACCGGACCAGTGGTCCAGTCTTTTGATTTTTGAGAATCAAAGACTGGAAAAAGACCGGTCTCAATTAACCAGTCTTTTGAGGTTCAGACAAATTTAAACCAAAAAAAGGGTAGCCCTATTTTACCCCTTTCCAACAAGCCCAAGATCATAAAAATCCAATAAAAACTGGCTGAGAAATAAATAGATCTGTAAAATAGTCTAAAATATTCGCTAAAATAAGGCATTTTACTAGTATTACTGTAGAAAATCCAAATCCTAACAGAATTTAACGTTCTTGGGCTCGTTCAGAGAACCCTAACTGAATTTCTCTGAGAGGCCATAATTCGAAGTTTATGTAGGGTATTACTCAATATAGAGCCATTTAATGAATGTGTACCTTTATTTGTTCCTAACTTATATCCTTGATATATGGGATATTATGAAGTAATGAGAGTGGAGGGCTATGAAAGAAATGAAATAGAGGAGGTTATGAAAGAAATAAAAGAGCAGAGGGTTATGAAAGTAATGAAAGGAAATAAATGAAATAGTGAAATATTTGCCTTTCTTAAATCCTTGGCAATTAACACAACAGGTCCGTGGCAATTGCCCTAGAATATGATATCATGTGGTAGCTACTATTGTAAAAATTCTGACCAATTCTGATCAGATCTGGTGGATTACAGCAAAGACCTCTGTAATGTATAATAAAAATCATTTTTAATGTATTATTTTCAGCATCTCAGCATCTCTCATGCATGTTTGTCCCATGTTTCTACCCATGTTTGTCCTCTTCCCTCACTCTCCACCACCACTCTCTTTCCCTCCACCTATTGTTACCCCTCTTTTTCCACCACCACCACCACTACTATCCTGATCTGGGTCTGAGTTCAGTCCAAGCTGAGTCCAAGCTGAGTCTGAGTTGAGTCCAAGTCCAAGTAAAAATCTGTCAGCTCAGCTCAGACTCAGCTTGGACTGAACTCAGACTGAACTGACTCAGACTGAACTCAGACTTTTGATTTTTTACTCAGACTACTTGGATTCTGATTGGACTGGTGGGGGAGTGTAAAGTCTTGCATCATCCATATCAACATCTTATCTTATCTTATCTCTGTCAGTACTTTCCCACTATCGGTCAGCAACCCATAGCTGGATTATTCACCCAAGAATGTAGGACTTTCCAGGAGCAGAGCACAGCACTATATTTTTATCCTTTATATTTTGATGTTATTCTTTTACAATATTTAAGTACTCAGTCCTGTGTGTTTTTCCTTAGTTTTGAATATCAACTTAGCTTCCCCCTCTTGATCTTCCTCTAAGTCCTTGCAGCTTCTGGTTCTACTCTGTTCTGTACCAACTCCAAAAAATCAGGACACAAAGGCATAGGGTAGCACAGCACATATGCTGAGGCTAAAGTCCTATCTGTTCCATAGTTCCAATCCATTACTCTTTCCATTACTCTTGCCATATTTTCCAAGCTTAACACAAGTCAAGTTTGAATGTTTGCATATTTACAGGTAAGAGATATAGTCAATATGTTTGCTGATGACTTATGATAATAAATTTGGGAATATTTTATCTTTGAAGTAATTCATATGATTTAAATGTATATCTGACCCAGTGTAAATACACCATAATTCATATAGAAATACTATACCTATAATCAGTTTAAAACTGCAACATTTCATAGATTCTCTGCAAAAAGTTAGAATTTAGTTTTTTGGTTCTGGAACATGTGGAAGTACAAAATAATAATACTGTTACAATTGGATTTCTGGTTACTTATGTATGGTTTATTCATGCACAATACATTGATTGGCACTATATTCCACCCTCTGTAACTTTACCTATTCTCTTCCTTATATTCATGACTTCAAGCTTCAGTTCCTCTGCCTCACACCATTTGTTTTGATTATGATATGTATGTGCTAGACTTTCCATGCTCAGGAGGGTGGTTGGATGTTCTTCACCAAGTAGTGTTTTCCTCATATCCATGACTTGAACCTTTAGATGTTCTGCTTCATTCACCCTTCCTTGCTCATGGTATGTGCATGCTAAATTTGCTATGCTTATGAGGGTGTCTGGATGTTCTGGACCAAGTAGCTTCTTCCTCAGGTCCATGACTTGAACTTCTAGCTGCTCTGCTTCATTCCACCTTCCTTTATCATGGTATATGCATCCTAGATTTTCCATGCTCCTGAGGGTGTCTGGATGTTCTGGACCAAGTAGCTTTGTCCTCATGTCCATGACTTGAACTTCTAGATGCTCTGCTTCATTCCACCTTCCTTGATCACGGTATGTGCATGCTAGATTTGCCATGCTCCTGAGGGTGTCTGGATGTTCTGGACCATGTAGCCTCTTCCTTGGGTCCATGACTTGAACTTCTAGCTGCTCTGCTTCATTCCACCTTCCTTTTTTACGGTATGTGCATGCTATATATTCCATGCTCAGGAGGGTGTCTGGATGTTCTGGACCATATAGCTTCTTCCTTGTGTTCATGACTTGAACTTCTAGCTGCTCTGCTTCATTCCACCTTCCTTGATCACGGTATGTGCATGCTAGATTTGCCATGCTCCTGAGGGTGTCTGGATGTTCTGGACTATGTAGCCTCTTCCTCAGGTCCATGACTTTAACTTCTAGCTGCTCTGCATCATTCCACCTTCCTTGTTTATGGTATGTGCATGCTATATTTTCCATGCTCAGGAGGATGTCTGGATGTTCTGGACCATATAGCTTCTTCCTTGTGTTCATGACTTGAACTTCTAGCTGCTCTGCTTCATTCCACCTTCCTTGATCACGGTATGTGCATGCTAGATTTGCCATGATCCTGAGGGTGTGTTGATGTTCTGGACCATGTAGCCTCTTCCTCATGTCCATGACTTGAACTTCTAGCTGCTCTGCTTCATTCCACCTTCCTTGTTTATGGTATGTGCATGCTAGATTTTCCATGCTCAGGAGGATGTCTGGATGTTCTGGACCATATAGCTTCTTCCTTGTGTCCATGACTTGAACTTCTAGCTGCTCTGCTTCATTCCACCTTCCTTGATCACGGTATGTGCATGCTAGATTTGCCATGCTCCAGAGGGTGTGTAGATGTTCTGGACCAAGTAGCTTCTTCCTCATGTCCATGACTTGAACTTGTAGCTGCTCTGCTTCATTCCACCTTCCTTGATCACAGTATCTGTGTGCTAGATTTGCCATGCTCAGGAGGATGTGTAGATGCTCTGGACCATATAGCTTCTTCCTTGTGTCCATGACTTGAACATCTAGCTGCTGTGCTTCATTCCACCTTCCTTGATCACGGTAAGTGCATGCTAGATCTTCCATGCTCCTGAGGGTGTCTGGATGTTCTGGACCATGTAGCCTCTTCCTCATGTCCATGACTTGAACTTCTAGCTGCTCTGCTTCATTCCACCTTCCTTGTTTACGGTATGTGCATGCTAGACTGTGCATGCTCAGGAGGATGTTTGGATGTTCTGGACCATATAGCTTCTTCCTTGTGTTCATGACTTGAACTTCTAGCTGCTCTGCTTCATTCCACCTTCCTTGATCACGGTATGTGCATGCTAGATTTGCCATGATCCTGAGGGTGTGTCGATGTTCTGGACCATGTAGTGTCTTGCTGAGGTCCATGACTTCTAGCTGCTCTGCTTCATTCCATCTTCCTTGATGATGGTGTATTAGTGTTAGCCTTTCCATGCTCCGGAGGGTGTCTGGATGTTCTGGACCAAGTAGCTTCTTCCTCATGTCCATGACTTGAACTTCTAGTTGCTCTGCTTCATTCAACCTTCCTTGAAGATGGTATGTGAGTGCTAGATTTTCCATGCTCAGGAGGGTATCTGGATGTTCTGGACCAAGTAGCTTCTTCTTCATGTCCATGACTTGAACTTCTAGCTGCTCTGCTTCATTCCACCTTCCTTGTTGATAGTATGTGCGTGCTAGATTTGCCATGCCCCCGAGGGTGTCTGGATGTTCTGGACCAAGTAGCTTCTTGCTCATATCTATGACTTGAACTGCTAACTGCTCTGCTTCATTCCACCTTCCTTGATCACGATATGTGGCTGCTAGATCTGCCATGCTCCTGAGGGTGTCTGGATGTTCTGGACCGAGTAGCTTCTTCCTCATGTCCATGACTTGAACTTCTAGCTGCTCTGCTTCATTCCACCTTCCTTGAACACAGTTTGTGCCTGCTAGATCTGCCATGCTCCTCAGGGTGTCTGGATGTTCTGGACCAAGTAGCTTCTTCCTCATGTCCATGACTTGAACTTCTAGTTGCTCTGCTTCATTCAACCTTCCTTGAAGATGGTATGTGAGTGCTAGATTTGCCATGCTCAGGAGGGTTTCTAGATGTTCTGCACCCAGTAATTTTTTCCTCATGTCCACAACTTGAATCTGTAGCTGCTCTGCACTGTTCAAGTCTTCATTCTCCTGCATTGCTACTCCAAATTTGGTGTATTTATCATCATAATATTGCTTGATAAGTCCCATCTCACTTCCATATAATTCATTTGCCTTGATGTGTGAAAACATCAACTGTCGCAATGAATAAGCCTCAGTAGTATAACTCAATGGAATTGCACAGGTCAAGATCATGCTTCCCATCTCATACATTCTTTGCTGCTCAGCTTTCAATATTCTCTCTCTACTCCAGCAGTGCACCAGAGGATGAATAGAAAATATATCAGATGATTGTCCCCTTTTCATCAAAGAGAAGGACAGAAGCACACTAATTCCTTGTCCAAACATGAATTCATCCCAGTGACCATCATTGTCCAAGCCAAGCAGAGTACAATCCAGTATAGTTGCTATCTGGGGCAGCTTTTTATCTACCTCTTCATCAATGTGCTCCCTAGACTCTTCAGCAGCAGATTGGAATATGTCTTTGTAAATATTACTATGATGAAAGAAAGCACATATTTGAAGAATAAGGATTGCAGCCTCTGATGCTTGTGCATTTCCAGCAGTGGATTGTCCACTAGCTCTCCTTTGTATTTCATTAAATGATAGGTCCCAAGTCCCATACACTGTCAGATCATAATTTGACACTCCTTTAAATGAAGCATCTGACATAAGAGTCTGACGATGTAAGGAGAATTGTCTCAGATATCTATTGATATCACATTTTCCAGCTTCAATATAAGCACCAGCATGATTCACAGCAAGAGGTATGCAGCCAAGTGCAGTGACAATCTCTTTAGCAGCTTGTAGATGCTCAGCTGCTGATGGATCTAAACAGCTAGACCTGAGAAGTAGAGATATAGCATCTGACTCCTCCATTTCAAAGATCTCAATGCTGTTCTCAAATGATATAATCCTCCCCATGGATCGATTCCTGCTAGTAATCAGAATATTACCTCTGTCACCTGAGGGGAAGAACTTGGCTACCACCTCAGGGACAGGATCATCAGCATTATCAAACACAATCAACCATTCCTCTTGGATATAAGATATCCACTGAAGAGCAGACTCAACTGAGCCATCCACACCAGAAGCTTGTGCCACTGGAATGCTAGAGATGCCTTTGAAAGACATTGTGATACTCTCATGAGAAGAGGCATCAACCCAGAACACATGTAAAAAACTAGCAGACAAAATAAATCCAGTGTTCTGAATGGCAATGTGAAGACACCTACCTGTCAGACATTTCTTCTATAAATCTGAGACAGATCTGAGTTTTTCCAATCCCTCCCATCCCCCAGAGGAGACATGAGCGCCTCGACATTATTTTACTATTACTAGTATTAGCACGATGAACAAAAATCCTCCTCAGCTGATCAAGTACAGCTTTCCGTCCAGTAAAGAATGGACTGGAGTTCGGTTTTCGAGTTACAGGGATCTTCATCTGCCCTTCGCCGGGATGAATATTGATCTGGGACATATAATTATTACTAAAACATATATACAACCTAAGACAAAGACTTACAAAAGTGCCGCCAGCAATAAGTATATTCTGAGCATTCGGAAAGAAACCCGAGCCAGAATGCTGAGTCTGCGATCATCAGTAAAAGCTGAGAATACATAGTGCAAGCAACTGACGGAGGAATAGGCTACAGGACTGATCGTCAAAGCGGAAAACGAATCAGAGACCGATTCGGAGACTCCACAGGCCGTCTGATCGACGACGATGATTTAGTAATTATGACAATATTATCGATGTGATGGGCTAAGTTGAAGACGCACAGTAGTGGCTGCTGCTTTAATAACTTGAAGGCTTGCAGTCGCAGCACTAGCAGGAATGGATGGCATTGGGTCAGCAGTGCTTAGTATGTTCGTCGACGCCGATGTTGCTAGTTCAGGTCTTGAAGCAAGAGTCTCGGTGTCGGTGACGGTCAGAGATGAATACTTTGATTTCTTGGGGTTGACAAAGTCCTTAAAAAGGCGCTTCATATCGTTAAACAGTGGATTGTAGTGCTCGATGGGTAGTGATCAAGGTGGGTGGTGAGAGGAAGGAAGAAAGGCGCTCTGGATTATACAAGCGTGAGATCTTGCACTGCCTTGGTTCCTTTGTCACCAACTTGAACACGTGTAGGCAAACCGCCTTAATACTCAATACTCGTATCAATCGTACAGTTGCTGCTGGATTCTCGGGCTCTCGGTTATGGCATAAAACGATAAACGTGCGTTGTACTCAAGAGTCAAGAGTCAGGTTCGATGCCAGATGAATTGCGATTGATCGTCGACAGAGACTAGGGGTTAATTAATGTAATAATGTTTGACGATGTCAGAATGTGTACATGCTGCTGGTGAGGTTAAAAGGTTAGTATCCTTCTAAAGAATCGCATTCCCATGGACTTACTCTCTGCCTAGTGCCAATTCACTGTCAGCGTCATCGTCGCGTCGTGTTTCACGACATCAGTACTAGCAGGCTCACACCGCGTAGCAGGCGTCAAGGGGCTCGTTTTCGACTGACCTTTGTATCCAAGTAGATATTCTCGTCCTGTGTTTTCCTTGTCCAGTTCGGATGTGGAGAGGTTATGTTCAAAGGTTCGTTTAAGCATTGATGCTATACAATACCGAATGGCCTGAATTCACGTTTACCACAGAATGTGTCCTCATACCCTAGCCATAAGGTAGTAGATGGCTCAGCACCTTTCAGACAACCAGAGTTAAGAGTTGCGATCTAGTGTCAACTCATCGTTGGCTTCCTCGACCTTGTTTTCACAACTAGAGCTACAAGTTAGGATCTGGCTCACTCAAATCATCCCCTCATCGACATCTTTGGCTTCTGGTTTCCTATGATTTTTTTCACTTTTACACAGCTCCACGTCACTGCTACTAATTTCCTGTGCATCCACCAGAATCAGCCACAACGTCAAAACCAGCTACGTATGGAGGCTTGGCGACAACGCCACCGCAGACGCCAGGACCTCACCTCTCCTGGTTTCGGAGATAGGGCACTGAATTTTTCCTGCCGACATGAAAGATTCATCTAAAAGAAGGGGTTCGTCTACACAGCCACGCGATGAACGAACATGGAAACCATCATAAATTTTACTCTCTCATTCTTTCATCCAGTGCTAGCGCCAGCGCCAGGTCCCATTTGGATACCAAGGGTTTACGTACTACCAGCGCGAACGCTAGCCCTTGTTAGCCTTGTCTCTGAAAACAATAACGTGTTTGCGAGATTGATTTGATTGTAATAAGTTATATAAATAATAAAAACATATACTGATTTCTCATATAAGATAATAATTATGTAAATATTGCTTTTTTTGTATAACTTCAAGATAAGCGAAAAAAGAAGAAAAAGAAAAGCAAGGATAGGAAAGGAAAAAGACAGGGAAAGCGCATATATATAATACACACATACAATCTATCAAAAAAAAAGAAAGCGAGAGCGAGAAACTAGCGAAATTATTCATAGATAGCAACAAAAAAAGACGAAGAAAAAAAAAGAAAAAAGCACAAACGATTGAAGAGGCTGACGATTGGGGTTGGTTCCTTGTTAACGAAAAAATGATTTTGAGATTCTGGTATTAAATAGTGATGTATGGTATAAAACTGTTTTTTTTGGAAAGCATGAAAAGGAAAAAGAAAAGAAAAGAGGGACAAAGGGAGGGTAAGGGCGGTATTGGGGAGAGGAGAGGTAGGCGGTGGAAGGTGCGTAACTATATGCGCGGAAGATATATATATAAATATATAAATATAGAGAACAAAAGGAAGAGGAAGAAAAAAAAGATCGACGTTTATTAAACAACAGGTTTTTTTAACAAGAACAAACAAAACAAAAAAAGAGCCACCCCACCCAGAAGAGAAGTTTTACAGTGTTGTTGAATGCGTCTGTTGTGTGTAATACCCATCATATTGGTTTGGAGCAGAAGAACCATACCCCTGTTGATGATGTTGGTGTTGTTGTTGCACGTAAGAAGACCCTGACGGATCAGGATAAGCCAAGGGAAGATCAACATTAAAACTAGCAGGCGACTCCGTTTGAATTGGGTTCGTCATACTTGAATTAGTCGGAACAGGAGGGAGGGTGAGTGATTTAGATGACGACGACGAAGAGGGAGGTAGTGGTGGTAGTTCAGATGGAGAAGCCGTTCTGAAAAGACTAGGATCCCCAAACACCGCATTATTGACGCCAGAATCTCGTCGAGGATTTTCCATACACATCATCTGCCTCATCTGTTCGTGCAACCCACCAGTCCCACCACCGCCACCACCGACACTATAATTTGAATTCCTTGAATCCGATCTCCGTGTATGTTGAGAAGGACCATAATCTCCTCCAAGTGGTATAGAATGAATCGAAGGACTCGAATGTGTCGAACTAGCCCTTGAGTTGTTGGCGCTATACGCATAAGGGTGATATCCCCTCTGAGGAAGTGATGAAGAGCTTATGGATGAAGGTGAACCTCCACTACCACCAGTGCCAATACCACCACCACCGACATCCACTACACCACCAACACCAGAATTGGAAGTCATAGGTCTCCTAATCGACTCTCCATTCCTGATGAGAGAGGGTGTCATACTCCTATGTCTCCGAGTAGGACCAATACCCCCAGCTGCCGCTGCAGCGCTAGAATGGGCAGCAGCGTTCTCCAGCATCCCAGGAGGGTAGAGAACCCCATGGTCAAAAGTCTGTTTATGTGATGGAGCCGATAACGATATCGAAGAATAATCATCTGTTGCTCCATACGCAGATGAAGCAGACGATGACGAAGAATGGGAATGGGAATGATGAGGCTGTGTTTGTTGTTGATGAGGCATCATTTGTCGCATGTAACTAGTAGCACCAGAAGATGAGTTCAACGAAGAACGGTTGCTGTGATTGGCTTTCATCATATTGGGGAGTGGTACGCCAGATTGAGAAGAGGTATCGCTGATGTTACTAAATGCAGATGGATTATTAGGATCCGATGACATTCGAGTAGCCCATTGAGATGAATCTGCATAATCGCCAGATGCAACATTGGCAGCAGAAAACAATAAATCATTGTTGTTCGTCGCCGCCGTCGCCGTTGTTGAAGAGGCTGGGTAGTAACCTTCTTGATGAGAAGAGGAAGTAGATGATGATGTAGAAAGACGATGTGCTTGGTGATGCTGCTGGTGTTGGGCATTTTGATATATCATAGAAGATTCCAAGCCTCCAGTCCTCATCAACAATCCTTCTTCGTCTCCTTGGACATCGCGAACTCCTCCTTGAACTTCAACCTCACATATTCGAGCATCGAAATCTGACATCGCGTATCCTTGTGGCCCGCCGACAACGCCATAGGAAGAGATATCCATACCACTGTTGCCGAGAGAATTGCCATACACATGCACATGTTGTTGTTGTTGTTGGTGATGTTGATGATGATGATGATGATGATGACCAAGAGTAGCGTAGCCAACCATCCCTTCATCTTCACTATCCACAACACTGCCCTGCCTACTCGAACTTTCCTCATTTAAACTTCCTTCTCCACCACTAACATCCGCTTCATCCGCTCCCACAGAACTTCTCGCAAGCCCACCACCACCAGTAAACGGACTGCCAATACCACCAGGTAATCTCTCATGCGTCCTCAGATGTTGCGTCAAATTATCACTTCTGGAGAATTTCTTGCCACATCGGGTACACATGAATGGTTTTTCCATCGTATGTGTACGTAGATGCCTCTTCAGATGTTCCATCCGCTTGAATAATCGACCACAAGAAAAGAGAGGGCAGATGAATGCTTTGACTTTGCCGTCTGGGCCTAGAGCTTCGTATTGCGATAAACCAGTAGCACCCTGGGCAGGGACGACAGTAGTACCAGATAAGCTTTGTTGAGTTTCACCAAAGCCGGTAGTCGCATACCCAGTCGAAAAATTGGTAGTACCACCACTCGCACTTCGGTAACCAGACGACTCGTCATAACTCTTGCCTCTTAAATGGCCCAACCCAACACCTACACCCATTCCAAACCGCTCCTGTCCACCTATAGTTGAAGAAGGATTCTCCTCGTCATCACCCCCAACAGGTCCATAATCGCCTCTTGTTGGTGGTTTCATGAACATTTCGTTCATTAGAGGTCCTCCGCCTAACGAATCGGTCGAGTTAGCACCAGTGCTAGTGCCAGGATTGTTTGTCTCGGACGAAAAATCATCCATTACACCCTGGTGTTGTAACCCCAAAGGCATAAGCGCTTGACCAATCCCTCTCTCCCTACTTTGACTGGCAGAAAGAGAGGAATATCTTGATGATGAGCCAGAACCACCAGATGATCCAGAAGGATCCATAAAACCTCTCCTTCCTCGTTGGGGCTGTTGATGATGGGGGTGATGATGAGGATATGGATGATGATCTTCGTATTCATCTGGATAATCTTCCCTTCTCAACCCACTACTCCCAAGCCCAGCACCACTCGCACCAGCACCAGCCGGTTTAAGATGTTTCTTTCGACGTTGTTTATAGGTTGGACTGCCTTCAAACAAGGAGAACAGCTGTAAGAACTGATTCCCATTCGGGCCAGGTGGTCGTCTCCTCCTAGCAATAGCAGCAGGATCATCATCACTAACGCCGCCCGTCATACCATCATCAACCTCCTCACCCAACATTCCCTCACTATCATAACCCATGGTCATATCAGCACCAGAACCAGGAACGGTTCCTTCAGCGCTTGTATCCATGCCCACTCCGGCGGCATAACCTCCAGCTGCAACAGCACCAGCGCCTCCATAACCAGCACCTCCATAACCGCCTGCACCACCACCACCAAACGCATCCCCGCCATCCTCTGAGGCTCTCCTTACAACCATCTCCAATTCTCCTTCCCCTTCTCTAGCTCCTTGGGCTTTACTAAATTGTTCGTAAAGACTTTTCTTGGGATCATACGTGAAGGATAAAGCAGGTTCGCCAACTATTTGGGTCGTAGCTTCCATTCCCATCTTTTCACGTTTCAGGTCACGTTCTAGGGCATCGAGGAAAAGGCGGTCGTGTGGGACTGAAAACCTAGAAAGTAAAAAAAGGGGTTGGTTAGATGTATTAGAGTAGGGGGAAAACTGGTTACATACCAGTAGAATACTTTTTGTTTCTTCTGTGTTCGAATACATTGATATTTGAACAAGAGGTCCAGGAAAAGGCTCTAAAGAGGAAGGAAACCAGGATCGATCAGCTTTGTATCTTCGCAAAGAAGAAATGGGAAAACAAGGCGGCGAAAAGATATAGGAAGCAAATGATCATGAAGGGAGAGAGAACGTAATCGTCTGAACGATCCTCTTCCTCAAGATGAATACAAAATGAAATTAATGGCCTAGACTACCGGAACAGACGTAATTCTGTCACTCGCAGCTGAGTGCGGGTAACGAGGGAGAGGATTATATAAAGCCAAGGGGAGGAAGGAACGACCTTTGTCTCTTCCTTTCTCCAAGAGTCGTACCAAAATCAAGAGATAGAAAAATGGCGAATATATGCGGGAAAAAAAAGAAACACTCCGACTCACTTTCGGTTCCTCCAAAGAAGCGTCAACACCAGGCTTCAAATTCCTTAAATCACTGAATACGCCCTCTTCAAATTTCTTCATATTGCGGACTGGTCTTCCAAAAGCCTAGATAAGGGTGAGTTTCACGTTCGTTCACATAAGGAAATAGTAGGAAAAAAAGATTTTCCCCCCAAAAAAGATGGACGATAAGATAAGAAAAACGTACCTCGAATCGAAAGACAAGTGCTCTAACAATATCCGTTCCTGAAATGTGATACAAACCATTCCAAAGAACGCAAGTGACGAATTCTTGGTTTGGTAATAAAAACCGGTTAAGGGCTGGATGAGGAGGTGCTCTGAGATGGGATAAGTGTTGGTGCATTGGATCTGGGAGGGACTGAGGGTTAGAAAAAGGTGTAAATGTGTTGGAGGAGTTAGAGGTGGACAGACCAGAGGAAGACTCGAGAGTGGTGTAATGGGAGCGGGATGGATAAGAGGAAGCAGGACCATAAGGTAGAGTACCGGACATGAAGGGTTGACGAGGTGGTGTAGGTGTTGAGACGCCTCCTGCTAAGTCGTCGATTTCTCCGCCCATAGAATCCAAGGAGGGGGTTGGAGCAGCGTTTTTAGCCGCGTCATCCCATCTGGAAGGTGCGGTGGCTAGGAAGAACTTAAGTCTGTCGAGATGGGCCAATCTTTCCCGTTCAATTGGTTTTAATGGACGAGTGAAACCTCCTGTGAGGCCTGGAGTGGAAGATGTGTAGTCTTTCGCAGTGTGAAGGGAAGTGGAGTTGGTGTTCATACTGGCGTTCTCAAGGATGCCACCCCCACCGATGCCACCCAAGTTATCATCACCATCTGCACCATTGGTCGTGGACCCCAAACTCAAAGTGCGTGTAGGCTGGAACTCGGACTTGACTGCCGAATCATCAGACGACAAGGAGGAAGCACCCAAAGCTGTATGAAAGTCCATATGATGATGAGCATTTCCCGGTCTTGCAGTACGCTCGTTTGGGTCATGTTCGTGAGAAGAGGTGGATGTACTGACTTGAAGGGATACGGGTGCGGGTGTGTATCCGTATGATGAGCTTAGTGGACGACGGAGGTGGTAGTGATTGGGAGCGACTCCTGTTGGAAGAGGATATGTCTGTGAATGGACCAGATGTGCATGATAGAGATCTGTTGGATAGGACCTTGGTGAGGAATGTGTGTATGGTGTATAGATCTGTTCTTGGTCCTGCATCGTTGTACCGACATGAAGGCAGAGGTCAACGCCTGACCTTCCTTCCTCTTATGGTATCGCAAATATCCGAGGTTACCGTTGCCACAAGGTTCCCATAGCCGATCATGCACAGCTTCACTCTCTCAACAATCAATCAATCTGGACAACCATCCTTACAAAGCTTCCGAAATATACTCAAATGCCCTTGTCAATAGACTGCCATGGTTCCGTCGTTCGCTTCAAGGTCCAACAAATGTTGGAATGGGCTCTAACCATCACTGCAAACATTCTCCCACGTATTGAATTCCACAATCAGCCTATTTCCTTGCGTCTGACCGTCCGTTATGACATTATCACAACATGCGCAACCCTATTCAGTTGATCATTAATCAGCACTGACAATCACAACGCGCCCAGATTCTAAACATAGCCTCACGCTCTGGGGGGCTTGTTATGTACACCGCTTGGATTTCCAAGGGATCATCTTTTTTTCCCCCCCTCCGGATCATCGGACTTCGATACCCAAGCCTGTTGTCGACGCAATTCACCTGAGGACGGCTGGCACTTTACCGACAGTTGACGTATCTATGGCCCCCCTGTGCATAATCTATGATGACTCAACGGCGCCCAAGAATGTAATTATATCACTCCAAGTTTAGCTTGACTTTTTAGAGGATATCAATTTTCATGCTAGTGAATTACATAAAATCTTTGTCTGTTTTAGAGACAATCCGATTGTAGCTGAACAACCAATGTCTTGGATCCGTCTGATAATAACCGAACCTTTGGATACCGACCAACCTGGCTGAGAGGGTTCAACGAGCCTCATTTGTATATCCATATATACCGGTAGGACCAATCCCGAGTCTTGAGCGCTTGAGCTTCAAGCTTCAAGTTTGGTTAAAAGCCTCTCTGTGTGTTTCTTCCATGTACGGTAATTAAATATTATTAGCTCTCGTAGATTCTGACTTTTGGTGTTAGCGGTGTTAACTCGCCCACACTATCAGTAATAATCTCTATATAACGGAATGTTTTTCTCCGGCGTTGAGCCTTCCATATATATTAATAATATGGTAAACACATTCCGGAGGCTTCTTACCGGTCAGTTAGAGTACATGATGACTACATAACTACATAACTAGTCCGCTTAACGGACAAAGAACGTGGTGGCGGTGAAAGCGGCACCGAGTGAAACAACATACCAACGATATCCAGATCCCATCCAATAAGGAAACGTAAAAGACCAACAACTTGATAACAATTTTATGTGTTTACTTACTACATACTATAGCCTTTCTGGCCCTGTGCAGATAGAGGTATATAACGAGATTTTTTTCTCACAGGGGATTGAGATTGTGATTATTTCTGATTTTCAAAGTGAAAAATGGGGATGATGTACATAAGTGCGCAAGGATCTTTTTTTTGTTCCCGCCGGGCAGACGTGAACAACCTACATGAACCCGATCGCCGGGTTTATTCAGATTGTGTCTTGTGAGAGGTGATCATCAGTTTCAAGCTCACGTTTATGCCACGTGGATCCAGGGTATATCAAGCAAATATCAAGAAAACCCTGTTCTTATTTCCAAGATCTGACAACCCATCCGATTCAGCGACTTCATGGCAGTTTACTTATTCGCCTTTCTGCACTTTTTTTTAACTTGCCACTAGTCAAAAAAAGCGAGAAAGTTGGAAATGCTAACCCTACATCATGATAATTATAATATTTTACTTGATACCGCTAATCTGAAAAATACATCACTTTTCTGAAATAGAGACGTGGGCTTTTCTAGTTTCACGCTTTTTATCACTTTTCAACGCTTGCACAAGTAGAAAAGGGTGAAACTACTCATGCATCCGTAAAGCGATCTTTTTTAAAAACCTTAGGATCGACGAAAGGAGTCAGGTAAGCAACATGTGAGAGAACCCAACGCAACCCAGAAAAGGGTGCTCAAATGACAAATCGAACAATTTGAAACCCCTGGAGGAACACTAACTTTAAGATCCCCCAAGTGGGATTTATAAAAATTGCAACTTTGAGACCAAATCCTCACTCAGGTATGGTTAGATAAATTTGAGATTTTCGAGTGAAAATGCTACCCCAAGGAGGATCGGATAAAAATTTGGCAGGGCCAAGGGATCCCAAGCCACCAACAAGGGCCCAAGAGCTGGCCCAAGCCGAATGATCTGGTGGCGAAGGGGGCGAATCATGAATCAATGGATGAATAGAGGTTGGTTATTCCGGAATTTTTTATTCCCGGTAGATTAATAACATGTAAACGGTGGTCTGGGACCTTCGGGGGCCATAGAATCAGCCTTGAAACAGCCCATTGTGGGAGCTTGTGGGAGAAACGTTAGAAAAAGTCAGAATACCGTTTTTTTTTAGATACCTAATTCCGGAATTTTGATAAAAATCGAGTCTGGCGGGAGCCTGGGCTGATTTTCAGATAAATCTGGCCAAAAACTGGTTGGATAAAAATGACAAAAATTTGGGGGGTTTGGCCTCGGGGATTTTGGACCTTGGTGTATTTTCAGGGGTCCTGCAACAACGCGTGTTGCACTAACCTTTTTTTAAAAAAAAGATTGGCCGGTTGTTCCAAAATAGCGGTGACTAAGGGTGATGCGCAATCATCCGCCAAAGATTACTTATATTGCTCACTTATTGCTCACTAAGTATGGTCGGTTGTTCATTTTCATCAGCGTCATGAGGTCATCTATGATCTGACACGATGATAGAATTGTACACAGATCAGCGTTTGTACAGGTGGAATGATGCTTGCACTGTTGGCCATGTTAATCGTTGAGTGATGCAAGCGTACATCGTGAACACCGTGGAAGGCAAGACATTAGACTATGGATGTTTGGGACCATGTACTAAAATGAGCAGTAATTAACAACGGTCGTGAGCGCAGCACGGACGCTGACCGTGAATGGAGGTTTCTGGTCCTGGGATACGAGTCGAGCCTGGTACAATTATCGATACTGAAACTGGTACGGAATTTGAGAGGGATGCTGCGTCTGCTTTCGCGGTCACAACTGAGGCAGCGTGATCGATATTGACCACAGGGACCATTTTGAGTGGCAAATTACTTGAAAGAACGAGGAGATTTGAGTAAATAATCAAGGAATGTTAGGATAACAGGAAATTCTGCTGCTCACCTTATTCCATCAGCTGTCGTTACTGGCATATGGTTATCAAAGCTTGGATGCCAACGGGTGTGACAAAGGAAGAGGAGAAGAGAACTTTCCTTTGACATATCGAAAAGCTTTGGTTATGCGATTGCTCTTATTTGGTCTTTCGCTCGACATGATGATGGATGATAGTCAAGAGAGCACTGTACTTCCCACGGCGAAGTCTACATACAAAAAAAAAGTCAGATGATTAACATCATAACGATAATAAGTAATAATACCTAGTCAGTTCTTCAAGCTGCCCGTTCATTCGATAAAGAAGCGGGACAAGAAGTGAGCGTCGAGATGTTGGAAAGAAGAATGTGTGATATAACACCTACCGGAGAGACGATATGATGTCGAAAGGTTGGGTCGTAATCAGTTTTGGCTATGGATTTTAGGAAGGGGAGATATTGTCGGGCATTGAGGACCTGAAGCCTCGAAGATCTCCGGATCCAAGAAAACCTGAACGAGATTCTTACGTCGATTAAACAAGGTCTAAATTTGAGAAAGGGATATGTTGCCGAAATTTTAGACCAGTTATTAAGGGAAGCGAAGTTGAAGATTCAGGTGAAAAGGTTTCTTGGAGTAATCCACTGTTTACGCCATGCACGAACGAAGAGCAAACTTGAGGTTAAACTGTTGTAAAATTGGAACGATATCGCAGTCAGAGCGTCCAACGATCTGCCACGATATTGTTCCGAGTTCGCTGTTATAGTACCTCCCAGCCCGTGCGGTCAATTTTTTCCCAGGGGGTTGAATGATATATCGGTTGGCCACATCCGACTCCCAAAGCTGGGTCTTGATTGAGAAGACGTGGATATAAGAAATCATGTCCAAAACCTCAGATAATTGCTCTGAAATAGTTTCAGATGTTGGTGGGGAGTAAGTAAACCTTGAAATTGATACAAGCATTGAATTGATGCAATCAAATCACGTTTATTTGTAAAACACGCGTTCTTACGAACAACTCAAGCGGCAATGCTAACAAGTCTAATTAAAAAAGTTCAATTTCATCAGGCTATTAATGCGCAGGGGTCGCCCTCAACAGATATACAACTTTTACAAGTTAAGCGTCAAGGTAAACTGGGTTGCAACCGAGAGAAATGGCACCATCTTAACGTTGAAAATACAAAACACAAGATAGTTAAAAGATAGAAAATATGCTCAAGCAGACCACTTACGGTGGGAATTGTCTGTGCAGCAGACAGGTTTGGTGGAGCTGGCAAAAGGTTGTTTAAATTCAAACCAGTCAAGTCAATGCATCTAAAAATCTCACCAAGCCTGGTTGCCTTTGCCGGTAACGGTGATCGGGGTGCAAGTGAGACCGACAAGACTAGAAATAGTGCTTGCAGAAATGCCCAAGGGACCGAGGGCGCTAGAAGCAGCGGGTGCAGTGGGTAACTCAGAGCTCTGGCCTATAATAATTCGTGCTCATCATAGCACTGAAGCGATCTGGTGAAAAAAAAGCTTACAGCACCGGAGTTGTCCGGACATTCATTTGCTAGCACCAAGAGGGTTCTCAGGGACAGGAGGGGATGATAGCAGCCACAAGAGTGGCAAGAGCGAGAGCAGAGAGGACTTTGAATTGCATATTGTTTGCTTTTTCTGTAATACTGAACACTGGGAATTGTTTGAATGGAGACGGTGGGCAGACCATAGCGATCTTTATACTTCCAGAGGTCTTGTACGAGATGATTAATAATCGGGAGAACTAAAAGGATAGTTGGAATGTGCGTACCTCATCACGAAGGAGTTGCATGTGGAAGCGGCGTCGCTTGCCGTTTCACGCTGTCAAGTGGCAGAGATCACTGGATAAAACCTAATAAGAAAAAAACAGCTTGGTGAGGTAATGTGAATCGAGAACGAGTATCAAGCAGTTGATAATACTGCTATTTTAGTATTATGTATGACTGTTTGATTCAACTCGGAGTTCAATCAAGCAATGGTACATAATACCAAAAGTAGGGATGGAAATTCAAGAATTCACCGTTGTAAAGCCATGCTCGGGATGATGAACGACAAAGTATGATAATGAACTGCGGAAATGCACAGGGACAATTGACACAAGATCTTCGGAAATATCACTTGAAGGACCGTCTTGCGTCTTGTGCATCACCAACTGCGGACGGAAGAGATGGAGAAGATTCGATTACGCTGCAAGCTCAGAAGATGAGGCATCCACGCCCATCGTAACAAGAGCTCGAAAGGTGTGGCGCTAAGCATTTGAACCCCCCGTCACGAACATCCTTGAGCATAACATTCATGAAGATGTCGATGATTTGACCCAGATCCTAACCCGTAGCTCTAGTTGTGAGAACAAGATTATATGAGACTATGAGACTAGAAGCTAACAATGAGTTGACACTAGATGCTAACTATTAACTTTGGTTGTCTGAAGGTGCTGAGCCATCTACCACCAGATCGCCAGGTATGACACTATGTAAAGGTAAATGTGAATTCAGGTCATTCGTTATTGTATAGCATTAATTTTTAAACGAACCTTTGAACAGAACCTCAGCTAAAGCCTTCACCTCCGAACTGGACAAGGAAAACACTGGACTTGGATCCAAAGGTCAGTCGAAAATGAACCTCTTGACGCCTGCTACGCGGTATCAGCCTGCTAGTACTGAGGTCACGACGCGACGATGACGCTGGCATTGAATTGGCATTATGCAGAGAGTAAGTCCATGGTAATGCAATTCTTTAGAAGGATACTAACCTTGCAACCTCACCAGCAGCACGTACACATTCTGACATCGTCAAACATTAATTAACCCTAGTCTCTGTCGACAATCAATAGCAATCCATCTGGCGTCGAACCTGACTCTTGACTCTTGAGTACAACGCACGTTTATCGTTTTATGCCATAACCGAGAGCCCGAGAATCCAGCAGCAACTGTACGATTGGTATAGATGGAACGATTTGTCTTCCATCATTATATGGGCTGCCTTCGGGAGACTAACGATTGGTATGAGTATTGAGTATTAAGGCGGTTTGCCTACACGTGTTCAAGTTGGTGACAAAGGAACCAAGGCAGTGACAAGATCTCACGCTTATATAATCGAGAGCGCCTTTCTTCCTCCCTCTCACCACCCACCTTGATCACTACCCATCGAGCACTACAATCCACTATTTAACGATATGAGGCGCCCTTTTAAGTACTTTGTCAACTCCAAGAAATCAAAGCATCCATCTCTGACCGTCACCGACACCGAGACTCTTGCTTCAAGACCTGAACTAGCAACATCGGCGTCGACGAACATACTAAGCACTGCTGACCCAATGCCATCCATTCCCGCTAGTGCTGCGACCGCAAGCCCCCAAGTTATAAAAGCAGCAGCCACTACTGTGTGTCTTCAACTTAGCCCATCACATCGATAATATTGTCATAATTACTGAATCATCGTCGTCGATCAGACAGCCTATGAAGTCTCTGAATCGGTCTCTGATTCGTTTTCCGCTTTGGTGATCAGTCCTGTAGCCTATTCCTCCGTCAGTTTCTTACACTATGTGTTCTCAGCTTTTACTGATGATTGCAGACTCAGCATTCTGGCTCGGGTTTCTTTGCGAATGCCCAGAATACACTTGTTGCTGGCGGCACTTTTGTAAGTCTTTGTCTTAGGTTGTATATATGACTTAGTAATAATTATATGTCCCAGATCAACATCAATCCCGGTGAAGGGCAGACGAAGATCCCTGTAACTCGAAAGCCAAACTCCAGTCCATTCTTTACTGGACGGAAAGCTGTACTTGATCAGCTGAGGAGAATTTTTGTTCATGCTAATAGTAAACTAATGTCAAGGCGCTTGTGTCTCCTCTGGGGGATGGGAGGGATTGGAAAAACTCAGATCTGTCTCAAATTTATAGAAGACATGTCTGATAGGTAGGTGTCTTCACATTGCCATTCAGAACACTGGATTTATTTCTTGTGCTAGTTTTGTACATGTGTTCTGGGTTGATGCCTCCTCTCATCAGAGTATGACAATGTCTTTCAAAGGCATCTCTAGCATTCCAGTGGCACAAGCTTCTGGCGTGGATGGCTCAGTTGAGTCTGCTCTTCAGTGGATATCTTGTATCCAAGAGGAATGGTTGATTGTGTTTGATAATGCTGATGATCCTGTCCCTGAGGTGGTAGCCAAGTTCTTCCCCTCAGGTGACAGAGGTAATATTCTGATTACTAGCAGGAATCGATCCATGGGGAGGATTATATCATTTGAGAACAGCATTGAGATCATTGAAATGGAGGAGTCAGATGCTATATCTCTACTTCTCAGGTCTAGCTGTTTAGATCCATCAGCAGCTGAGCATCTACAAGCTGCTAAAGAGATTGTCACTGCACTTGGCTGCATTCCTCTTGCTGTGAATCATGCTGGTGCTTATATTGAAGCTGGGAAATGTGATATCAATAGATATCTGAGACAATTCTCCTTACATCGTCAGACTCTTATGTCAGATGCTTCATTTAAAGGAGTGTCAAATTATGATCTGACAGTGTATGGGACTTGGGACCTATCTTTTAATGAAATACAAAGGAGAGCTAGTGGACAATCCACTGCTGGAAATGCACAAGCATCCGAGGCTGCAATCCTAATTCTTCAAATATGTGCTTTCTTTCATCATAGTAATATTTACAAAGACATATTCCAATCTGCTGCTGAAGAGTCTAGGGAGCACATTGATGAAGAGGTAGATGAAAAGCTGCCCCAGATAGCAACTATACTGGATTGTACTCTGCTTGGCTTGGACAATGATGGTCACTGGGATGAATTCATGTTTGGACAAGGAATTAGTGTGCTTCTGTCCTTCTCTTTGATGAAAAGGGGACAATCATCTGATATATTTTCCATTCATCCTCTGGTGCACTGCTGGAGTAGGGAGAGAATGTTAAAATCTGAGCAGCAAAGAATGTATGAGATGGGAAGCATGATTTTGACCTGTGCAATTCCATGGGGTTCTACTACTCAGGCTTATTCATTGCGACAGTTGATGTTTTCACACATCAAGGCAAATGAATTATATGGAAGTGAGATGGGACTTATCAAGCAGTATTATGATGATAAATACATCAATTTTGGACTAGTAATGTGGGAGAATGGAGACCGGAACAGTGCAGAGCAGCTTCAGATTCAAGTTGTGGACATGAGGAAAACTTTACTGGGTGCAGAACATCTAGAAACCCTCCAGAGCATTGGATATCTAGCACAAACATACTGTGATCAAGGAAGGTTGAATGAAGCAGAGCATCTAGAAATTCAAGTCATGGACATGAGGAAGAAGCTACTTGGTCCAGAACATCCAGACACCCTCAGGAGCATGGCAGATCTAGCAGCCACATACCGTGATCAAGGAAGGTGGAATGAAGCAGAGCAGCTAGAAGTTCAAGTCATGGACATGAGGAAGAAGCTACTTGGTCCAGAACATCCAGACACCCTCACAAGCATGGCAAATCTAGCAGCCACATACCATGATCAAGGAAGGTGGAATGAAGCAGAGCAGCTAGAAGTTCAAGTCATGGACATGAGGAAGAAGCTACTTGGTCCAGAACATCCAGACACACTCAGGAGCATGGAAAATCTAGCATGCACATACCATAAACAAGGAAGGTGGAATGAAGCAGAGCAGCTAAAAGTTCAAGTCATGGACATGAGGAAGAAGCTACATGGTCCAGAACATCAACACACCCTCAGGAGCATGGCAAATCTAGCATGCACATACCATGATCAAGGAAGGTGGAATGAAGCAGAGCAGCTAAAAGTTCAAGTCATGGACATGAGGAAGAAGCTACTTGGTCCAGAACATCCAGACACCCTCACAAGCATGGCAAATCTAGCATGCAACATACCATGATCAAGGAAGGTGGAATGAAGCAGAGCAGCTAGAAGTTCAAGTCATGGACATGAGGAAGAAGCTACTTGGTCCAGAACATCCAGACACCCTCACAAGCATGGCAAATCTAGCATGCACATACAATGATCAAGGAAGGTGGAATGAAGCAGAGCAGTTAAAAGTTCAAGTCATGGACATGAGGAAGAAGCTACTTGGTCCAGAACATCCAGACACCCTCAGGAGCATGGCAAATCTAGCAAACACATACCATAAACAAGGAAGGTGGAATGAAGCAGAGCAGCTAGAAGTTCAAGTCATGGACATGAGGAAGAAGCTACTTGGTCCAGAACATCCAGACACTCTCAGGAGCATGGCAAATCTAGCATGCACATACCGTGATCAAGGAAGGTGGAATGAAGCAGAGCAGCTAGAAGTTCAAGTCATGGACCTGAGGAAGAAGCTACTTGGTCCAGAACATCCAGCGACCCTCAGGAGCATGGCAAATTTAGCATACACATATCATGATCAAGGAAGGTGGAATGAAGAAGAGCAGCTAGAAGTTCAAGTCATGGACATGAGGAAGAAGCTACTTGGTCCAGAACATCCAGACACCCTCACGAGCATGGCAAATATAGCATGCACATACCGTGATCAAGGAAGGTGGAATGAAGCAGAGCAGCTAGAAGTTAAAGTCATGGACCTGAGGAAGAAGCTACTTGGTCCAGAACATCCAGACACCCTCAGGAGCATGGCAAATCTAGCATACACATACCATTATCAAGGAAGGTGGAAGGAAGCAGAGCAGCTAGAAGTTCAAGTCATGGACCTGAGGAAGAAGCTACTTGGTCCAGAACATCCAGACACCCTCAGGAGCACAGCAAATCTAGCATGCACATACCATAATCAAGGAAGGTGGAATGAAGCAGAGCAACTAGAAGTTCAAGTCATGGACATGAGGAAGAAGCTGCTTGGTGAAGAACATCCAGCCACTCTCCTGAGCATGGACAATCTAGCACATACATATCATGATCAAAAAGATGGGATGAGGCAGAGGGACTGAAGCTCGAAGTCATGAATATAAGAAAGAGAATAGACAGAGTCACAGAGGGATGGAGTATAGTGCTGATCAAAGTATTGTACATGAATAAACCATGTATAAGTAACCAGTAATCCAATTGTTAAGGTATTTTTTTTTGTACTCTATCTTATTCACTTCTGCATGTTCTGGAATCAAAAAAAAAGAAATCTAACCTTTTCAGAGAGTCTATGAAATTGTGCAGTTTTTAACTGATTATAAGTGTAGTATATGAATCATGACATATTTACACTCAGTCAGATATACATTTAAATCATATGAATTACTTCAAAGGAACTATAAAAATATTCCCAAATTTATTATCATCAAGAAACATATTCTGTAAAATATGCCCAACATTCAAATTTGACTTGGTTGTTAATGTAAATAATATTATTTGTAAGTTTTAGAAGTCAATCAAAGACATATCAAAAGGTAAGGTAAGATAGGGATCACACTTAAGCTAGCACCTTAAGCACTAAAAGTAGCCAAATCTTCAAATTGAAATTTTGAAAAAAAAAACATTAGTGGGAGGGTCACTACAAAGTTGCAGGCATATTCAATTGAGCTTTCTGTACTTTGGCAAGCATGATGGGAGGCAATCATGCTGAACTTTACACTCCCCCACATCTCCCTGGAGGATTCCACCTGGACTGCCAGGATTCCTGATAAATGGGATTATTCCAGGTAAGGACACTACAGTGTGTCGTATGGTACAATTCCCAGAATGGACACAGTGTGCTGTATGGTATGGATTCCTGGAACCCCTTGAATCCAGGAATATCACCTACCATATAGGGAAACACGCACTGTGCCATGCTCTACAGACTCCCAGAATGCCCTCAAATGCTGAAGGTTTATGCCACTGGCAGCTTCTGTCCCATCCCTAGGCAACTGGCAGGGCTGGAATATACACATATATATTTACCTTGGGGTTTAATATGTCCTAAAGTAATGATGAAAATACATTGAAAGGCTGCCATGAGCCTGACCATGTCCCAGAGGCACCTACCAGTGCCCTCTGGTGCCGGTGGTGTCAGTGCCAGAGAGTGCCAGTGCTGGTGAGAGTGCCAGTGCCGGTATAAATCATTGTTTGTGTTGTTATTAAACACCAACCAGAGAGCAGTGGACCAGACCTTAGGTCAAGAGACTCCCTGTTGTTCGTTTATGGAAGGTATAACCTTGACTTTTAACACACAGAGGTAGGGGGCAAGAATAGAGATAAGGAGGATGAGGATGAAGGAGAAAGAGTCTTCAGTAAGACTATAGCAGTTGACAGTGGGTTGACAGTAAAGGACTGAAAAAGCGAACTCAGAGGGGTTAAGGAAGAGGATGAGGAAGAATAAGAGGGAGTCTTCAGCAAGACTATAATAATTGACAGTGGGGATAGATTGACAGTCAAAGGCAGAAAAAGCGAACTTGAGGGAGGAATTCACTGGAATTCCACTGAGAGGATGATTGTGGGGAGTAAGAATGAATTGAGATGAACTACCTATCCTGGTACAAAAGAGCAGTATTTATACCTAAGGATGAGGCTATGTAAAAACAAAAATAAAAGAAAGAAGTACGTGCTGTCAGAAGAAGAATGATGAAGAGAGGACAGCTACAAGAAGAAAGAACAATGGAAAAGAAGAAGGAACAATAAAAAGATCTGTAAAATGTCAAAGTGTGAGAGAAAAGAAGAGAAGGCAGTGTACATAGTCCAATAGCAAAAATATATCAACTCCATAGGCGTGTGGTCATGTCAAATATGTGAAAGGTCCTGAGTCAACACTTGAAAGGCGCAGCCTTGTTCCCAGGAAAATACTACTTGCCCATGATCCCATGTCGCGCAGCCTTGATAACACTTGACACTCTGCGAGAATAATCCTCTGCTGCTGATTCATCTGCAATTCCTGCTTAGTCGTGATCCTCCTGGACTTCCTAAATTGTCATAAAGAGGGTGGGAAGGCTTCAGGTACCGCATGAATGATGGTTTTGGCAGTGAATGATAAGATAAGAGGTAGATGAGTGAGGATAGGGGACTGAGTGTGATCCAGGAGCGAGGTATGGCAAGATAGATAGCTGAGGCGAAGACTTGTGGGTCCATAGCCACAACAATGATGACAAAGCCTTTGACATAATGGGAGATGTAGCTGATGCATCCATAAACGGGCCGTTCTTGAAATGATGGGCCATAGATGCGATCAAACGCGAGCCGATGACCGATGCGAATAGTAGATTGATCGCTTTGTTGTATCACTAGCCAAGGGACAAACGGATGGTAGATGTTAAGGAGCATGTTGATAGTGTAAATGATAGACAACATAGTGGAAGACATTGAGGATATGATGAGCGATGAGGATGTTATCGTCAAATGAATGATTTGTTGACCAGGAACGCGATTCAGGGCTGCTTCCAAAATAGGTAAGTGAATTCAAAGTCCGCTTATTTTCATGATGGCAACTTTTAAGCTTTGTTCTCATGCTACCAATCAGTATTGGTGCATGATACTGCTTGTACTGTCAGCGAGTCAAAGGTAGTGCTAAGGAGTACATGAGATGTGGCAGCATCCCATTTGTTGGGAATAGTGTTTATGACTATCAATGCTCGTACTGGTTCTGATAGTTCTACCTTGTTCAACTTGAGTCATTCAAGGAGATCTACCAGTTGGTCAATCTCTTTGGCAGGATTATTGCCAGTAGTGTTTAAAAGTCCGGTCCGGTCCGGTTTTTTGACCCTCAGGGCGCTTAACCGAGACCGTAACCGGTCCACCTCGGTCCTAGGACCGAAAAAGACCGGACTGGACCGCTTCAGACCGGTTTACATCGGTTTTTTTCGGTCCTAGGACTGGTCCTGGTCCTAACTGGTCTTAATCAGTTTGTAACCGGTCTTCTGCGCACAAATATATATTTTCGTATCATAAACAATTGTTCAGTGTAATAATATCTTCCGAACGAGCTCAAGAACGCTAAATTCCGTTACGATTTGGATTTTCTACAGTAATATTAGTAAAATGCCTTATTTTAGCAAATATTGTAGACTATTTTACGGATCTATTTATTTCTCCGCTAGTTTTTATTGGAATTTTATGATCTTGGGCTCGTTGGAAAGGGGTAAAGTAGGGCTACCTTTTTGCCGGTTCAGACCGGTCTAAACCTCAAAAGACCGGTTAATTGAGACCGGTCTTTTTCCGGTCTTGTAACCAGACCTTTAAACACTAATTGCCAGAGAGATGAAACCCAATGGCCCACTTAAAATCAGCGTGTATGACCGAGGGACCAGTCTTGGAGTAAGCATCTTTTAGAGCTTTCCAAGCAGTGCTGCTATAGTTCATACTTTTAATATGAACTCGGCAGCTGTCAGCGATTCAGAGATGAATTATCCCCAACGCTTGCTGGTCCTTAATTGTCCATTCTTGCAAGGCAATGGTGTGTGCTGCTTTATCAGCAGTGCTCACTGTGTCTGCAACCTTAGGAAGAAGGATTGTGCTCGAGGTGTAAACCCAGAGCCCTTGGGAGTGCAGATAGTTTGTCATCTGCTCAGCCCATTTGGGGTAGTTGTTTCCATCGAGGAGAGAAACGAGGTGGTTGATTTGTCCAGACATGATGTTGGGTTGGTTTCTAAAAGAAACACCTCATCAGTCTTGGTTGTCAATGAAAGCAAACAACATTTATCAGGTTGGTCTTATCGCTGTTAGCGACAGTGTCCAGAGGGTACAGCAGCTACCTGGTGCTTATGCTTGTGAAAGCAAACAGCATAGGTTTAAGCTATTCTGTAAGATAACTGTGGTCGCTGCTAAGCGTTACCACTGCTATCGGGGCCCATAACCTGTTGCACAGCAAACAAGTTGCTATGTGCGCAGAGCTGGTCATGGTTATCTTACTAGCTTACCTTTGTATGTAGAGTAAATGCTACTTACGAGGTACTTAGATGTATATCCAAGTGAAGTATATTAGCAGTGTACAGACTGCTTATATACTAGTTGTAGATGGTCTGTGCACACTATTTGCACAGCCCCTAGAAGCTACCTGGGGTAGCATGTGCATGATAAGGATCGCACATGTGTGATGGCTATCACACATTGGTCTGGTGGTATGGACATCTACACTATGACTATCTACTGTATCTAATCTAATCTAGTAGATAAGATAACTACTCAGGTAAGGACACTACAGTGTGTCGTACGGTACGATTCCCGGAACGGACACAGTGTGCCGTATGGTACGGACTCCCGGAACCACTTGAATCCGGGAATATCGCCTACCATATATAGAAATACACAGTGTGCTGTGCCCTACGCACTCAAGGAATGGGTTCAAATGCCGACTCTTTACGCCGCTGCCGGCTCCGGTCCTATCCTTAGACAGCCGGCAGTGTCACTCTACCTACATACTTATGGTATCTTTCTCTAATGTGTTCTAAGGTAATCATACAAATACATTGCTCCCCCCCCCGGGCATTCAATCCGAGAGCACAACCAGCAGGCACAATTGCAACAACCGGCATTTATCACCTGTAATGGCCAAACATGTTGTACCACACTGATGGCCATCTCCTTAGATCCTGGGATGATGTGACTATCGCCGGTGATGTTCTCTCAGGATGCTGGTGCCCGTGTGGATGCTATAATTCCCGGGGTGTCAATGCCGGTTTGTCAAAGGTCCTGGTATATTGGTGAGGGCCGGCGTGTATGTATGGCAGTGCCGGTCTGTTCCTGCTGGTGGTTCAGCGCCGGCCTATTGCTTCTCGCTTCATAGAACTTTCAGATGGGAAATAACAAAGTGATTCTGACAGGTGCAAGTAATAGAATGCAGTACACGATGCAAAAGAAGAACATACACTAGCCTTCTGACCCTGTTGGCCTCGATATTTTCAGTCGTTCTGTCCGCGGTGCCGGCTTGATCTGTGCTGGTCTCTGGGTGCCGGTGGTATAGATGCCGATTTGCGCATTGGAGCCTCACCGGCCACCAGTTCCGACCTTATGTGGCACCGGCACCAGCCGGTGCCAGTGCCACAGTGCCGGTCTCAGATTGGGAACCTTGCCGGCCACTCAGCCGTGCTGGGTGTCCGGACCGAAACACCAGTGGTGCTGCTGGTCACAGTGTGCCGTTGTGTGCAGCTGATAACAGGACAGTCAAAATGCCCGTGTGACCACCGGTGTCATCAAACCAGATACATTTGCGACTGCATTACGACAAACAAAAACTTTGTATATATAAAATCAACCTGAATCCTCCGCTTCCTCGTCAGATTCTTCCTCCTCAAACATGTCATCTTGAAGGTGGGCAAAATGTTCTGGACCATATCTGCGAGCATTGGTCACCAATGATGATGTTGATGGGTCTTGAGACATATTAGGAAGGAAGAAGGGGTCGCTAAAGGAGTTGTGAGAAAGATCTAGGGTGATGCGGGCCGGTGAAACGCCGAACTGGAAGTGGGGGTGAAGGGTGTTGGATCGGCCACCGGCATTGACCGGGCGTGAGTCACTGCCTGATGACCCTGTGTAAGTCAGGCTCGCAGTCCACATGGGACTTAGTGCTCACTGTCTGACGACCAGTCTTCTGCCAATATTGCTGCAGGTGTCTCCTGGTCACTGGCAGATGACCAGTCCTCAGGTGCGGCACAAGACCTCTGGGGATCTTCATATTCATCGAATTGTGTGGTGTCGTCCACCAAAGCCGGGGCTGGTCCTGCCGACTCGTCTTCAGACCAACTCTGTGCAATGGCATGTGCCAAGGCCGGTGCTGATGGTACCGGGGCCGGTCCTGCCGACTCGTCTTCAGACCAACTCTGTGCAACGGCATGTGCGGAGGCCGGTGCTGCCGGCCCTGCCGACTCATCTTCAGATGAACTCTTTGCGATGGCATGTGCCGGCGCTGGTGCTGCTACATCTTCATCACCGGCCGATAACCAACTTGCGGCGACAACATCAGCCAAGGCAGAACCAGCCTGTGCTGACTGTAGCAAGTTGTCATCATCACTTGCTGATGACCAATCTTTGGCCAGGTGATGCTGAGTGTAGGCTGGTAGCTCTGGTGATGCCAGTGTGAGTGCTGATGACGGCTGACCAGCTGAGTCTTTTGGAGCTAACGGTATGCCACATGACGGAATTGCAAGAGGGTCATATACAAGGTGACCAGGGTTTGCCAAATACGGCACAGCTGATGAATGCCGGAGCAGAACCGGCAGGGATACCTCTGCCGGCACCTCCTCATATTGGCCGTGAGAGGTTGGAAATGAAGGCGACGATACCTCCCCAGTCAGCCTCCCCTCTCACAAAGAGATGTCGTATCCAGAATGAGATGCCTGTTGTGGCCGCGTTCCCGAGCGCCGGAGGCCAATAACGTCGGCCTCTGTGAGGCATTCACCCCAGGTCCACTTGTGGGAGGTCGGGGGCAATGCTCTGAGTCGATCGAGCTCCCGTTGGGCGCATTCGGTGATAGACGCCGGCGGTGGGGTTGCCGGGCTGGCCGTCTCCTTAATCACAGCTGCCTCATGTAGTAGGTTGAATGTTGATGCCCGGCGCATATCAAGGTTCCATTGATTTTTCGAAGCGGTTGACATTGAATTGGAAAATCGATGGACCTCAAGTAAGTCCTGGAGCGTATCCCCAAGAATTTCACGGTATTGGGTACATTGCGGACATTGGCCGGCACCGGCATCTGAGGACTGAACATTGGCCTTGCCGGATGCTACCGGCATAGTCGGCCCTCTCACAGCTGGCGGATATGTCAAGACCACACCACGGCAGGTGGATGCTAGTTGTATTTGATGAAGGTCCAGGCACTTTTGAATGGAAGAATGAGGTCTTTACACTCCCCCACGTCTTCCTGGAGGATTCCTGGTGGATTCCTACCTATTCCGGGAGGATTCCTGGAGGATTCCTACCATTCCTGGTAGGAATACCAGGATTCCGGGAGGAATTTTCTACCAGCCAATTCCCCCTGAAAATGACATTCCTGGCTCTTCCCAGTCCTGGAGGATTCCTGGTGGATTCCTGGTACACAATGAAATTGATACCAGGATTCCCGGAATTCCTTAGGAATCCCCAACACAGAATCCGCCTGGAATCCACCCGGAATCCTGGGAATTCCTGGTACTACCATTATATATTATGTATTATTAATATTTAAAAGTAAAATACTAAAACATCAGTAATTCATACTATATATCAGTTAATTGTAATTCATATATTAAAGGTGGCAATGCCTTGCCGCCATTTAAATTTTGAATTTTGTTCAGGCCGCGAGGTGTGGTCACGTGACCGCACGTGACAATATTTCCCAAATCAACAAACGTTAGTAACACTTCGTCACCTCACAACCCACCATCACAATCGTCACCACCCCAGAACTACGACAACGACAACGAAGACACGACGACGACGATGGATGACGACGGGGACGGATGACGACGGGGACGGATGACGACGAGGACGGATGACGACGAGGATGAGGACAACGGACAACGACAACGACAACGACAACGACAACGACAACGACAACGACGACCAACAACAGCCAACGACGACGGCTACCCCCCTACCCAGGGGGGTTTTCGGTTTTTTTTTTTAAATTCTTTTTTTTTAAATTCGATTCATTAACGAATTCCCGCAGCGTACGACGACGACCTCCCTCCCATCCACCACTATCCTCCACCTCGACAAACCACCACCTTTTCACCCCCCCTTCACGGGGGGTTTTTTCTAAATTCTTATGCTTCGAACGACGACAGCTACCCCCCCCTGAACAGGGGGGGGTTTTTATTCTATTTCAACCGACAACGACAATGATTACCCCCCCTGTACGGGGGGGGGGGTTCATTTTATTTCAACGGACGACGACAACGACGTCGAACGAACGACGGATGACGACAGCTACCCCCCCTGTACAAGGGGGGGGTTATTTTATTTCTTTTTATTTTAGTACACTACCAGCTACCGCGACGACCACCACCACGCACGACGACGACCAACCCCCCCCCTCACTGGGGGGGTTATTTTATTTATTATTCTTTATTTTAATCACCACGACGACACCAAAGGACGACACGTACGGACGACACGTACGAACGACAACACATGTAAACGACGACACACGCCAGTGACGACACGTACGAACGACAACACACACACGACGACCCATGCGAACGACGACGACGACCCCCCCTCATGGGGGGTTTATTTTTATTTAATACACTACCACAGCCCTCACGCGACGACAATGACAACCCCCTCACCGGGGTTTATTTTAATTTTAATATACTACAATCATAACCCCCTTCAGGGGGGTATGTTTTTAAAAATTTAATAGGTTATTAATTACTTTTTAATGTAAATTTGTATTTATATGATTTTCAATATATATCTTGGAATAAAAAAAATTAAAATCAGGGAAAAATTAAATCAAATAAAACAAGTCAATGACTTAGCTGATTTCACCAGGAATCCACCCGGAATCCAGCAGGAATTCACCAGGAATCCACCCGGAATCCACCAGGAATCCACCAGGAATCCACCCGGACTGCCCGGAATCCTGGAGGAATCCACCAGGAATATTCTCAATTCCAGGATTCCTCCAGGATTCCGGGCAGTCCGTGCGGATTCCTGGAGGAAGACGTGGGGGAGTGTAAAGTTCAGCTTCTCGCTTAGGTGCCATTTTCTTGGTTTCATATCGTAGTTTAAGGTATCGTGACTCAAGCCACACCTTATCTCCTATCTTGAATGGGGTGAAACCTCGGGTAATACGTTCGGTCATGACTTGTCGTGCGAGTTCATGGGCCGCGTTGGCTTCTTTCCGTGCTTCTTGGAGATTGATAAGGCGTTTTTGGGTGTCAGGGATGTTGGTTCTCGGGAATGCGGTGGGGATAGCGGTTGGGTTATAACCCATTTGAAGGAATAAAGGAGATTCTTTTTGTGTAGCATGTGGTTTGGTGTTGTAAGAGAATTCAAGGGTAGGGAGGTATTGTCGCCATTGGTCGGGGTTATTTGCACAGAAGATGGATAGATAAGCTTCGATTTCTTGGTTTGCTCTTTCGGTAGCGCCGTCTGTCTGTGGGTGATGGGCTGTGCTCATGACTAGGTTGATGCCAAGAAGTTGTCCTAATTCCCGAAAGACATGGGAGGCAAATTGGGGGCCACGGTCGGAGATAGCTTTGTCTGGTAGTCCGTATCTTTTGTAAAGTGAGTCAAGTAAAATAGAGGCGGTTCCGTTGGCATCAATTGTTTTGTGGCATGGAGTTAGAATTACCCCCTTCGTAGACCCGTGGTCGACCACGACCATGATAGAGTCAAAGCCGTCGGAGGGGGGGAGGTCCGTGATGAAATCCATAGTGATCAGAGAGAACGGGCGGAGTTGTTCGGAACGGATAGGTTGTAAAGGCGGGGAAATAGGGTGTCGGTTTATCTTGTGTTGTTGACAGATGGCGCAGCCATCAACATAGTTTTGAATGAATGTAGCCATTCCAGGCCACCAATAGTCGCGTTGGACTAGGTTTTGGGTAACAAGACGGCCAGGGTGTCCGGCAGGGATAGAGTCGTGGTGTTTTTGAACGATGTTACGGTGTAAGTCCATGTTATCAGGTACGTAGCAGCGGTTTTTATAGAAAACCAGGTCACCATCGGTTCGCCAGTCACTAAGGGCAGAGCGCATAGGGAGGGGTCCACCATGCAGGATCGCATGTAATGCGGTTTTGACAATGTCGTCCATTTGTTTTGTAGAGGTTATGAGTTTTTGGAGTTCCATGTCGATGGCGTTAACGAAAAGATTGTCGGGGAGTAATGTGCGGTCTTCGTTGTCGTTTTCCATTCCAACCGTAAGGTCGGCACGTCGTGAAAGGGCATTGGATTGAACCATTTGGGTTCCAGGTACGTGTGTGAGGTGAATGTCAAATTCAGAGAGGAAAAGGCTCCATCGAGCTTGTCGTCGATTGAGTTTTTGAGCGGTTTTGAAGTAGGTCAGGTTTTTGTGATCGGAGCGTACAGTGACTGGGTATGGGTTTCCCATCAAATAGTGTCGCCATTCTTTGAGGGCGCGAATAATGGCTAGAAGTTCTCGGTCGTAGATCTCATAGTTTCGTTCCGTATTGTTGAATGATTTGGATAAATATCCACAAGGGTGCCAGTCTCCATTGTTATCTTGTTGTCGTAGTACTGCTCCTGATGCGTATTTGGAAGCGTCCGTTTCAAGTTCAAAAGGTTTTGTTGCGTCAGGCATTCGTAGAACTGGGGATTCAGTGAATTTCCTTTTTAGCATTTCGAAAGCTTGGCTTCGTTCGGGTGTCCATTCGAATTTGGTGTCTTTCTTGAGTAGGTCGTTCAGTGGTTTTGTCATATTGCCATATCCTTGAATGAATCGTCGGTAGTAGTTCCCAAAACCTAGGAATGAGCAGATTTCGTGTATTGAAGTAGGTGCAGGCCAGTCAGCGATTCCAGCGAGTTTTACCGGGTCCATAGCGAGTTTTTTTTCTTCGATGACTAGTCCTAGGAATTCCACTTTGGTTTGCCAGAAGGCGCATTTCTCGGGTTTAAGGTATAGGTCGTTGTCGGCGAGGCGTTGGAGGATCCGTCTAGTGTTTTCCATGTTTTCGGCAATTGTTTTGGTGAATATGAAAATATCATCCATGTAGATGACGACCCATCCTTCGGTGGTTTTGATTATGAATATGTCATCCATCATTGCTTGAAACGTGGCAGGGGAGTTGCAGAGTCCGAAAAACATAACTGTGGGTTTGAATAATCCTTTGTTGGTTTTGAAAGCTGCTTTCCATTGGTCTCCGTCTCGAATGCGTACATTGTTGTAACCCCATCGGATGTCCAGTTTGGTGAAGTATTTGGCGCCTTTGAGTTTGTCAATGAGTTCGGAGATGAGGGGAAGTGGATAGGTATTCTTGATTGTTCCTTCGTTTAATGTTCGATAGTCTTGTGTGGGACATACTTTTCCGTCTTTTTTGTCGACAAAGAAGAATGGTGATGCCATGGGGGACTTGGATGGTCGTATGTAGCCTTTGTCGAGGTTTTCCTTGAGGAATTTGTCTAATTCGGCTTGTTCTGGTAGTGTGAGTGGGTAGACCTTGCAGTTGCGAGGTATGAAGTCGTCTTTAAGGTCAATGGCATGATCGTAGGGTCTTGCTCCAGGGAATCGTTCTGCGGTTTCCTTGTCGAAGATACGCCAATAATCCATAAGTTCCGATGGTATCATTTCCTCCAAAGTTTTCTCGTCCTTCTTCGCATTTTGTTCACTTGCTAAGGCAGTAGAGACGTTGGTTTTGTTGACCCAGAGTTCGTTGTCCGTGACGTGGTTGATAAAAGCGGCGACCAGCTCGGTTTCGCTGTCGTCGAGGTTGAGTTCGATGGTTTCGTTTTCGTCGTCCAATTTTAGGAGTGTTGAATTGAGGGGTGATTCCTCGTCTTCAACTTCTTCTATTGTGGCTTTCGGAAGAGTTGGAGTTTCGGGGATCGTGGTGACTTGTTCTCTTTTTCTCCAATCGGGGGAATCACTTCTTTGTAATTTGGTCTTCTTCTTTCTTTTTTCTTTCCATTTTTCTATTGTTTCTTTCATTTCTTCCTCTACTTGGTTGTATCGTGTTTCGTCGACTTCCATCCTGTTTAAGGTGGTGGTGTGGGCGTTTTGTGTTTCCTGTAATCGTTGTCGATTTCTTCGATTGTAAGTCAGGGCTAGTTGGTGTTTTCCCATTGGAAGATGCATTCGTCCAGTTCCCCAGTCTATTTGGGGTTTATGGGCTTGGAACCAGGGGAGTCCGAATATGACATCGGCGCTTGCTATTGTGACAACATGAAGTCGTTCCATCATCCAGCTATCGCCTTGTTGATATCTAATCCAGGTGTAATGTGTGATTTTCCCATTGGAGTTAGGGGATCCGTCTGCATTTCGGGGGAGTATCGGTTTATCGAGGGGGTATAGGAGTATTTGGTGTCGTTTGGCAAAGCCGGCGTTCATAAAGAGTCCTCCTGCTCCTGTGTCCATAAGAATTCGGGCGTCAACAATTTTGTTCTCTTTCTCAGTTTTGCACGTGATAGGGGTCTGTAGGATCATAGATTGTTTTCCCATCTCGGCTACTAATACAGAAGAAATCATCAGCGACACAGACATTGAAACTGTGTGCTTGCCTAAAAATCCTGGTCCTTGACTACTTCGTCTATTAACTTCTCTTTTTCTTCTGTATCCATGTCTTCAACTAGGTTGCGTATCATGGCTCGGGCGGTAGCGGCTGTCTTTTTGAATCCGTTGAATTTCTTGTAACTGCTGTCGTTTGGTTTGACATAGTTCGAGCTTATGTTCGGGGCGTTGTTTTGCTTGGAGCGGCATTCTCGGGCGAAGTGTCCTATCTTGTGGCAATGGAAGCATCTTCGTTCTTTCATGTGTTGTTCGCGTTCTTCTATAGTGAGGCGATCGATCTCGGTTGTGTCGATGTCCATAGCATTGGGATCATGATGATGATTAACATAGCGTGGCGCAGGGTAAGTTTTCTTGGCTTGGGGGGTGCCTCCAGTTTTTCACTGAGTTATTTCCTTGCATCGTTTGTATTGAAGATCGAATCGAGAGGCTTTAGCATACCAATCTTTGATGGCTGTAGGGGGGTTTTCGAGTCCATAGATTTTCTGTAAAAGAGAGGTGTGGATCCCTTCTGAGAAATAGTCGATAAGAGTTTTGTCGTCTTTGATCTTGGATCTTCCCGTGAGGATTCTGAATTGTGCGATGTAATCGTCTACTGAGTTGGTTCCTTGTCTGAGTTGGCGTAGTTGGGCTCTGGCTTCTCCTTCGGCGTCGGCGGCTAAGAATGCTTCTTTGAGTTTCTTGATGAAACCAGCGTAAGTTCCAAAGTCTGGGGGTGTGGTAGCGAGACATTTGTCGAGGAAGGCTTCTTTCCAGATTTTAGCAGTTCCGCCAGTGAGGAATGAGAGGATGAAGATGATTTGTTTGGCTTCGGAGTTATAGATTGAATCATTGAGAGAGAGGTATACTCGACAGTCCTGGAGGAAGGATAGGAGTCCGTCTCGATCTCCGTGGTATGGCTGCGGGGGGTTGATGCGTACTTCTTTTGACATTTTGTCGTCGTCTTCGTTGTCACTAGTTATATCCCAGTCGGTTTTTTGCTTTTGAGCGGGTGTTTCGGGTCCAAAGGGGGCAGGTGGTAATGGGGCGGGTGTTTGGAATGGGGATGGAGCAACGGGTGGTGTGTATACTGGGGTTTTGACTTTTTCTGAAGTAGTCGGTTGAGGAGTTGACGGTGTCTGAGGGACTAGTTGGTCTGTTGCGGTTGTTCGAGGGTTTCTTCCTACTCGTTCTTGTCTTGGTTGTGTTGTAGAGCTGTGGCTCATGCGTTCTGGCTCGGGAAGTTTTTCTTCGAGAGGTTCTTCGTTGTCAGTGTCGTATTGACTACTTCCTGTTGTATCTTCTTCTTCTGATGACTCGGTAGGGGCTTGGTATTTGCCCTTTGACGTCATGGTGTATTATTTCTTGAGATCCGTTGGTATCGGCGACCACACGATCTTCTTATGACTCCGTTGATATAGGTGATCACACGAGTTCGGGTTTACGAGGGTAATCCAAGTAATCTGCTGGTTTGTTGGCTAGTGCGTGTTTCGTTTGGGCTCCAGAAGGTAGGGTTCGTCTGCGCTTAGAGAAGCAGACGCAAGAGTAGTTTAGACCTTTTGTTACGGCGACTATAAGCTTGCACTCACGTTCGGTGCTGGGCCGATAGACCAAGTAACTAAGGACCGCTGTACGGTTGCAATCGTATTCAACAAGTTGAGACTGAGGGCGACAAGTTCTGAGCAAGCTATGTAGATTAAGACCGTAGGAGTACAAAGGTCTAAACTAGGGATCATGGCTATGGGTATGGCTCTTATATACTAAGGGGTCGAGTCAGAGATAAGGGAGTGGTCCGTGCTGGGAGTATGAGTCGGGTCGAGTCAGAGATAGAGGGAACGGGAGCGATAGCTAAGTATAGTACATGGAAGGTTCAGGGCAAAGGGTAAGCAGGGAAAAGGGGTGGTGTAGGAAGGGAACAACGAAGGAGGATGTAATGTGCAGTAAAGAAAGGGGAGAAAAGGGAATGGGGGCCATGCGCGTACCAGACGTTCATAACAAAGGTGCTGATGGTCATGCCAGCCATTGATTTGACTCCAATAACCGGCACTGGCAATGGATGATTTTCAAAACATCAGAAACAGTGTATGAAGGAAATACAGTATATTTTGTACTCATTTTTGATAAGGAACATTGCATTTGAATAATGGAAAGTAAATTTAGACAGGGTGCTGAGGTTTGGACCAGCCCCGACTGAATTATTCAATCAGTCATCTCAATGTTTCCTCACCATATACCTTATCTGACAAGGTGTTCTGTGTACTATGACCATGCCTATCTCATATGTACCAGATAGTGTATAGATGCCTTGGTGGAATAGTAATGAGTAATTGGGTAGACGTATTCAAAAAGAGCCAAATCTAACCCTTGTGTCATAGGTTTCCCAGATAAAATTATTTTTGTTGAACATTTTGGTGAGTATGAGTGATCCAAGTAGGATGCAAAAATAATTATGAGAAATAGGCTGCTGTTGTCAGAGGACACTATGTAGGTACATACATGAATGCTTACACACTCCACACACCCTCCCCTAAGTATTGTACACAAACCATTACTAGTAGTTTCAACGAACATTGCTTAGTACTGTACACACGTGCATTTCTGAGTAGATACTTATCACATGTTCTTATGGAACGTGTGTCCTATTTCTATTTTACCTACTGTCGTGTTGTTACCTGGGCCTAGGGTAGTTACCTGGGTCCACCTTGTATTTAGTATAAAGGTAGCAGGTGTCATTCCTAGAATGACACCTTGATATAGACTTGGTTCCAGGTGATATCCCTTCTCTCTAAGTTGGCAGTAGTTCACTATAGATAATGACCCCTAACAGCTGTGGACTGAGATATCCACTCTGAAGTTGGTAAAGAAACATTGAGATGACTGATTGAATATTTAGTTGTGGGTGGTCCAAACCTCAGCACCCTGTCTAAATTCAATTTCCATTATTCAAATGCAATGTTCTTTGTCAAAAATGATTACAAAATGTACTTTATTTCCTTCATACACTGTTTCTGATGTTTTGAAAATTATCTATTGCCAGTGCCGGTTGTTGGAGTCAAACCAATGGCTGGCAAGACCATTGGCACCTTGTCCAGCCTTCATTTACATGATGCTGGTGTAATTTTCTGCTTCAAATCCAATTAAATATTGCCTTTTATATTCTAGATATACTGTTTCTGCTGGTTTAAAATTTATGTATTGCCAGTGCCAGTTGCTGGGGTCAAACCAATGGCCAGCCTGACCATCAGCACATTGTACACCCTTCACTTACATGATGCCAGTGTAATTGGTACCATGTGTATGTGCATACACCAGCCCTGCCGGTTGCCTAGCCCTCAGACAAGTCATTTATGAGACCAATATTGGCACTTCCACTGACACCAGCATTTAGCATTGCACCGGCACTGCCACCACCACCAGCAGTGACACCACCAGCACTGCCACCATGTTTTGTAATTTAATAAATATTTTAAATACATTTTCCCCCTGGATCTTACAACATTTTATATATTATTCTGCTATAGGAATCCCCTGAATTTGTAATATACATCTTTCCAATATCTTATTATATGTCTTAACCCTCCCAAAGTGGGGGATTGCTACACTGAGGCAGATGAGTATGTAATATCTTCAAACAAGATTCTGGTACTTTAGGGAATAGTTTTTTTGGAGCAGCTTCATCTAGTGATGTGAAAGGCTCGGCTTCAAAGCCGCAAGCCGTCGAGCCGAGCCGAGCCGTGGGAAAGCCGTACCAACGGCTTTGACGGCCTACGGCTTGGGCTTCAGATTTTTCAGGCCGTGAGCCGCGGCTTAAGCACGGCCTGGGTCTGAGCCTCGAAATTCGCATTTTTGGCAGTCTTAAGGGGGGAATTTGAACTTTTGATGACTTAAAACAGCACTGTAACAGAGTGTAATTGATAATATTACCATTGATAGTCATTTATGGTCATTTTTTAGTTTGATTTCATACAAATTTTGTTGCCCTCATGTTCTCCCTTACCTTCTAACCGTGTGGGAAAAAGCCGCGGCCTGAGCCCCAGGCCGAGCCCAAGCCGTGCAAAGTTTTGGCCTACGGCTCGGGCCTGGCTTTGTAGAGGCCGTGTCAAGCCTAAGCCGAGCCGAGCCGAGCCGTAACATCACTAGCTTCATCATCTAGTGATTCTGATTGACCGTTGCTACCATCATCTAAATCACTCACCCTCCTTTGACCCTCCTGTTCCAACTAATGCAACCATAGCAAAGAACAACCATTGTACATTGCCACAATCAAATGCCTAGTAAAGAATTGAAAAGAATAAAGGGGAAAAAAACAAGAGGGACAGAGAAACAGGCATGAAACATTGAAATTTGAGTAACACAACCTCCTGTGCCAGTGAAACAGAGATCAGCATCATAGATCCCAATCTCCTGAGGTTAAGAATGTAAAGGTGCCTATAGACATCCCTTCAGTGCCAGTACTATCGATGGTGCAAGCTTGGAGCAGCAGTCCATAGTCGGTGATATGCACCATTGCAGCCACAGTCGATTGAGGAAGATTGCTTTCATGGCCTCTGGGTAGCGTCATGGATATCAAAGCAGAGTTCCGCGACGTCAGGGTTGTGAACAGAGAAAGGTCTATCAACCGTGGTGTGCGAGAGGACGTTCCTCATTACTAGTTCCAGGGAGGAGCTGGAAGATCCGTTGTATACAGTTTGAGAACAGTATTCCAGAGACGATTAGGGGTGCTGGATGTAGAGTTGATCGCATACTGAGCATATCATGTAAGATGAGAGGGTGTCCATATAGTGTTAAAGAGCTCGTCATCTGAGGCAAAGTTCCATCGCAGTGTCCTTGAACTAAAAACGCACGCTGTCGAGGGCCATAGCGGAGGACATGGCGAAGTCAAGGCATCCCATCTGAACCGACGCTGGTGTGAGTCCTGACATGCAATACGAGGTTGTCGTCCTCTAGCCCATCGACACCAATCAAATGCTAGATTCCTGTATATGGGTTTCCTGGAAAGCAACGTCGTAGTAGACTTTATTAATAAAACGTTATGCTCGTGAGCTCGAGAAAGTGATATTATTGATAGCAATGTATTTTTGGATCAAATCCTGTACACCTTTGCTGCTGAGTGTCTGAAAGGCGGGGCTATGCGAGCATGCACCAATTCGCACGGAAATTAGACCCGCTGAAGGTGGACTCCGATATAAACGGCTGTGGCTGCTGCCGGCACACAAGCCGAGACGGCGGAGATTTGATCCGAGTCGAAGGCGATCGTGCGAACAGAAAAGGAGCGTAACGGAATCTAACGGAATGTGCTTGGAGCCTCCCTGCTTGTATCCACACTTCCAACTCCAACGGTTTTTAGAACCGACGCAGACAGGGACTTTGGTTCGTTAGTTCCCTGGTTGTCTTACTCTCAACCTCTCTAAACTTGTTCAGTGTTCACCTGCTTGCTTTGTGTCAATCAGTCCATCAGAACACTAGCTTCGGCCTTTTCGCTAATAATGGCTTCTGGTGAGTACATTTGGAATCTTTCAGTACCTGGAATACATATATTTTCTGAGCCCCAATGGGCATGCATGGAGATCAGCGTGATGGCCAATTCTAGCCAATTCTTAGCGGCTATGAATGGTCTCCGGTGTGATGATGGTGGACCTGAATATAGTTTGAACGTGTAGTAGGGCCACGGCCCCCCTTTGTCTCTTGATTGCCATCTCAACTCTAGCAATGGCGACGACAGGTTCATCGTCCTCGCCTTCTGTCCCTCCTGCTCCTCCTTCCTCTGGTTTTTCCTCTTCCTTCATTCTTCATACACTTATATACATTACTAACTGAACTCCTTTCAGCTCCTACTACATCTACCTCCACCACCACTTCTACAACTACTACAACATCTCCATCAACAACTACGACAAGTTCGAGTACGACAAGTTTGGCTCCTACCTCAAAAACAACTGATACTGGGTCCTCCTCGACTCCTGGTACCACATCCAATGGGAGTAGTTCTGGGACTTCACAGACGGACACGACCACTGGGATTCCGGTGGCTACTACTTTGTCGGTTCCTTCAACTAGTGTTGGAGAGACTGCTTCACTGTTAGTGTTTTCTCTCCCTTTTTTCCGCCTTTTCTTTCTGCCTCTTTTTCTTCCTTTCCCCTCTTTTTTCTTTCTTTCCCCTGTTTTTCTTTCATTTTGTTCCTTGTTTTTCGGTCACGTTTCACCTCCGACCTTCGCACCTTACATACCGATCTATGCCCCATAACGGTCTATGCTCACCGCAACCCACCCAATCCTGGCACCGCCACCAAACATTCTCTTCAGTCCTGACAATCCACTGCATCGTGGCCCCCTCCATCGCCATATAATTCCATGGGCTTAGAACCGCTTTGGGGCCCTCGCATCGGTATCATTCGATCCTCCTATCAGTTCCGCTTGTTATCAAACCCTGTTGAAGGGTCTAAGGCTCAGGCCCAGACTTCAAGATTAGTCTATGGCGCATTGGGAATGAGCTTCCCACTGCTTCCCAGTCTTCGATCACCGCTATCTCCCACATCCTATCCCAATTCTCGTGATTGCAATACGACGACATCTAGGGGGTATAATCCGGGATGAGGGACTACCTCTGCCCACGTTTTTCCCAGCTCCACCCTTTTATCCTCCGTGTATAATCAAGAATCACAACTTCTCTCGGCCTACTCATCATCACCAACAATTTTTTTTCGATGAACCCACTATCGTGTGGATTGTTCTTATCGTTACCAAAAATACATGCTAATCGATTAAACGGGCCCACGGGCCGGTGGCTTTGGATCTTTGCTGCCAAAACATCTTTGGAGTTCGATTTGGAAATGGTTGCGTTGTACAACTCGCAGTGGAGGTTTTTGGTTTTTGGCATGATGGAGCGGGACGGTATGGGTCGTACTTTATCGTAATGCCATTTGGTCGATCAGAATCGATCAACCAGTCCATCGTCGCGACACCGCCATTTCATCCCAATACTCACATCTAAAGCACATATATGCCATTCATGGTTCGCGGCAATGCGTTTAATACCGGAGGATGATATCCTGTGGATGAGAGAGCGAGAGAAGGGCCGACGATCCTTTAATCATGCCACAATGGCTGAGTTTGGGTGGGGACGAGTGCTCGGGGTGGGGTGATTGTGTGCGATCGGCGATTTTGGCGATTTTTGGTGGTTTAACATTCTTAACAACTACCGGTGAATCGAAAACATTTCCCCCAAATCATCACGTATGCCGCCAACCCAACCAATTAAACAAATCCTTCCATCGCCGTGGCGTCAAGTTCAGCAATCTTCCACCTGAACTCACAACTGCCTGTTCTCGCCCACGAACTACTGCCAAACGCCAAATTGTGCTGGTCTTGGCCTGGAGCCTGGAATTTTTGGTCTCTCGATCACTGGTGGTTTTCCGTTGGCGATATTGTTGTGGCTTCTTTCTTTCTTCTCCTTGCCTTCTCTTTCCTCCACTCTCCAAAAACCTCCTACTAACCTCCCTTTTTTCATCTAGAGCAACTTCGGCGGATGGCCAAGTATTCACAACAACATTATCATTCACTACCACTATAGAACCAGGTTCGGTTGTCACTGCTCCATCCAATGCATCCAATAGGACGAGCAGTGGAAGTCATACGGGTGCTATTGTTGGTGGTGCTGTTGGAGGTTGGTTTTTCTTTTTTTTCTTTTAGCGTTTGGGAGAGATTCTTCGTAAATTCGTAGTTTTTCCTCCCATCTCCGCCCATCTCCTCCCCCTAAAAAACCCGTACTCACCCCTATTCCTTATCTAGGTATAGCAGTCCTGATAATCCTCGCCGCCCTCGTCTTCTTCTGCTTGCGTAAACGTAGAAAAGACGAGTTCGACGGGAACTTTGATCCCGCACATGTCAGCTCCGTTAAAGGTGGTGGTGGAACGTTGCCACATATTGATTTAGGGGAGGACGGTATCATGGGTAATGGTGGCGGTGCTAGAGTTGGAGGAGAGGTGGATGAAGATGATGGGATGGGAGGGAGGTTAGCTTCTGGTGTAAATGGTGGAGGGATTATAGTGCCGTATGCTTTTAAACCGGCTACTCCTGTCGGCGGCGGCGGCGGCGGTCAGCAGTATCGGGACCAAGAGCACCCGCAGATGCAGCAGATGGCGAATGTCGGTGGAGTAGGGGCATCAGGATATGGAAACGAAAAACGAGGAATGAGACAATATTCCCCAACTCCGAATTCGAATACTCCTGGGTACCCTCAACAAATATACGCTACACCCCTCCCTCCTACCCACACCCAAAATCAATCAATCTCTTCTGGTTCTTATTATCCAACTACATTGGCTTCATCCACCAATCCAAATCCCAATTATTACCAAAACCAACATCCAAACCAACACTTGAACCCGAATGGTGTAACTCCAGAACCATATACGCCAGGCGCGTTTTCAGTCACAAGTGATGGGTCTTCTTCTGTCGGTGGTGGAGTCGGAGGTATTTATTATCATCATCCTCAGTCGATGGGAAGGGGACCATCGCCTGGTCCTTCTGTGTTGAGTTCGAGTAGTGGGAATGGTGCAAGAAATGCGAAAGAGGCTGAAGCGATGGGAAGGGTTATTATGAATCCTGATGATGGGCTTGGTGGTGGCCAGGGACAACAAGGGCAGCAGCAGTATGGACAAAACCCGGCATTCCAAGCTTATCTGCAGAATGGACCTGCACCGCACCAACACCAATATCATCCCTCATCTTCATCTTCTCAACAATATCAAAACCCTCAACATCAATACCAAACTTCCCAACCCCTTCAAGACCAAACCCCTGCAAGGCCAGGCACAGCCGTCGTAGTACACGAAGATGGTGGTCGGGTCGTTTTACGCAAGGGTGAAGAGAGCGAAAGAGAAGTATTGAGTCCGGAGATACCGCCTACGTATGATAGTTTACCTGTTGAGGTTAGGCGGGATGGTTGAGGTGAGTCTTTGTGTTTTCTTCCTTCGTTGGACATTGGAGCTGATGATCTCTTTACTTTTCGTTTGAATTACAGATGGAAAATTGACTCGCGTTACCTGGCCTTTTTTCTTGTGGATTTTGCGCATCCATCCCTACCTTTGACTATATCATTTGTTCAAAGGTTCAAGGTTGGGTTTTTTTGTCTTTTTTTGTCTTTTCCGATCGAACCAACAAACATGGATATCTTGGATTGATGCTGGGGTGTCATGTCGGCTGTGGATGCCAATCGCGGTGTTTATGACTTTGTCCACTTCCATGGCGAGAATGTCATCGTTTTGGTACGGAGTGTGTTAGGGTTAGGAGTGGAGAAGAAGTTGTCGTTGTGGACTGGAGAAGAGCAAGGATCCAAAACCAAAATATATATAAAAAATGCGTCCCTCACTCATATGCTTCTTTTTTCTTTCTTTTTTGACAATCCCTCTCCATTCCATTTCATGTATCATCTTACGACCTTGTCATGACTGCATTTTGACTGTCATTACCATACATTCATCTGAACTCGCTTGCTCTGCTTTGCTTGTTCGTACTTTACCCCTCTCACCCCCCATTTCCATATTCAACTGGACTTTTTACCATGTTTTCATTTTCGATCTTCCTCCACTCTGTCCTTACGCTATTATTCTCGAATATTTTATTTCTCTCTGTTCCTCGCAGCCTCGAATTTCTGAACGACTGCAAACGATCTTTTTGAACAGATATGAATTATTTTAATGTTTTTCGTAATTGATTGCCTTTGCCTGTCAGGTGTCACTGTGAGAATCCTTTGATTACGAAAGATTAACAACATATATGTGGATCGACTGATCGGCCAAACAAAGCAACTCACCCTTCTTTCTTTCCTCCCACATTCAACTGTTGGGCGCAAAATCCTTTCCGAGACTGCCAGGTGTTTCCAAAACTAATTTCCCAAATATCTTACATCCCTCATGGCCAATGTTTGGCTTCGTCACCCTCGTTATTCGCTTCTCCTCCTCGTCACGCTCATAACGACCTTTTACCTGCTGTTTGTGCCCCGTGTACCACAGTTTCTGTTGCAGGATAAGGACTTGGAGAGCCGCGTCCGGCGTTCACATACCATTTATGACAAAGTTCTAAAGCAACGAGAAGGGTTAATCAAGAAATTTGGTCCTCACCCTAAGGATATTGCCCTGTACGTAGTTGTTTCAATTTTTTATCAGGGTCGGTGTTGAGTGGTAGTGCAGTTTCCCTGTTGACAAGGAACCTTGGCCTCCTTACACCGTGTGTAAGTTACATACATATACATATCCCCCGTTCTCCATCTGACACTCTTTGTAGGGGATTTCTTTCCGCCTGCATTCAACTGCCCCCATGAGGTGGAGCGTCTCGGTGCTTTGGGAGATGGTGGGAAGTGGGTCTGCGGTCTTTCCCGTGTAGCACAGAAACCAGACTGCATCGTTTACTCGTTCGGTAAGCCTTTGGTCAACAATTGATTTGATTGTTGTATATATAATTATTATTATTATTTTTAAAAAAACAGGCATTAACCACGAATCTTCTTTCGAAGAGGAGGTCCTTTCCAAAACTGAGCACTGTCGGATTTGGGGCTACGACTTCAGTGTCGAATCTTTCGGACCTGAAATTTCTCTGTTGCACCAGCACCGCACGCATTTCAAGCCTTTTGGACTTTCGGGTTCCGATAGACATGGTCCGGAGGACAAGCATCCTATGTATACACTTGAGTCCCTTATGAAACTGAATGGTAAGCATGATCTTGCTTCTTTTTTTTTACATGACCCCTGATCACTATCATTATCCTAATAGGCCACAAGCATATTGACATTCTGAAAATTGATATCGAGAGTTGGGAGTTCGAGACCATCAACACACTATTAGCTCCCTACATTGAATCTGGCGAACCACTTCCCTTTGGCCAACTCCAACTCGAAATCCATATCTGGAATAAGACGTTTGAGGAATATCTCGCATGGTGGCAAACACTCGAAGCTGCTGGATTACGTCCTTTCTGGACTGAGGTATGTCCCCGATAAAAAGTTATGTTGTCTGTTGTCCAGTAAATTAATCCATCCGTTTTAGCCGAATATAGTTTACCAAAACTATAACAGGAAGACAAATACGGCTGACCTTGCTGAGGTTTGTTTTTTTATTTCCAATCATTAATGACTAAATCTAATCTATCTGTTGTTCTCGTGTACAGTACTCCTTCATTAACGTCCTGGGGGATAACGTCTTCATTAAAGACCCGACCGCGCCTACTGAAGTAGGCCACCCTCACGCACCCCATTAGGCCAGTGGATAGTGATATTCAAATTTATATATATATATACCCACCTTTCTTCCTGCCCCCCAAAAAAATAGTTGGATTGATCATCGACCTCGTATTAAAAGAGGAGAAATCGATAGTTAGCTCGGTTGTTTCTCTACTCAGGGTTTTTTTACTTACTATATCTTTGTAATCTTTACCGTCACATAATCTTTTGTGGTGTTCCAAATTTGGCTGAGACCTTGGCTTTCATGATTTGACCCCCAATCGACTTCAACCGTAACCCTCAAGTATGTTGATCTTCTGGTGTTGCGTTGGCGTTGGCGTTGCGTTGCCAACCTGAATAACAACAATAGTACTACGAAACGGACCAGAACTTCTAGCAACATCCATTTCCATCGGCTCGGACCACCGTCATTATATATGAAGACAATGCGGCACTAATGAGATATAATTATGGTTACGATGCATCGTGGTTTACACACTTTCCAGTCCCTACCACCACTACTACCACGTCCTAGCAGCTTCTGCAAGCTTGTGACTTCCATACACGCCCGCACCCCACTTGCTTATCTTCCAGGAGTCACGGCTTCAAACTATACTGTCGTTTACTCCTTGCCACCTTCACAATCCTTTCATATACTCGACTACAGGGGCGCGTTGAACGCACTGCCTAAAGTTTTTGAAACAACAATTAACGACGAGAGCCAACAACACCCAACTCACCTTCCGTTCACTCCTAGCGAGTCCTCTAAAGATGCAGCTCGATTTCTCAACTATCCGGATAGGAATGTATGGTCTTTTGGTGAGTTCTTATCACTTCGAGAATATCCATCTTCTGCATTTATTTTTTTTGACGTCGTACTCGTTTCTGCGAGCAGGCATTCTTCTCAGTCCTTGTACTAGGTTTGAGTGCCGCGCGACTGCAATACACCACTCACTTGCCGAAAGGTGACCCATTGAATAGCGGGAAGCCGTTTCATGGTGTGTACCCCCTCCGTTTACTTCCATTGAAACCAAGAACCACTAATAACTTACAATCCTATTCCTAAATTCATTCAGACCCTATCGTTGCCGAACTATTGTTCACTATGATCCTGACTATTCCCTGGTGTACTTTCGTGTACGTCCTTTTCCTTTTTTTTTTTTTTTTTTCGATGACCAATTCATCTTGTCACCTCTTCTAGTATATATTCCATATATAAACGCTACGAAAACCCATATTTATCAACTTTCCTTGGAGAAGTGATCGGTTTATCCGTCTTGTGGCTTTTTTGGATAGTGGGTGCAGCGATTGCCAGTGTGAGTGATCCCTTGTAACGGTTCGCTTCTTTCTTCTAAATCGAAACAACCTCCTCCCTTCCAGACAATGTGGGGTAACTTAGGCTGGTGTCAACAATTCGAACCATGTCGGATCATTTCCGCTCTCATCGCATTCTCTTGGTTGGGTTGGTTGGTGCTTAGCTTGCTTTTGGGCTTCAGTTTGCTCTTTAGCTTTGCTAATAAGGGGTTTATGGATCCATTGCATGGACGATGGAATCCACGTGAAAGTCGTTATGCGGATACTGTGAGTAGAGTATAGTTTGGGGGGGGTTATAGGTAAAGCCTTTAAAAGGTTTGATCTTTGGAGAAATGCACAAATTGGACATTCGGTTATCTCTTCCCAACCGTCTTTCTCATTTCTGTATATCAGCATCCCCATGAATGTATTTAATTGTTCATTCGGGCAGTTAGTTGTACTACTATATGTAGGTTCCTCCGTTTGTAATAACCCTTTTATGCCCCCTGCATTATTTCTCTGGTTTACTAGTACTGGTATAGTACTCGGCATTTTTTTCAGGCTCTCAGAGTCTCACTGTTCTATGTATCTATCTGTTGTTTATCTACATCCAAGCCCTGGCTTACTTCGACCAATACCTTTTACTTTGAACCCTGTGTTGGGGTTCCAAAAGCCGTCCCATGAAAGCTTTGCAACTTGATCCCCACTGTGAGCGCGGCGCTGCCGAAAACAGCAGCACCATTAGCCTTTGGGATTGAAATGTTGATGGGTGATATGAGCTACTACAAGCAGTACATAGGTATAAAGATATGTCGAACCTCAGGCTAGCTATTCTGTACAGACTACGGTCTGCCTGCTTATGTTTGACGTGGGCCTATTGTTCCATGATCATGCCAGTGAGGGCTGCGTCTCCGTGTTTGCATATTATTTAAAATTTCTGCCTTACGTCGCTACTGGCACGAGGAGGAAACGTTCTGGCCCCACCGTCGGTTGACGACACTTGCATTTAATGAGTTTCGGTAAGCCATTATTTTACCTATAAATGTGGAGAACGTGACGGTAGTTTCCAAGTCCAGATTATACCCTGATTTCTACCGTCAATTGACAAGATCACACTGTTATAGTTGACTACAGGAATATCATGAGTCTTTTGACTAACATCAACATAGTTAAAGCCACCTTCGATACCGCTTCCCATCAAACTACCATGATTCCTATCCGTTGCTCTATCTCAACCACTTATTCAAGATGGACTGGAATGACTTCCCCCTATCTCCCAAGTTCCAACCCCTACCTAGCAGGCGTTATCTATTGGAATGGCTTCAAAACGACGTAACCCGCAAGTAGTGGCACTGTAAGAAGAAGTAGGGCTAGCGAAAGCAGCCCAGCGGAAGAGGTCGAGGACATTCGTGACGAGCCATTAAATATGATACTCCTGTATGACGTCTTGCCCTATAGTGATCATGAGAACTGACTACCGTGGGAAAGGCAAACTCCCACACTCCACATTAAACCACACCTCTCTCGACTACCATCAACATGTCGAACGGAGGACCATCAAAGAACAATCGCATGCAGAAAGTTACCCGATTTTTCAAAGGGAAATCTTATTCGTCACGATCACCCACATCGTCGCCGATCGATGCAGGTTCAAGCTCTGATAACCATACGATAGCAACGACAGATGCAGCAACAAGGTGAGAAGGTGAATCCCCGCCATTCAATTATACCTAATCTCTTCGTACTTTCAAGTAACTTGCCTCTTAATATGGTCCCTGTGGTCACCGTCGATCACGCACCAGTTGCAACTATGGAAGCATACACAGTGCCCTCTCCAAATCCCGTACTTGTTTCAGCAACGATACCTGCTGTGCCAAGCCAGCTTGTTTCCGTTAGTAGTCCAGGACCAGAACTTGAAACTCCACCCACGGTCAGCATCATGTTACGCTCACGATCGTCGTCACTAATGACCACTCGTTTAGCAGATATCTCCGAACATTCATAGTCCGATGTCTCTCTTCCAAGATGCTCACAATATCTACATGTCCCATCCGACGATCACCATGGTCAATAACGTAGGTGTCATTCTAGCAGCATAAATGCTAATCTGCGTGCTAACAGTTCCATTTTAAGATCCAGAATGTGTTCAGCGCTAGTGGAAATGAAAGAACGAAGCCTCAAATATTGGTGAGCATGTATAATCTTTATAGTAGTACAACCTTTACTAAAGCCTAGTTCATAGGCCGCGCTACATGAGAAACTCTTGCCACGTGCTGAGTTTGCAGAATACGACGCAGCATCTCCCACTCCACGCAACGGATGTACTGAAAATACTCGCAAGGCAATCCTTGGTACACTGCGAACGTGGGCAAGTGATAATACGACCACAAAGGTATACTGGCTCAACGGGATGGCTGGAACCGGCAAAACAACAATCGCTTACTCATTCAGTGAAATCCTTGATGACAAGGAATCCCTTGGTGGTACTTTCTTCTCTTCTCATCTTCGGGTTGATACTAGTGATGTTCGTTGCATCATTCCCACCATCTGCCTTCAGTTGGCTGCCAGTGGGTATCTTCCCTCTCTGTCTCATCTCATCCTAGATATGGTGGAAGCCAATCCTGACTGCAAATCTTGGAGGATTGGCAAACAATTCCTGAACTTCATTGTTAAACCACTCACTGCTGCATACAGGGATGCAAGTGAAGTAGTAGTCCCAGTTATTGTTCTTGATGCTCTGGATGAGTGTTCTGACCAGTCCCTTGTGGCTGAGCTACTTTCTATGATCTTAAAGCATAGTAAATCTCTTCCAGTCAAGTTCTTCATCACTAGTCGTCCAGAAATAGTGCTGAAGGAGACTTTTGATAATTGTTGGGATCATTCCAGCTTTATCCTTCATGAGGTTGAAAAGGAAATTGTAAAGGCTGATATTGAGCTTTACATCAAAGCTTGCTTGCTTGGTTGCCAAGTGAGGCATAATTGGCCTCCTCAGGCTGAACTTGAAAGTCTTGTGAACATGTCTGGGACCTTGTTCATTTATGCAGCAACTGTCTGCAAATATATTGCTCAGAAGGGTAGCTCCAGCATGCCTCAGCGCCTTTCAGATGTAGTCAATTTCATATCAGACATAACATTTGGTGTCACTCAACCACTGGATGTTCTTTACAAAAGAATTTTGGACATTGCCTATGAGTCTACAAATCCTAGGGAAAGGTCAGATATAGGCATAGTTCTTAAAGCTGTTGTATATGTCTATAATCCTCTTTCTATCACTGCCATCAGTGCTTTGATGGAAACACCCACAGTGCAAGTTGAGAATGCCCTTTCTTCCCTTCATTCTGTGATATATATTCCATCATCTCAACACCCTGCTAAACACATCTCAATACTACATGCATCCTTCCATGATTTCATCAGTAGTCAAAGTCTTTCCTCAAAGCACTACCTTGACCCTCATGCTTCACATAAATCCCTAGCACATCAGTGTCTGTCATTGATGGACAAAGAATGGTCAACAACAAAGGTTGTGTCCTACTTGACAGAGAGGAAACATGAAGAGATTTCTGAAGCTCTTGCATATGCTTGTAGTAACTGGGCCTTCCATTTTACCTATGAAGATGTTGGTGAATCTGCTGAATTGAAGAATTTCTTTCAAAAACATCTTATGAGATGGATGGATTGTTTAAGTGTTTTAGGGAAGTTGGCAAATGCAATGCACTCATTGCAAAGGCTAGAAGGTTGGGCAAATGTAAGTTATCCCTCATTGCTGTGAATGAATTGCACTGACAACAGATAGTAGAGGCAAAATCTCTTGGCAACAGTGATTGATGCTGAACGGTTTTTAAAGGAAAATTTTGATTTTATTAAAAATGAAAGTATTGAAAGATGTCCTTCAGCACTAGCATGGCTCCCAGAGAAATCAGATATATGGAAGATATATGGAAGTAAAATAGACTGTTCATGGAAACTCTGTTTAGGAAGGAGAAGAGCATGGAACCTATCAGAAGCAGTTCTCAGGCATTCAGCCCCAGTCAAATCTGCTGTCTTCTCTCCTGATGGTATGCATATTGTGTCTGCATCTCATGATCACACTGCACAAATCTGGAATACAGCCACAGGAGAATGTGAAGCAGAGCTGAAAGGTCATTCAGACTGGGTTGTATCTGCTGTATTCTCTCCTGATGGTATGCATATTGTGTCTGCATCTTCTGACTGCACTGCACGGATCTGGAATACAACCACAGGAGAGTGTGAAGCAGAGCTGAAAGGACATTCCAAAAGGGTCAGATCTGCTGTGTTCTCTCCTGATGGGATGCATATTGTGTCTGCAGCTGATGACAAAACTGCATGTATCTGGAATACAACCACAGGAGAGTGTGAATCAGAGCTTAAAGGACATTCAAATATAGTCAATTCTGCTGTCTTCTCTCCTGATGGTATGCATATTGTGTCTGCATCTAATGACTGCACTGCACGGCTCTGGTATACAACAGGAGAGTGTGAAGCAGAGCTTAAAGGACATTCACAGATAGTCAATTCTGCTGTCTTCTCTCCTGATGGTATGCATATTGTGTCTGCATCTAATGACTCCACTGCACGGATCTGGAATACAGCCACAGGAGAGTGTGAAGCAGAGTTGAAAGGACATTCAGGGCGGGTCAATTCTGCTGTCTTCTCTCCTGATGGTGTGCACATTGTGTCTGCATCTAATGACTGCACTGCACGTATCTGGAATAGAACAGGAGAGTGTGAAGCAGAACTGAAAGGACATTCAAGCTTGGTCATATCTGCTGTCTTCTCTCCTGATGGTATGCATATTGTGTCTGCATCTAGTGACGACACTGCATGTATCTGGAATACAATAGGAGAGTGTGAAGCAGAGCTAAAAGGACATTCAAATGTTCTCACATCTGCTGTCTTCTCTTCTGATGGTATGCATATTGTGTCTGCATCTGATGATGAAACTGCATGGATCTGGAATACAGCCACAGCAGAGTGTGAAACAGAGCTGAAAGGACATTCAAGTGTGGTCAATTCTGCTGTCTTCTCTCCTGATGGTATGCATGTTGTGTCTGCATCTGATGATGCAACTGCATGGATCTGGAACACAGCCACAGGAGACTGTGAAGCAGAGCTGAAAGGACATTCAGGGCGGGTCAATTCTGCTGTCTTCTCTCCTGATGGTGTGCACATTGTGTCTGCATCTAATGACAAAACTGCACGGATCTGGAATACAGCCACAGGAGAGTGTCAAGCAGAGCTGAAAGGACATTCAAAGTTGGTCAGATCTGCAGTCTTTTCTCCTGATGGTATGCATATTGTGTCTGCATCTTATGACTGCACTGGACGTATCTGGGATACAGCCACAGGAGAGTGTGTCACAGAGCTAAAAGGACATTCAAATTTTGTCATATCTGCAGTCTTCTCTCCTAATGGGATGCATGTTGCCTCTGTATCTTATGACTGCACTGCACGGATCTGGAATGTAGCCACAGGAGAGTGTGAAGCAGAGCTGAAAGGACATTCACATGTTCTCACATCTTCTGTATTCTCTCCTGATGGTATGCATATTGTCTCTGCATCTGAGGACAGAACTGCACGGATCTGGAATACAGCCACAGGAGAGTGTGAAGCAGAGCTGAAAGGACATTCAGATTTGGTCACATCTGCTGTCTTCTCTCCTGATGGTATGCACATTGTATCTACATCTGATGACTACACTGCATCCACCTGGAATGCAACCACAGGACAGTGTGAAGCAGTGTGGAAAGGACATACATCTGTTCCATCTTTATCTGATAATAGTTACTTGTCTATTGTATCATCACTTCCTGAAGGTGTTTTCACCCACAGAAATTCTACAGGCAAATTTCATGTCTCCCTCCAGCCATCTTTCCTTGACATATACAAGGATACAATATTCCATACCATCAACTTCCACAAAATATTGATCCCACCACCTTTCCAAAAGCCATCATGTATCAGCTGTCACTTATCCAAAATATGCCTAGGATATCAATCAGGAGAAATTTTGATTCTTGAGGTATGTATGTTACATTGTATTCCACATTGTTACTTTATTACTAAATTTCTCTCAAACTTAGTATCAATGTATTTGAAACTTCTGAACAGTGCATTGTGTGATCATGGAGGGTCACAAGTTTTCTCTAGGCTGTATCTGGATCCACAAGGAAATATGTACCAATCTCTTTTCCACATTTTAACACCCAAAGAGATGGAGTGTTTCGGTAACTGCGAGTGATTGATGTGGTAATTGTACAAGATGTCAAATGTTTCAATGTTACCTATCTGATGACCACAAAAACATTTGTAAATAATGTAGTGAAACCCAAGTCCGTTATTTGACAGTGAATATTAGGCCTCGAAGATACATACCCCTGTCTGAGACTCTGAGGTACATTTTGTAAGTCAGGGCCTGAAAGTGGAAGAACAAATCGCACAAGTTAGTCTGGTACCAAGTGATCGATTGTCATCACATTATCATTAGGTCTGTTTTAGGAGACTAGCAAAGCTCGACTGTTGTGTCAAATGCCGACTTGCTGTTCGGCTCGTCAGCAATTTAGAAATTAGGGCCTGGATAACCGACGTTAAGTATGTACATCCATTATCAACATACTCACTTGCAACACCACGATAATAACTAATGCCAGCACCTTGTGTATATTATCGCTAGTTATAGACCTTGAGTATCGATACTCGACGTAACACTCCTCCATCTTATACATATAATTGGGTTACTCCTATATAAGAATGATTGCACCAATGCAGCACGTTGCGAGGGACATATTGCGGCTGACCTGCATCAACAATCGCAACCAATCATAGAATGCTCAACTGCATCGCCTTTCTATCCGCTTTTGATTTACAAGCAAGACTGTCACGTTCTGGACATAAACATAAGTGAATGGATGAAGTAGATATGACACCGACACCTGCACAACATACCCAGATCGAGTTAGAGTCGAGACGCCACGCGATCTTCTGTCTCGTCCCGCCCTTTCATTCGGGTTCGGGGGGGCATGCCTCGAAATGGGTTTGACTATAGATTAGCGGATCAGTTTAACCACTTAAGTCTTGAACATACAGTGCCAACATACTCGACTTGTCACGAACAAGTTCCTTGTCTCTTTAAACGTACCAATCAACTTCTCTGCCTCTATAAGTCATTCCCTCTCCAAGTCCTTCTCTCTCGCTAACATACCGAGCCAAAGCTCTTTTAACCTACGATATCTCTTGTCCTTCTCAACTCCCAATTGTGTGGGTCAGGTGATTCTGGGCGCGAACGTTAATCGCTTTTGACTTGTGTGTAGCCTTGTTTTCTGGAAAAAACATGTCGTATTCGTGGGATTATCTGTGTTCTTAGTCTGGTTTGTGACGTTTGATTTTCCACGTTTCTTGCGAGAGTCGATCACTACGATCGTTTTTAGAAAAAAAAAAACACTGGAGACAGGCTGCTGAATTACCTTCGTTATTAGTTGGATCTGCGAGCCGCTGAAGACCATCAAGTACGTAAGATGGTGCAATTTCAATATTTGAAGATGGGAAAAACCAACCATGTTCATAGACATTAGCAGCTTCACGTAATTTTATTCCACGTTTCTCATACATGCTACTGTTAGAAGAACGTAGATACTACTAGTCTTTAACCCGCTTGATCAAAAAACGAATGCTGAACTGAGATAGTTGGACATACGGCTGGACCCCCACCCAATAATTCATCAATCGGCTTCCCTTCTGCGTACATCTCGCGTTCATAGTAAGCATCTGCAATTTCAGCGAACAACACGGAATAATCAGGAATGTCTTCGGAGAGCAGAGCATTAGCATGTAACTATTCAACTGAAAGTTAATATATACGATCAACATAAGAATGAGGAATGAAACTAACTTTTCCTTCCTCCACATCAACAATTTTAATCATCACCCATTTAAATCCTGGCAACTGCGGGCCGGTGACGCGCATTTGGATCCAGGCCAAAATTTCCGGCTTGTACAGAGCCTCCTTCGCCGAAGCTAGAACAGGCCGGCCAATCCTCAGAGTCGTATTCTCTATCATCCTCACAAAGATCCCAATGCTTTTGGTCCACCCTTCCATGGAGCCACCGAGTACCTCCGAATAGTTTCAATGGCCCGCTCGTGCTGCCCTAGGACATTGTAAAGATCGGCGAGAAGCGGCAAATCTATCTGGGAGAACCCTCCGGCTGGGATAACCAAGCCAGAAGCGTTACCTTTCCCTTGACCCGATGGATAGATTGTGTTAGAGTGAGTTAGAGCATCTTGCAGCAAGGTAGCACATGTCGAGAGGTCGGAGAATTCGAAGAGGATCGTATGAAGCTCCCGAAGAACCGATTCATACTTGGATTCTCGGGCTAGACGGTCCCATTCCTTAGGGTCGTGCCCTAAATGAGCAACCATAATCCTCAACTGCAACGCTTTCTGCGATTCATTCATATCTTCATAACATTGAGCGACCACGGTCCATGCTGCACTGGCTCGGGGTTCTATTCGAATAACCTCTTGCATGATGTCTATAGCTCTGGCTAAATCGTTGTCGACATATGCTTGGTTTCCATCGCCAATTAATGACTTGACTTGATGTGAGAGTATGGGACCTACGACACGTCCTTTCTGGTGAAGTGGGATATGAGATGGTATCAATGAATGCTTGTCATGATAAAGCGACTAGGCTCACATTTCTCTCTTTGCGACCGACGCTAGAGGCGGCTCCGAGTTCATCTTTAAACTCGGCCTCTTTTTCTTCAATGTCAAAGTCCCAATCCTTGTCAACAATCCCGCACTGCTAGACATTGATCCGTCTCGAAGTCGAATCTTCTTCACAAGGCGACTAATTCACATTCAATATTTCGGCCTGGAAAAAGAAAAAGCTGCTCACTCACTCAAAATCGTACTCCTGTCCGAGGAACATATTGAAGTCAGGGCGTGAAAGTAGTGAAATAAATCGCACAAGTATAAAGTAAGAGCGTCTGCAGCAATCAAATCGGCTAGCAATTCAAGAGATACATAGACATTATGCTATATTGGAGAACACCGTTGAAAAGATCCAGGAACAGCGAGAAATCGATATTTTCTCTGTTAAGAAGGATTTGAAAGGCATGTGTTATGTTAGTCCACTGGCACATCACTAAGGAAGTGTCGCAGGTTGGGTCCGATTAGAGTGAATATTCCAGTGAGCTAAAGGTGAGTATCGCCAGTGAAAGCGCGTGCCAACGGACTTGATCTTTGAGAGTGAGCGTTGGGGGATCCAGACCGTACCTTGGCTGAAGAAGATATTGATGAAGTTGTAATAACGATAGGATATGAGACTGTAGAGAAACCCCAGGAGTCACTGGCATCAAGGCACCAAAAGTGATGACAATGCTGGCGTTGAAGGTCCAGAGTTAGATCGAGATGGGTCAGAGTACAATTTATCGGTGAAGACAGGTGAAGTAGAGGTGGATGAAAAGGCAGAGCCTATGTTTGCGTCCGTAGGCTGGCGACGTTCATAGGACCCAGTGGAAGGTCCAGAGTAGTTCGAATTGGAACTGGAAGTGGACAGTGAAGAATTGTGCCTAGGCTTGTAGGATATTGAGGGGCCCATAACGCCGTCCACTATATGCCACTCAAATCTACCTGACTGCTCTCCTTCGATATGGGGTCGACGAACCCAGGTGGTGGTCATACTTCTTCCCTAAATATCGAACCTGTTTGCGATATTCGACACTCTAACAGGCTTGGAGTGAAGTGACTGCAGGGTGAAACGCATGGGTGGTGTAAGGGTGATATGGCGGTATGCTTGAAATATCCCTTTCATCGTCATCAAACTCCTCTTCATCAAGGAGACTTCTCCCTTCCTTCTTCTTTCCACAGATTTACGGAGTTCGTGTCGCCTCAGTATGAAGACAGGTCCAAATGTCCAAATGTAGTGCCTGAGATAATAGCCGTATGACGGGAAACGAGATCATTTGAATATGATAGGGAATTAACGAATGTAGTAGTAGGCACATGGGAAGTTGAGTGTCAAACGTTAATTAAAAAGGTGTTTCAGTAAGGAAACATACGGTGCTGGTATGGTCATCGACAATGGTTGTTAAATTCAATATTACAGTAGGAGAAACCGAAGTTGAGGTGGATTGAAGGAGTGGCGGCGAGGTAGAAGGAGGGGATTGGTTACTTGAAGTTTCGGTGGTGGAAGTTAGAGAATATGATGTCGATATTAAGGTAGATGTTGCGGTAGATGTGGTCAGCGGTAGCGACGTCGTCCTAGTACTATAGTACTCGTGGTTAAAAAGATAAGATTTAGGGACATTGCACTCATCGAAATAGAGCTACCCAATCCTACTAGCAATCATCAACTACTTGGGCGTAAGGCCCCAGTCAACCTTGTTCCCAGAAATGTCTGATCAGCTATTGATATTCAGCGCGGAATTACCATCGCCTCCAGGGGCGATTCGACGATTATTATGTATTGCAAAGAGGAGGCGCAAACATGGACAACCCAATTTGTAATTATAAACCATCGAAGTACCACAAAATATGTATCTGCAGACTTCGCCCGTGGGAAGAGCAAACTCGCACAGCCACTCCACACTAACGCTCTCTCTCGACTCTCATCATCATGTCGAACGAAAGTTCATCAAAGAACAATCGCATGCACAAGGTTACCCGATTTTTCAAAGGGAAATTATCTTATTCGTCACCATCACCCACACCGTCGTCGATCGATGTAGGTGCAAGCTCTGATAACCACACCATAGCAACGACAGATGCAGCAACCAGGTGAGAAGCTGAATCCCTGCCGTTCAATTATACCTAATCTCTTGTGACTTCCAAGTAATTTGCCGCTTAATATCGTCCCTGTGGTCGCCGTCGATCACGTGCCAGTTGCAACTATGGAAGCATACACAGTGCCGCCTCCAATTTCCGTACCTGTTTCAGCAACGATACCTGCTATGCCAAGCCAGCTTGTTTCTGTTAGTAGTCCAGGACCGGAACTTGAAACTCTACCCACGGTCAGCATCATGTTACGCTCACGATCGCTGTCACTAACGACTGCTCATTTAGCAGATATCTCCGAACACCCATCGTCCGATGTCTCTCTTCCAAGATGCTCACAACGTCTACATGTCCCATCCGACGATTACCATGGTCAATAACGTAGGTGTCAGCGTAAATGCTAATCTGTGTGTTAACAGTTCCATCTTCCTTTAAGATCCAGAATGTGTTCAGTGCTGGTGGAAATGAACGAACGAAACCTCAAATCTTGGTGAGGATGAATAATCTTATAGTGGTACAACCTTTACTAAGGCCTAGTTCATAGGCTGCGCTACAGGAGAAACTCTTGCCACGTGCTGAGTTTGCAGAATACGACGCAGCATCTCCCACTCCACGCAACGGATGTACTGAAAATACTCGCAAGGCAATCCTTGGTACACTGCGAACGTGGGCAAGTGATAATATGACCACAAAGGTATACTGGCTCAACGGGATGGCTGGAACCGGCAAAACAACAATCGCTTATTCGTTTAGCGAAATCCTTGATGACAATGAATCCCTTGGTGGTACCTTCTTCTCTTCTCATCTTCGGGTTGATACTAGTGATGTTCGTTGCATCATTCCCACCATCTGCCTTCAGTTGGCTGCCAGTGGGTATCTTGCCTCTCTGTCCCATCTCATCCTAGATGTAGTGGAAGCCAATCCTGACTGCAAATCTTGGAGGATTGGCAAACAATTCCTGAATTTCCTTGTTAAACCACTCACTGCTGCATACAGGGATGCAAGTGAAGTAGTAGTCCCAGTTATTGTTCTTGATGCTCTGGATGAGTGTTCTGATCAGTCCCTTGTGGCTGAGTTGCTTTCTGTGATCTTAAAGCATAGTAAATCTCTTCCAGTCAAGTTCTTCATCACTAGTCGTCCAGAAATAGTGCTGAAGGAGACTTTTGATAATTGTTGGGATCATTCCAGCTTTATCCTTCATGAGGTTGAAAAGGAAATTGTAAAGGCTGATATTGAGCTTTACATCAAAGCTTGCTTGCTTGGTTGCCAAGTGAGGCATAATTGGCCTCCTCAGGCTGAACTTGAAAGCCTTGTGGACATGTCTGGGACCTTGTTCATTTATGCAGCAACTGTCTGCAAATATATTGCTCAGAAGGGTAGCACTAGCATGCCTCAACGTCTTTCAGATGTAGTCAATTTCACCTCAGACATAACATTTGGTGTCACTCAACCACTGGATGTTCTTTACAAAAGAATTTTGGACACTGCCTATGAGTCTACAAATCCTAGGGAAAGGTCAGATATAGGCATAGTTCTTAAAGCTGTTGTATATGTCTATAATCCTCTTTCTATGACTGCCATCAGTGCTTTGATGGAAATACCAATAGGACAGACTGTGGCTGCCCTTGGTTCCTTTCATTCCTTGATATATATTCCATCCCAAGGCTCCCATATGCCCATCTCAATATTCCATGCTTCCTTCTATGATTTCATCAGTAATCAAATTCTTGCCTCAAAGCACTATCTTGACCCATATATTTCACATAGGCATTTAGCACTTCAGTGTCTGTCCATGATGGAGAAAGAATGGTCAGAGAAGGAAAGGGTATCTTATCTGGAGGAGAGGAAATGTGGGGAGGTTTCTGAATCTCTTGCATATGCTTGTAGTAACTGGGCCTTCCATTTTACCTATGATGATGTTGATGACACTGCTGAAGTAAAGAATTTCTTCCAAAAACATCTCCTGAGATGGATGGATTGTTTAAGTGTTTTAGGGAAATTGGGAACTGCAATGGATTCACTGCATAAGGTAGAAAGTTGGGCAAATGTAAGTTATCCTCATTGCTGTAAATAAATTGGACTGATGGCAGAAAATAGAGGTGGAAGCTGTTAGCAACAGTGATTGATGCTGAACGGTTTTTGAAGGAAAATTTTGATTTCATTAAAAATAAGAGTATTGAAGGATGTCCTTCAGTCCTAGCTTGGCTCCCAGAAAGATCAGATATATGGAAGATATATGGAAGTAGGATAGACTGTCCATGGAAGCTCTGTTTAGGCAGGAGAAAAGTATGGAACCTGTCAGAAGCAGTTCTCAGACATTCAGGGTATGTCAGATCTGCTGTCTTCTCTCCTGATGGTATGCATATTGTGTCTGCATCTGATGACTGCACTGCACGGATATGGAATACAGCCACAGGAGAGTGTGAAGCAGAGCTAAAAGGACATTCAAGCTCAGTCATATCTGCTGCCTTCTCCCCTGATGGTATGCATATTGTGTCTGCATCTAAGGACAAAACTGTGCAGATCTGGAATACAGCCACAGGAGAGTGTGAAGCAGAGCTGAAAGGACATTCAAATACAGTCAGATCTGCCACCTTCTCTCCTGATGGTATGCACATTGTGTCTGCATCTGATGACAGAACTCCACGAATCTGGAATACAGCCACAGGAGAATGTGAAGTGGAGTTGAAAGGACAGACTGCATCTAATGACTGCACTGCACGGGTCTGGAATACAACCACAGGAGAGTGTGAAGCAGAACTGAGAGGCCATTCAGACTTAGTCATATCTGCTGTCTTCTCCCCAGATGGTACACATATTGTGTCTGCATCTAATGACTGCACTGCACGAATCTGGAATACAGCCACAGGAGAATGTGAAGTGGGGTTGAAAGGACATTCAAAATGGGTCACATCTGCTGTTTTCTCCCCTGATGGCATGCATATTGTGTCTGCATCTAATGACAAAACTGCATGCATCTGGGATGCAGCCACAGGAGAATGTGAAGCAAAGCTCAAAGGACATTCAAACTCAGTCAGATCTGCTGTCTTCTCTCCTGATGGTATGTATATTGTGTCTGCATCTGATGACTGCAGTGCATTGATCTGGAATACAGCCACAGGAGAGTATGAAGCAGAGCTGAAAGGACATTCATCCTCAGTCATATCTGCAGTATTCTCTCCTGATGGTATGCATATTGTGTCTGCATCTGATGACAAAACTGCATTGATCTGGAATACAGCCACAGGAGAGTATGAAGCAGAGCTGAAAGGACATTCATCCTCAGTCATATCTGCAGTATTCTCTCCTGATGGTATGCATATTGTGTCTGCATCTGATGACAAAACTGCATGGATCTGGAGTCCAGCCACAGGAGAGTTTGAAGGAGAGCCAAACAGACATTCAAACTCAGTCATATCTGCTGCCTTCTCTTCTGATGGTACACATATTGTGTCTGCATCTAATGACTGCACTGCACATATCTGGAATACAACCACAGGAGAGTGTGAAGCAGAGCTGAGAGGACATTCAAAACTGCTCATATCTACTGCCTTCTCTCCTGATGGTATGCATATTGTGTCTGCATCTTATGACAAGACTGCACGGATCTGGAATACAGCCACAGGGGAGTGTGAAGCAGAGCTGAAAGGACATTCAAATTTGGTCATCTCTGCTGTCTTCTCTCCTGATGGTATGCATATTGTGTCTGCATCTTATGACTGCACTGCACGTATCTGGAATGCAGCCACAGGACAGTGTGAAGCAGAGCTGAAAGGGCATTGGAACTTTCTCACATCTGCTGTCTTCTCTCCTGATAGTATGCATATTGTGTCTACATCTGAGGACAGAACTGCATGGATCTGGAATACAGCCACAGGAGAGTGTGAAGCAAAGCTCAAAGGGCATTCAAATTTGGTCAAATCTGCTGTCTTCTCCCCTGATGGTATGCATATTGTGTCTACATCTTATGACTGCACTGCACGGATCTGGAATACTGTCACAGGAGAGTGTGAAGCAGAGCTGAAAGGACATTCAAATTGGGTCAGATCTGCTGTCTTCTCTCCTGATGGTATGCATATTGTATCTGCATCTGATGACTACACTGTACGAACCTGGAATGCAACCACAGGAGAGTGTGAAGCAGTGTGGAAAGAACATACCTCTATTCCATCTTTATCTGATAACAGTCAATTACCTGTTGTATCATCGCTTCCTGATGGTGTTTTTACCCACAGAGATTCTACAGGCAAATTTCATGTCTCCCTCCAGCCATCCCTCCTTGGCATAAACAATGAGAGAATATTCCATACCATAAACTTCCATAACACCTGGATCCCACCACCTTTCCGAAATCCATCATTTATCAGCTGTTACTTATCCAAAATATGCCTTGGATATCAATCAGGAGACATTTTGGTTCTAGAGGTATGTATGGCTCAATATTGTATTTCACATTGTTGCTTTATTACTAAAATTTTCTCAAACATAGTATCAATGTATTTAAAACTTCTGGGAGTGCATTGTGTAATCATTGGTGTAGGATGGAATATGTGCAACACCTTCAATAATCCAAGTGGGTCACAAGTTCTCTTGGCTGTATCTGGACTTGGATCCACAAGGAAATATGTACCAATCTCTTTTCCACATTTTAACACCCAGAAATATGGAGTGTTTTGGTAACTGCAAGTAATTGATGTAGTAATTGTACAAGATGTCAAATACTTCAATGTTACCTATCATAGTGTCCACAAAGGCATTTGTAAATTTGTAGTAATAACATAGTGAAACCCAAGTCAGTTAGCAACCATTATCCGACAGCAAATATTAGACCTAGGAAGGTTTACATGGAGATACATACTCCTGTCTGAGGTACACTTTGAAGTCAGGGCATGAAAGTGATAGAACAAATCGCACAATATAAAGTAAGAGTGTCTGCAGCAATCAAATCGGCTAGCAAAGTCAAGAGATACATAGACATTATACTAGCATTGGAAAAACATGGCTGGGGGGATCCCAGGAACAGCAAGAAATCGATTTTTTTTCCGTCGAGAAGGATTTGAAAGGCATGTGTTATGTTAGTCCATTGCATCACTAAGGGGGTGCCGTAGGTTGGGTTTGATTAGAGTGAATATTCCGGGTGAGCGTTAGATCGGAATGGGTCAGAATACAATTTATCAGTGAAGAGAGGTGGAGTAGAGGTCGATGAAAAAGCAGAGACAGTGCTTGCGTCCGTATGCTGGCGACGTTCGTAGGACCCAGTGGAAGGTCCAGAGTCGTTCGAATTAGAGCTGGGGGTGGGCAGCGAAGAATTGTGCCTAGGCTTGTAGGACATTGAGGGGCCCATAACGTCTGGGTGCGGGACAACGGATCGAGTCTTGTCGTTCCCCCGCTTGATAGGCATTCTATACTCTATTATGACGGAGAATCTCATCAGCGGTTTCATATTGGCCCCGCCTTGTCAGGATGAAGCAGTACCGCGTTTCCGATCAACGAGGCGTTCAGCACACGAGAAACATTGCGGCTGACCTGTATAGACAATCGCAAACCAATCATTGAACGCGCCAAAGGCATCGCCTTTCTATCCGCTTTTGATTTACAAGCAAGACTGTCACGTTCTGGACATAAAGAGAAGCGAATGGACGAAGTAACTATAACATTGACACCTTGCACAACGTACCAAGGTAGAGTTGGAGTCTAGATCTTCTGTCTTGTCCGGCCTTTTCATTCGAGTTCGAGGAAACATGTCTCAAAATGGGTTTGACTACAAATTAGCAGATCAGTTTAAACCACATACCCTTGAAAATATGGCGCCAACACCCCCAGCTTGTCACAAACAATTCCTTGTCTCTCTAGACATACCAATCAACTTTTCTGCCTCTACAGGTTATTCCTTCTTCAAGTCCTTCTCTCCCACTAACATACCGAGCCAAAGCTCTTTTAACCTACAATATCTCTTGTCCTTCTCAACTTCCAATGCTCCCAATTGTGCGGGTCAGGTGATTCTAGGTGCGAACATTAACCGCTTTGACTTGTGCATAGCCTTGTTTTCTGGAAAAAAGGTGTCATTCACGGGATTATCTGTGTCCTCAGTCTGGTTTGTGGCGTTTGACATTCCATGCTTCTTGCGAGAGTCGACCACGATCACTTTATAAAAAGCATTGGATAAAGGATGCTGAAATACACAGGACCTGCGAGCGAACAAATTAGGGCGAGTTTTGGGTCCTTGAACGGAAAAGCCTTTGTTTGAGGCAGGCTTGCTGGCTTTCGAAGAAGAGGAGATAGAGAGGAGGCCAGTGAGCCGATAGAAAGACTTCGCGATCAAAGTGATAGTAGCGTTAGTGGGGTACTACTGGCGCGTTCGCCAATTGCCATTAGGAATTGGAAATCCAGTTTCAACTCTAAATTGTTTTACTTCTCTACACAGTGTATCAGAGTATATGGTCGCTCTCACTCGAGGCGAGCGCTGTCAGAAGCTGGCAGAAGAGGGTCAGGAGTGACGGGCAGAAGAGGAAGGGAATCTTTTTCTGCTATGTCGGTGGCGGTGGCGGCGGTGGATCGTCAAAGAGATACACCCAAGTCATCAATTTCGACTGCTCCAACCAGTTTGGTAGATCCCTTTGGGTATTTTGGACAGAAAGGGATTTGAACAGAGAGCAGGAACGAAATCGTGAAAGAGAGGAAATGCGTGAGATGAAGGACTCGCAGGGCACGGTGTTGCCAAACAGAGGAAAACTCTTACCTCATTGAAACGGCTCACGTTAGAACCTGGCAGTTCAAGCAACTGAAGCTTTGCTGAAGCTTCAAGAGCTACGATGGAGCGACTGCGGCAATTTGAGAAAGGGGGATACTGATCTGAGGACTCTGAGGGAGTTAGTATGGTTAAGGGCTCTCGTCAAGGCCAGTCTAGCACCCACAGTTGGAGTGGCAACAATAGTAGCTAGTGGGTTGAGAATACCAGTACCGGAAAGAGTGAGCGGCAGTCCACTTGCACGAATAGAGCAACTGAAGAACCACTTTCACAGATCACGGCAGTCAAGTCGAGGACAATCCATATTATCCATCCAGCAATGATCCTGGATACATACATGAACACACGATCGGAAATCATACTTCCATCTGATGACCAGATAAGGAATATTGATCCATTATCTATTCACCTCTGAGCCACTAGCACTCCCAACACCACAATAATTAGTAATCCACCCTGTAGATATTTTCGCTAGTCATAGAGTACTATCAATACTCAACGCAACACTCCTCCGTCTTATCCATAACTTGCAGAGTTATTTTTATACAAGAATGTTTGCAAATCGCCAGGGACTATCGCTGAGTAAGAATATTGAAAGCCATCGGCGGTATAAAGCATCAGCTAATGGTGTAGCTCCTGTAAAGACGAAGATGAGAGCCAAATTGTACACTGTTTCATGCCAAAAACGATCGTCCTAAAGATCAAATAATAAAATAAACAATTATAAAGACTTTATCTAGAGGAATGAGACTTACTCCTTTTTGTTCAGCCATCCGTAGGACACGTTCATAATGTTTCACAGGATATGAATATAACCCTAAGAATAGTGATGAGAAGGCCATAACCATATAAAAATTTAGGCCTCAACCGAGGTGATGAAACATCCTCCCAAAGTTATATTCTACTTCATGCATTCCTTCTGTATTTGTTCTACGCAGATTTCGATATTTCGAAAGAAAATCCATAGCCTAGGGGGCAGGGGAAGCACGAGGTACCACCTGGATGATCAACAATGAAAACACGTACTTGAACCACTAGATGATGTCGATTATCAGACTGACGCTGCATGGCGCGACCAGCTGAAGCTATCGCGAGGCATAAAATCATGCGATCGTCAGGGCAATAATCATATGCATGAAGCAGGTGGACTACAATAGTGAATCATTAGCATCGTTTTCAAATGACCACAAAGTGTGATAATAAAACGCATACATATAGCGCTTTGATGGCTCTTCTCTGCGCTGGAGATCTGCCCATAAATCGCCACAATAACAGGATTATCTTTCGTAGGGATCTCGGGACGCTGAGACTTGTCATGTGTAATCGATTCGTTCTCAAGACTGCCACGTTCATTTTCTTCAACGTCATCGTCCCCCCCCTTCGTCCGGATCTGTTGTTTTTCCCTGCCCAGTGAGGGTATAGCGTTTGTTTGAAGGATTCCAATTCAATATCTCGGGATTTTTGACGGTGGTGTCACTTAATTTCATCTCCAGGAAGAGATGTTTTTGTAGTGTTGAGGTGATGAATGGACTCGGATCAGTAATTTTCAACCCACTGGCAAGAGCAGCCATGAGAATTCCTAATGGTTCGTTATTGGACTGATGCTGGCTTATCAGCTTTCTGGCTTGTTCAACCACAATGTCATGACGTTCTGCGGCAATAGCACATGCTATAAATCCCAGACCATATGAGTGCCGGGGCATGACGGTGACGCGAAACGCTCACTCATCAAAGCACAAACGGATCGAGTCTTATCGTTTTCTCGCTTGGTAGGCATTCGATATCATGATATGACGAAGAATCTTATCGGCGATTTCGTATTGGTCCTGCCTTGTCAGGACGAAACAGTACTACGTTTCAGATCAACGAGGCGTACAGCATAGGAGAAACATTGCGGCTGACCTGCATAAACAATTGCAACCAATCATCGAACGAGACGAGACCCCTCGAAATTCATCGACCGCATCACCTTTCTGTCCGCTTTTACGAGCAAGGCTATCACGTTCTGGACATAAGCATAAATGAGTGGACGACATTGACACCTGCACAACGTACCCAGATTGAGTTGGAGTCGAGACGCCATACGATCCTCGTCAGCCCTCCCGCCTTTTCATACGAGCTCGAGGAAACATGCCTCGAAAGGGGGTTGACTAGGAAGTAACGGACCAGTTCAACCACACACTCTTGAAAATGAAATGTCAACATACCCGACTTGTCACGAACGACTTCTCTGCTTCTACAAGCCATTCCCTCTCCGAATCCTTCTCTCCCGCTAACATACTGTCCAAACCCCTTCTGACCTACGATATCCCTTGACCGCTTCCTTCTCCCTTTGAGCTTCCAATGCTCTCAATTGCGCATGGGTCAAGCGATTCTGAGCGCGAATGCTAGCCGCTTTTGACTTGTCCGTAGCCTTGTCTTCTGGAAATAATAAGGTGTTGCGGAATTAGCTGTGTCCTCAGTCAACGTTTGGTTTTCCACGTTTTGCGAGAGTCGATCACTACGATCGTTTTAGAAAATAAGGACTGGAGATAGGCTGCTGAATTACCTTCGTAAACCAGGTCAAGAGCCTTTAAAAAAAAGAAGAAAATCAACTACTTGGGCTTAACCCCTAGTCAAACTTATACCCAGAATGGTCTAATCAGCTACTCATATTCAGCGCGGAATTGCCATCGCCTCCACGGGCAAATCGACGATTATTGCAAAAGATTACGATTCAGTGATGCAGAGGCTGAGAGAAGTGCAAACATGGACAACCTATTTGTAATTATAAACCATCAAGCCAAGGAGGCTGTAGACTTTTCTTTTTCTACGATGCCCTGCAAATGGTGTCATGAGTTTCTCGCTAGGCTTTGCCTGATGTCCGATACAAAATCAAGGGACCACTCATCCACATGTCAAACCTGAAAAAAACGCGCCGTAAAATGGAAAAGATACGGAGTGAGTAGTAGCAGGAACGGCGGCGGATTTGACCTTTAGCTTAAAAGAGACGGCTCATGAGATAGTGAGTATCTCCTACCTTGTGCACTAATTGTCATATATTAGTAAACGTTCTGCCTAAGGCTTTCCCAATCACGCTGGCAATACCTGAGAGCGGATGGTAATGGCTGTCAAACTCTGTTCAGCTCATGCCTAATGAAGCGGTATTTCTTTCAGCGCTCAATGCTCGAAATAATCTGTAGGGAATAAACGAGCGTCAGCCGTCGCTCGTATCTTCTTTAACAAACCCTAGTTCCGTACCTGCCGATGTCATCACTTCAGCCCTACAGTAATCCCTGTTTCATAGTAGGGCTCAGGCGATAGTCCCGAGCTGCTGACATCTCACATTGTCGCTTTTCACGAATTTGAATTTGGACGGTTTTGCCAAAGGATCCTATACTCGAGAAGGGAATGAGATCTCAGTTCCTGTACCTGCGGACGTGATCGTCGTGGAACTGTATAAAAGTGAAAATAAGATTTTAAGGGAAGTTTTTGTAACAGTAGATGTATTTTCCGCGAATTCACACAAGGACATAAATCTCTCTCACTCGATGTAAGCAGCCATTGCCAACGAGTACGTATAGTGAACTTCGCCCGTGGGAAGAGCAAACTCGCACAGCCACTTCACACTAACTTCGCTCTCTTTCGACTATCATCATCATGTCGAACGAAAGTTCATCAAAGAACAATCGCATGCAGAAATTTACTCGATTTTTCAAAGGGAAATTGCCTCCTTCGTCACGACCACCCACACCGTCGCCGATCGATGTAGGTTCAAGCTCTAATAACCATACGATAGCAACGACAGATGCAGGATCAAGGTGAGAAGCTGAATCCCCGCCGGTCAACCCTTCCTTGATTATATACCTAATATCCTCGTGCTTTCAAGTAATTTGCCGCTTAATATGGCCCCTGTGGTCGCTGTCGATCACGCCCCAGTTGCAACTATGGAAGCATACACAATGCTCCCTCCAATTCCCGTACCTATTTCAGCAACGATACCTGCTGTGCCAAGGCAGCCGGTTTCCGTTAGTAGTCCAGGACCAGAACTTGAAACTCCACCCACGGTCAGCATCATGTTACGCTCACGCCCGTCGTCACTAAGTACTGCTCACTTAGCAAATGTCTCCGAACACCCATAGTCCAATGTCTCTCTTCCAAGGTGCTGACCATGTATATATGGCACAACCGAAGATTACCATGGCCAATCAGGTCACTATCATTTTAACCGCGTAAATATCAAGCAACGTTTTAACAATTCTATCTCCCCTGTAGGTCCATAATGTGTTCATCGCTGGTGGAAATGAACGAACGAAGCCTCAAATCTTGGTGAGCATGTATAATCTTATAGTGGTACGACCTTTACTAAACCCTAGTTCATAGGCTACACTACATGAGAAACTCTTGCCACGTGCTGAGTTTGCAGAATACGACGCAGCATCTCCCGCTCCACGCAACGGATGTACTGAAAATACTCGCAAGGCAATCCTGGGTACACTGCGAATGTGGGCAAGTGACAATACAACCACAAAGGTATACTGGCTCAATGGGATGGCTGGCACCGGCAAAACAACAATCGCCTATTCATTCAGTGAAATCCTTGATGACAGCGGATCCCTTGGTGGTACCTTCTTCTCTTCTCATCTTCGGGTTGATACTAGTGATGTTCGTTGCATCATTCCCACCATCTGCCTTCAGTTGGCTGCTAGTGGGTATCTTCCCTCTCTGTCCCATCTCATCCTAGATGTAGTGGAAGCCAATCCTGACTGCAAATCTTGGAGGATTGGCAAACAATTCCAGAACTTCATTTTTAAACCACTCACTGCTGCATACAGGGATGCAAGTGAAGTAGTAGTCCCAGTTATTGTTCTTGATGCTCTGGATGAGTGCTCTGACCAGTCCCTTGTGGCTGAGTTGCTTTCTGTGATATTAAAGCACAGTACATCACTTCCAGTAAAGTTCTTTATCACCAGCCGTCCAGAAATAAGGCTCAAAGAGTCTTTTGGTAAATCCTGGGCTCATTCCAACTTCATCCTTCATGAGGTTGAAAAGGAGATTGTAAAGGCTGATATTGAACTTTATATCAGAGCATGCTTGCTTGATGGCCAAATTTGGCTTAATAGGCATGACTGGCCTCCTCAGGCTGAGCTTGAAAGCATTGTGAACATGTCTGGGACCTTGTTCATTTATGCAGCAACTGTCTGCAAATATATTGCTCAGAAGGGTAGCTTTAGCATGCCTCAACGTCTTTCAGGTGTGGTCAATTCAGAATTGGAAGCAACATCTGGGGTAACCCATCCACTAGATATGCTTTATGAAAGGATTTTGGCTGCTGCCTATGCCTTTACAAATAAAAAGGAGAGGATGAATATAGACATGGTTCTCACAGCTGTTGTATATGTCTATAATCCTCTTTCCATGACTGCCATCAGTGCTTTGATGGAAATATCCCTAGAACATGCTGTGGCTGCCCTGTCCTCTCTTCATTCCTTGATATATATTCCATCCCAAGGCTCTCATATGCCCATCTCAATATTACATGCTTCCTTCTATGATTTCATCAGCAATCAAGTTCTTTCTTCAAAGCACTACCTTGACCCATGTGTTTCACATAGGCATTTAGCACTTCAGTGTCTGTCCTCAATGGAGAAAGAATGGTCAGATAAGGAAAGGGTATCTTATCTGGAAGAGAGGAAATGTGGAGAGATATCTGAATCTCTTGCATATGCTTGTAGTAACTGGGCCTTCCATTTTACCTATGATGATGTTGATGAAGCTGCTGAAGTAAAGGATTTCTTTCAGAAACATCTTCTGAGATGGATGGATTGTTTGAGTGTTTTAGGGAAATTGGGAACTGCAATGGATTCACTGCATAAGCTAGAAAGCTGTGCAAATGTAAGTTACCCTCATTGCTGTAAATGAATTCGACTGACAACAGAAAATAGAGGCAAAAGCTCTTAGCAGCAGTGATTGATGCTGAATGGTTTTTGAAGGAAAATTTTGATTTCATTAAAAAGAACAGTATTGAAGGATGTCCTTCAGCACTAGCTTGGCTCCCAGAAAATTCAGATATATGGAAGATATATGGAAGTAGGATAGACTGTCCATGGAAGCTGTGTTTAGGAAGGAGAAGAGCATGGAACCTATCAGAAGCTGTTCTCAGACATTCAGAGAATCCAAGATCTGCTGTCTTCTCCCCTGATGGCATGCATATTGTGTCTGCATCTGACTGCAGTGCATGGATCTGGAATACAGCCACAGGAGAGTGTGAAGCAGAGCTGAAAGGACATTCAGCCTCAGTCATATATGCTGACTTCTCTCCTGATGGTATGCATATTGTGTCTGCATCTGATGACTGCACAGCAAGGATATGGAATACAGCCACAGGACAGTGTGAAGCAGAGCTCAAAGGCCATTCAAGCCAGATCACATCTGCTGTCTTCTCTCCTGATGGTATGCATATTGTATCTGCATCTGATGATTTCACTGCACAAATCTGGAATACAGCAACAGGAGAGTGTGAAGCAGAGCTAGAAGGACATTCAGACTCAGTCACATCTGCTGTCTTCTCTCCAGATGGTATGCATATTGTGTCTGCATCTTATGACAAAACTGCATGGATCTGGAATTCAGTCACAGGAGAGGGTGAAACAGAGCTGAAAGGACATTCCAGCTGGGTCACATCTGCTGTCTTCTCTCCTGATGGTATGCATATTGTGTCTGCATCTTATGACTGCACTGCCCGGATCTGGAATACAGCCACAGGAGAATGTGAAGTGGAGTTGAAAGGACATTCAAAATGGGTCACATCTGCTGTGTTCTCCCCTGATGGTATGCATATTGTGTCTGCATCTTATGACTGCACTGCCCGGATCTGGAACACAGCCACAGGAGAGTGTGAAGCAGAGCTGAAAGGACACTCAGGCTCAGTCAGATCTGCTGTCTTCTCTTCAGATAGTATGTATATTGTGTCTGCATCTCATGACAAAACTGCAAAGATCTGGAATACAGCAACAGGAGAGTGTGAAGCAGTGCTGAGAGGACATTCAAGCTGGGTCACATCTGCAGTCTTCTCACCTGATGGTATGCACATTGTGTCTGTATCTTTTGACTGCACTGCACAGATATGGAATACAGCTGTGGCAGAGTGTGAAGCCGAGCTGATGGGACATTCAAGCTTGGTCACATCTGCTGGCTTCTCTCCTGATGGTATGCATATTGTGTCTACATCATCTGACTGCACTGCACTGATATGGAACACAACCACAGGGGAGTGTGAAGCAGAGCTGAAGGGACATTCAGACTCAGTCAGATCTGCTGTCTTTTCCCCTGATGGTATGCATATTGTGTCTACATCATCTGACTGCACTGCACGGATCTGGAACACAACCACAGGGGAGTGTCAAGCAGAGCTGAAGGGACATTCAGACTCAGTCAGATCTGCTGTCTTTTCTCCTGATGGTATGCATATTGTGTCTGCATCTGATGACTGCACTGCATGTATCTGGAATACAGCCACAGGAGAGTGTGAAGCAGAGCTGAAAGGACATTCAGACTTAATCACATCTGCTGTCTTCTCTCCAGATGGTATGCATATTGTGTCTGCATCTTATGACTGCACTGCCCGGATCTGGAACACAGCCACAGGAGAGTGTGAAGCAGAGCTGAAAGGACATTCAGACTCAGTCACATCTGCTGTCTTCTCTCCAGATGGTATGCATATTGTGTCTGCATCTTATGACTGCACCGCACGTATCTGGGATACAGCCACAGGAGCATGTGAAGCAGTGCTAAAAGGACATTCAGACTCAGTCACCTCTGATGACTTCTCTCCAGATGGTCTGCACATTGTGTCTACATCTTCTGACAAAACTGCACAGATCTGGAATACAGCCACAGGGAAGTGTGAAACAGAGCCAAAAGGACATTCAAGCTGGGTCACATCTGCTGACTTCTCTCCTCATCATATGTATACTGTGTCTACATCTGATGACTCTACTGAATCTGATGAGTGTGAGGCAGAGCTGAAAGGACATTCAGCCACAGTCACATCTGCTGTCTTCTCTCCTGATGGCATGCATATTGTGTCTGTGTCTGATGACTACACTGTACGGACCTGGAATGCAACCACTGGAGAGTGTGAAGCAGTGTGGAAAGGACATACATCTATTCCATCTTCATCTGATAACATTCAATTACCTGTTGTATCATCAATTGCTGATGGTGTTTTTATCCACATAAATTCTTATATCCACAAATTTTTTAAAGGCAAATTTCATGTCTCCCTCCAGCCATCTTTCCTTGACATATATGATGACACAATATTCCATACCATAAACCTCCACAAAATCTTGATCCCACCACCTTTCCACAAGCCATCATCTGTCAGCTGTTACTTATCAAAAATATGCCTCGGATATGCCTCAGGAGAAATTTTGGTTCTAGAGGTATGACTCATATTATATTCCACATTATTACTTTATTACTAAATTTCTCTCATAGTATCAAAGTATTTAAATTTTCCGGCAGTGCATGGTGTAATGATGGTGTAGGATGAAATATGCACGACACCTGCAATGGTCTGAGAGGGTCACAAGGTTCCCCAAGGCTATGTCTGGATCCACAAGGAAATATGTAAATATGTACAACCTCTTTTCTAAATTTGCACACCCAAAACCTGACAGACAGAGAGTGTTTCGGCGCCTAGTGATTGGGTGGTTATTGTATAAGATGTCAAATGTTCAATGTTACCTATCATAGCGTCCGCAAAGGCATTTGTAAATTTGTATTAATAATAACATGTCCGTTAGCAACCGTTATCGGGCAGCGAATATTAGACCAGGAAGGTTTACATGGACATACATACTCCTGTCTGAGGTACATTTTGAAGTCAGGGCGTGAAAGTGGTAGAACAAATCGCACAAGTATAAAGTAAGAGTGTCTGCGGCAATCAAATCTCAAGAGATACGTAGACATTGTATTAGCATTGGAAAAACATGGCTGAAAAAAATCCAGGAACAGCGAGAAACCGATTTTTTTTTCGTCGAGAAGGATTTAAAAGGCATGTGTTATCTTAGTCCATTGGCACATCGCTAAGGGGGTGCCGTAGGTTGGGTCCGATTAGGGTGAACATTCCGGGTGAGCCAAAGTTGAGTATCGCCGGTCAAAGCGCGTGCCAACGGACTTGATTTTTGAGGCTGGGTGTTGGGGGATCCAGACCGGGCCCTCGCTGAAGAAGATATTGATGAACTTGGACTAACGGTAGGACTAACGGTAGGGTATGAGACTGTACTGGAAACCCCAGCACTCACTGGCGTCGAGGCGCCAACGGGTAATGATGACGCTGGTGTTGAAGGTCTGGAGGTAGATCGGAATGGATCAGAATACAATTTATCGGTGAAGAGAGGTGAAGTGGATGTAGATGAAAGGGCAGAGACAGCGCTTGCGTCCGTAGGCTGGCGACGTTCATAGGACCCAGCGGAAGGTCCAGAGTAGTTCGAATTGGAACTGGAAGTGGACAGTGAAGAATTGTGCCTAGGCTTGTAGGACATTGGGGGGCCCATAACGTCGTCTACTATCACACTCAAATCCACCTGGCTGCTCTGCTTCGATATGGGGTCGACGAACCCAGGTGGTGGCCATACTTCTTCCCTAAATATCGAACCTGTTTCCGATATTCGAGATCTCAACAAGCTCGGAGTGGATTGTACTGCAGGGTGGAAGGGATGGGTGGGATAATGATGATATGACGGCATGCCCGAAATATTCCTTTCGTCATCGTCAAACTCCTCCCCATCAAGGAGACTTCTCCCTTCTTTCTTCTTTCCAGAGATTTCCAGAGATTTGCGGAGTTTGTGTCGCCTGTGTGCGAAGATAGCTCCTAATATTATTAGGACAAGGGCAATTAGACCGGTAGTAGTGCCTGCGATAATAGCCGTACGACGGGAAACGAGATCATTTGAATTTGATGGGGAATTAACGAATGTAGTAGGCAGAAGCGAAGTTGACTGTAAAAGATTAATAAAAAGGTGTTCTTAGCCAATCAGTAAGGAAACATACTGTGTTGCTATGGTCATCAACAGTGGTTGATGAATTCGATATTACAGTAGAAGAAATAGAAGTTGAAGTGGATGGAAGGAATGTTGGTGAGGTGGAAGGGCTTGGTGTGTTACTTGAAGAAGTTGTTGAAGTTTCGGTGGTGGAAGTTAGAGAAGATGATGTCGATATTGAGGTAGATGTTGCGTTAGATGTCGTCGGCGGCAACGATGTCGTCCTACGTAGTATTTGTGGTTAAAAAGACAATATTTAGGGCATATAAGGACATACTCTGATGATTCCGACGTTGCACTCGTCGAAATAGAGCCAGGAATCGATGATATGGATCCTGAGCTTGAACCCCCAGTAAGATTTGTACTCAGAATCTGTGGTCTGATCAGCTACTCATATTCAGCGAGATATTATCTGCTTACTCCGCTCGGAATTGAGGTGATCGCCAGTATTGAGGTCGCCATGAGACTGTGACCAGCATCCAGGAAGACAAAGAGCGAGCGTACCTGAGCGTACTTGACTATTTTCTGACTGCTGTGTATACTTATGTTTATGGCAGTGCATATGTCAAATGCCGACTTGCCATGCGGCGGCATGTATGGCCGGGATGACCGTTATGCCCATTATCTACTTGCAAGTTGTAAGCACCACGATAATCGCTAATGCCAGCACCCTGTGGATACTTTCGCTAGTCACACCTTGAGTGCTATGGCAACACTCCTCCATCTTGTGCATAACTTGGAGAGTTATTATTGTACAAAAGTTGCGAGGGACCATCTGTGTACGTACTGGCATCCTGTGGGAAACAGGGTTCTAGATCTGAGGAATGGGGAATGGATGGCCTTTCAACCCACTCGCAAGAGAAGCGATGACAATTCTTAATGGTTCGTTATTGCACTGATGTTGGCTTAGCAGCTTTCTTGCCCAACCACAATGTCATGACGTTCTACGGGAATAGCACAAGCTGTAAAGCCTGGGTGCGAGACAACGGATCGAGTGTTATCGATCCCCTGCTTGATAGGCATTCCATACTATTTCATGACGAAGAATCCTATCGGCGGTTTCATATTGGCCCCGCCTTGTCGGGACGAAACAGTACTGCTTTTCCGATCAACGAGGCATAAGGCACGCGAGAAATATTGTGGCGGACAGTGGCTGACGTGCATAAATAATCGCAACTAATCATCGAATGCTCGAAAGTCAATTGCATTGCCCCTCTATCCACTTTGGCCACTTTACACGCAAGACTGTCACGTTCTGGACATAAACATAAATGAATGGACAAAGTAGGTATGACATTGACATTTGTACAACGTGCCCAGATCGAATCGGAGACGAGATCTTCTGTTTCTTCCCGCCTTTTCACTCGAGTTTGAGGAAACATACCTCGAAATGGGTTTGACTAGAAATTAGCTGATCATTTTAAACCACATACTCTTTGAAAATACAGTGCCAACATCATGATACCCGACTTGCCACGAGCAAGTTCCTTGTCTCTGTAAATATATCAATTAACCTCAGTTAACTTCTCTGCCTCTACAAGTCGTTCCCTCTCCAAGTCGTTATGTCCCGCTAACATACCGGGTCAAAGCGATATCTCTTGTTCTTCTCAACAGTTTCCAATTCTCTCAATTGCGCATGGGTCAAGGGATTCGAGCCGCGAATGCTACCCGCTTTTGACTTGTGCGGAAGTTGTGCCGCGCGCATAGCCTTATTTTCTGAAAAAAATGACGCATTCACGAGATTATCTGTGTCCTAGTCTGGCTTGTGGCGTTTGATATTCCAAGCTTCTTGCGACAGTCGACGACTATGTAGCCTGATCATTTTATATAAAAAATTGGATAAACGATGATGAAGTACCTTCGTAAACAAGGTCAAGAGCCTTTCGTGGTCTTTATTATTTCATCACCTTTGCGTCGTTATTAGTTAGCCGCAGTGAAGACCATCGATTTTTATCTTTTAAAGTCTTATCTATAGTATGTTTGTAGTCCTTCACTAGCTTGCCACCGGGATTCACCTGTTTAAGTTCATTTCCACAGTTATTTATTTAGTCAAGAAGGTTTATAACTTATATATTCATTCAAGTCATCAAGGTAGGTGGACATTACTGTTGCTCTCGATAATGGCGACATTGAGCTCAGGCGGACAATTTTCTGGTAATTTTGCACTTTGTGTGATGGGAAAATGCTTGCCTAGCCATCACTCACGTGCCAAGATTCGTTGTCACTCTCAACGCACTCCTCCTCTTCTGCTCGTAGTCTGTTCAGCATTAAGGAAAGCAGCAACTAGAGATATGTCCTCACCATGATATTAACGACTCCTGAAATGTCTTCTTTGGACCTTTTTATCCACTCGTTCGTCATTTCCTCAATCAACCTTTCCTGCTTACAGTCCGTTAACTGTACATTTCCTAATCCTTGATCGTTGTTCAGACGGAAGTAATGTGGTCCTCTGCCACTGCGAAAATTGACGAACGTCGATAACCCAACGATATGCAGTTTGGACCAACCGTACTCACGCTCTTTTAAACTGTTCGTAGACTTGGCTATGCGACATCTCTGTGTCGGTTGCAACTTCAAGGAGTTGCTTCGCAATCCGTCGTACAAGTTCAGGTGAGTTTTGAATGTTCTTGTGGGTCCGCTTCGCTCTTTTGATGAGCCGAAGTATAGCGTTCTCATCGCGATTGCGCGTCTGCTCCGTGCTTTCCACAATCTGATTCATGACACTGTCAACCTGTTCCTCCATAACCTTCCTCGCATCCTGCAAGTCTTTTCCTTGCCCGACGAGGCTCTTGAGTCCAGTACCCAAACTGACCAAAGTAATCGCAGCGTCGTCACCGAATACTTGTTTCGCCTCGCTGACACCTATTTTTGCAGGGTTGTTGAAGCCAGAAGACCCTGCGTCTTGGAACGAGTATACTGAGTTTCCCCTTGCGATCTTGAGGGGGGAGAGGTAAAGTGGAGCTGCACAGGTCCCGCGTGCGCCTTGGAATATCGTCCATTTATGGCCATACGGCGAAGGGTCGATTTCTGAGGGAGGCGTTGGATATGAACGAATCCGATACGCGTCGACACCCGCAGATCCAGTTTTTGATACAACAGTGACGAACGTCTATTATCTTGGTTTCAGTCGTGGGACTCGAATAATAAAGTGATGACTGTACTCGAGTTCGATCATGAGCAAGCCCATCTGGCGCGTCCGTGGAGGGTTTGAAAAGCATATCCTTGTTTCCTGTGTGCTTCTCAATTATCTCTTCCAGCTTCTTTTCGAACTTGGAAGACGAGAATTGCTCCCCGTGGATGATATGTCCCCATATTTTTCCGTTGTCTGCTTCACCGTCGAACATCGTTGCACCGATCTCTTCATAGACTTCGATCGCCTCATCACAACTCAAACCAAAGCGGCCCAAAAGAATGGCGATCAGCCCTCCGGTTGAGGACCCGCAAATGAGATCGAAGACTTGACATGGTTTGGGTGGGTCCAAGTCGGGGTCGGTATGTATCTGTTTCATCAGGTGTCGGAGGATGAGAAGACAAGAAAGTCCTCTGAACCCCCCGCCATCTATCGAAAGGACTAGGCGAGCTACGGCACATTTATGTCATCAATGTACGCATTGAGAAAGATGGCATACATACCACTGCCTGCGTCATCCTTGGATTCTTCGCGGTCCATACTCTACACTTGAGAGGAAAGTTGTTGTTACCAGGAGGATTCGACCAATTGCAGGTTCGCTAACCTAAAATTTCCGGTGGAGAATACAATAGAGTCCTTACCCAAAGTTAGGCAAAGCGTTTTCACTTTTACGCAAATCTTGAAGCATGAATATTTGCAAATATCTCGTTGCAAGGTGTCGGGCTACCCCGCGCAACCTCTCGGAATCTCAACACGTTCTGATGATTATGAAATGATAGAAGCTCGAGCTGGTTCGCAATCTAACCGATCTTGTCCAGAACCTCAAATCTTGCGACAATCGCTTTTAGACTCGTAACAGCTGACCCTGCTCTCTTACTCACTGGTTTGCGATTCCGGTGACACCTGGAAATGAAATCAATCTGCTATGGTCAAGATTCAATATTCAATCCTCAAGGCCACCATTGTTTTTGGAACAACCTAAAAGCTGCCATGCCCTATCCTGGCCTATTCATCTCCGTTATCGATGCCCTCGATATCATCCATCGTTCGTCCCTTCAAGTTACTAATCCTAAACTAATGCTACAAATGATTATCTTTCTTCGAACTCAGGCTTTATTATCGAGCGCTGAGCCACTAGGTGTTTGACAATTCGTTGAGCGCCAATCTAATGACCAAAGGTAAAATAATCCTCTTTCATTTTATCGCTACTTAAAAACGGGTTCCCTAGTCCGCAAGTATATTCTTTCGCTCGATGGCGGAGGATTTCGAGGACTTTCGTGCTTAATCATTCTCAATCATGTCATGCGGTTGCTCGTCGAGGATCCTGACGAAGACCCAATCCCCGCACCCTGTGAAGTTTTTGACATGATATGCGGCACCTCTACTGGGGGCCTCATTTCGATCCTCCTTGGCCGTTTAGGTCTCGATTGCATGACAGCCATATCCATCTATAAAGAGCTGGGTCCCGCCGTTTTCGGGAAGGATGAGGGGATTATGTGGGGTAACATTGTGAAAGGGGAAAGATTCTCGTCCGTTGCGTTCGAAGCTCTGCTCGCTCGAGTCGTGCAGAAGCACACAGGGGACGCGATGGCGCTTCTGAAACCGCCCAAATCGAAACCTGATACTATTGAACACCGAAGCACGGACGTGAGTAAAGACTTACCTCACTAATGCTTGAAGATGGTGACGTATTGGTGATCTGCGTTCAGACGTTTGTTACTGTTGTCCCCGCTGGAGCTGGCTCGTCTGGTGTCGAAGCGTACCACCTGAGATCTTATGCGATTCCGCGCGGCGCTGTCGAAGCCTTACCTGGTCATTCCTGGTCAATTCTTGAAGCTGCCAGGGCGACTTCCGCAGCTCCGATGTATTTTGCTCCAGTCTCTGTCGGTTTACAGGTATTTCAAGACGCCGGTGCTTCGGGCTTCAACAATCCCACTTCGGAGGCACTGAAAGAAGCCGAATTGCGTTGGGCCAAGAACAAGGCAGAGACGGAATTTGTAGTGCTGAGTCTTGGAACGGGCCTTGCTTCTCTTCCTATTGACACTGTCGACGACCAACGGATTACAAATTCCGACGACAGCAAGCTGAAACAAGTGGCCGATAAGTTACGAAACAAGATCAAGAATATCGCAACAGCGAAGGAGCGTCTGGAGCAGATCGCGAAACAATTTGTATCAGTAGCCACCGACACAGAACGCACTCATGTCGATGTGTTGGAGCGATTTTTGGCAGAGTAGCATCTTTCCTACCCTGTCACTTTTTCTCATGGACTGATAATAATTCAATTGTAGTGGGCGACGTGATGACTATTTTCGATTTAATCCACCGCAGGGACTGGGCGATCTCGACCTTGCGGACTACGTGAGTGAAGGGTTGATAGTGGAGATCACCAACGTCTGGTTGAGGTCTCCCGCTGGGAAAGAGGCTACCATGGCACTATACGAGAAGCTCCGAGTAAGTTGACTATTTACCTTTTCCTCTGAAATCGCATACTTAATCGCAGCGAAGGAACGGTACGAAGCAGAGTAGCTACTTTGCAAACAATTTATGAATTTAACTTTTCTTACCATCGTTCGCTTTCTCTTGTTACATTAACTATGCCCGTTCGTTTCATGATGAGTAAAGACGAAGGGTTGTAGGAGAAGATAAGAGAAAAACCGTTGCCCTCTGATCATAATACTGGCAAACACACAACACGCAGTTGAATGTTGAATTTTTGAAACGTTGAAAGTCCGACAGTGAAGACTATACTGTACGTTTTCTTCATGCTGTATATTTGAAGTGCGCTCGAACTCCTCTTCAAGAATTTCTTTTTCCTCTACACAATAAAACTGTGCCCAAGATTAGCCCAACAGAAGCTTTGACGCTCCATTCCTTCTGTTCCTTTTCTGTCAGACCACTAGGCCATCCCATATACCAAACCAAGGCTCTTCTTTGCGCAAGTCACTGGAGCACTTCCATTACAAGAATATACTTAATACCATCGTTTGAGCAGTAATGAAACTGGATGGAAGATCAATTGATTACTTTGTGGCATTGTCGGCGACAGGTGTGTGTAAGAGCCTGCAGGGTGCTGTGTTATTGCAGACAGGCCACGCATCTATACGACCGCTTGCTGCAGAAATTGAATGAGGCGGGCACGCAACCCTGCAACGTGCCCTCCAGTTAGGTGAGTTACCGGCGATCCGTTATAAGAACGATTCCTCTTACAGAGGACTCGTAACTTGGCGACTTAGAGCCTGGGAGAAGGTGGGTACGAATATCTCTGTGTTGAAGGAGCCTAACAGAACCATATCGATAGGAATGATGCGCAAGTATGTGCTCTCCATTGACGGCGGTGGTTTTCGAGGACTTGCCTGCCTCGTCACGCTCCATCATCTGATGAGAATACTCACACCGAATGCAAGCGACACTATACTCTTACCATGCCAGGTGTTCGATTTAATATGTGGCACCTCCACCGGGGGACTCATTGCCGTTCTCCTTGGTCGATTGGGACTGGACTGTATAACGGCAATGTCTGTCTACAAAGAACTAGGATCGACTATCTTTGGAGATGAGGAATTGAAGAAAATAACTAATGGTGAAGGTGTGGAACCAATTGCCTTCGAGGAGAAGCTTGCTGCCGTCGTGGAAAAATATACTGGAACGAAGGATACACTAATGAAGGTTCGCAAAGCAAGTCCCGACAAGATTGACCATGAAAGTACTGATGTAAGTAAATTGTCATGGTTCATCCCACGTAGAGGCTCACTACCCCCTCTGTAGACATTCGTCACAACTGTTCAATCCAGTGGTGCAGTGGGCGTGGAGCCTTATCGTCTGCGCTCATATACAACACCGGCAGGGGGTGTCGATAGTATTCTTAACCATGATTGGACAATTTTCGAAGCCGTTCGGGCGGCATCGGCATTGCCTGCGTACTTGAAGCCCTTTACCATTGGAACGCATTTATTCCAAGATGCTTCGACGTCTAAGGTGGCTAATCCGGTTTTGGAAGCCATCTCTGAGGTTGAACTTCGGTGGACCAACAAGGTTGAACCTGTGATTATCAGTCTTGGAACAGGTTTAGTCTCGCTCATCCCAATCAACCCAAACGTCAATTACGAGCCTGAACAACGCCGTAAATCATTGCTTGACAAGATTTTACGCATATTCAAGAAAAAAACCAAGAAAACAATGGTTTGGTCAGATGAGTTTGCAAAGCAACTTGCGCGCGTAGCTCAGGATACCGAAATGGTGCATCAAGAAGTTTTGAAGCGTCTCAAGAGAATGTATGTTGGCAGATTAAACATAAAAGTTATTGCTGCTAAAACCTACGCGATTAGGGAACTAAATGACAACTATTTCCGATTCAATCCAACTGTGGGACTGGGTGATATCAATTTCTCTGACATCGCACAAGCTGGGAGGATCATGGAATTTACGAACCTTTGGTTGGACTCGCCAGAGGGCCGTGATATGGCGGAGCGAGTCTACAGAGCCCTCCGACCGCCCTCAATCCCGTGCCCCAGAACTGAATCCGACTACGAGTCGGATGATGATGATGATGAACTATGATCGGGTATGGCTCGACTGTCTGTCTGAACATTCTATTGATATCATCCCATACAGTTGTCCTTTCTTATTTTTTCTCTCAGGTCTTTTAATGCGATTGTGCTGGCCTCATTCGTAAGCGAAGCATCTTGTCGTTCACTTATATACATACTTAGAGCCTGACCATGGAATTTCTCCCAATCATAACAGGCCATGTCGCCCCAGTGCCTGTCACGTCTTCTGCCTGAGCGATGTGTATACTGTATGTCCTGAATCAATAGAACTTGATCATGAAGTAACGGTCAAGTTTTGACGAGACCGATCACTTCCAAGTGTTTTCCAGGATGAAGTGAAAAATGTATTCAGCTGTTTGTTGGCCGATCTCGATTTCTTGGTAGAATAAAATAGGAAGTAAAGGTAACAGGAAGATGAACAATAGCTTTTTAACGGTCACAATGAAGGGGCGCACTTCTTAACCAAATTTGCTAGCTTACCGGATTGTTCTGCACGAAGGGGAAATGAGAGAAGAATTGCGCGGATCTGCCTTCTGGGGAATGTATCGATGTGGCAGCACACATCGCATGACCTATGGTCAATAAAATCTGTTCATATCTGAGCGTCCTTGTCTGACCAATAAGACTTCAAAACTTCATCGATTCATCGATAATCTGCAACATGTTGCCACATCACTTGCACATCACATCTCTAAATAGAACCTGAATTGACCATCAGACTATGTCTAAAGAGGTGCCTAATTAGTCAACTTGAGCCCTGAGCCCAAAAGAAAATCTGAAAATGAAAGATAATGACAGTAATAGGCCATTAGCATTTAAGGAATTCAGTTTCCAGAGGTTTCTTAACCCAAGAGACCTGTGAAAATCAGCGAAAACTAGGAAACCACAACACTTAGATAATAGAGACTTATGTCCCATTTCATGGAAACCCCTCAAAATGGCGGGTGACAGAAACCTGAAAAACCTATAACTAAGAAAAAACGGCATGTAAACTTTTAACTTTAGGCCCTAGCTTAAGATTGTATCAGGTTTCTGGGTTTCTGGGGTTTCAAGTATCCAGAAACCCAGAAATCAACGAAAACCAGCAGATCTGGAAGTTAATCTGCGGTTAAGTTACTGATTATTACTAGATTTCGAATTAATTTTGGCCTGACTCGTTCCTTATCTCATTCAAATCGAGCTACATAGTAACTGATTTTATAGATAGCCCTACATCTGGTTAGGTTGAAGGATCACATTTATTTCGGAGCAAACCTGTCCTTCGGGCAGGGCTGGCATACTAGTAGTGTTTCTGTCAATCGAAGCAACTAAATAAGCAATAAATAAGTGGAAATCGTTATAAGCAGATTGCCATCCAGACATTGACATACACGCTCAATGGCATCTCCCCACTTCGTTCTTGATGGTACATATAGTATCAGAAGTGCCACCAGCAACGACACTTATCTGACCCGGGGCTCGACCACTGGCAACAGGGTTGTCGCCGGGCCACGGTCCAACTTGAATAACAATGCCTCTCAACTGGTTGGTCGCTTGTTATTTATTTTATTTTGTCTAATCCGACAAAGTGGACGTTATCTCGTGGCAGCGATGGTGATTATGAAATCAGATCGCCCGCCAACGCGCAGGAGCTCTTGCGCGTTGACCTCAGCTTGAATCAGCTTTTTTGCAGCGCGTCTGGGCGCAGGGTTACCTGGAACATAGAACCACGAGGCTCAATCTCTAATACTTCAATTTATGTGTACGTTTCTCTAGCCTTTTACATATTTTATCTGCCAATTGAACATGAAACAGGATTGGGGATGCCGCCAATGGGAACGCAATCCAGCTCCCTAATAGGAGTGGTCCTGTGAGCCCATTATTTGGTTTGGATGATACCGTGGTTTTTATTCTGGGTTCTTATAGGTTGCGGTTGCTCCGCGCACTGTAACTTCCTTCAAGTTTGTACATTTTGCATACCCTTTACTCATTCCTATTCCAGAACGGTCTGAACGGCGGGGCACGCCAGCGTTGGATACTTGAACCAGATGCGTCGAGTCCTCAAAATGTCAGTGGTATTATTGTGATAATGTGATTAGTCTTCGAGGCTAACATTTTGTTTCGTCCAGATCTTGAATTCTCGTAAGTGAACATACCACACAACGGTGCTCTATATAAACATTCAAATTTAGTTCATGGAGCTTGGCGTATATATTGGGGAACCAACCCGTCTGAAGAAGGACTGCTCGTCCTGCAGATATCAAATCGAGCTGCTCAAGGTAACGGACATGACACAATGGGCCGTCGATATACTTGCCGCGTGCGACATGTTTCAGGGAACCGTGTGCAATTTGATTACAGCATGATTCGCGGAACGGCGCCGCTACTTGCGTACGAGGCAACTATTTCTGCAGACTGTCGCACAATCATTGGAATCATGTCAATTCAATACACGCGCATTCAATTATGAGGTTGACAAAGTTGAATACAAATTTGAACTATGGTGCCGATCACTTAGCTGCCGCTACTGTTGTGCAACCGCCAATCTGGCTGCCCAAAAAAACAAAACAAAAAAACCCTGACCCTAAAGGCTCTGCCGCGCAGCGGAACAATTTTTAAGACATTGACTAGCACATTTTAGGTTAATGTGCAAATAAAAAACAACCTTGCAAAAGCCAGAAACAGTCAGCATAAGAAAAGTGAGAAACTTGAAACAGATTCAGGGGAGTCAGACTCGGACTGTGGGTATGAACGAGGTGTCGATGAGCGCTGAACAAAAGGAAATCGGAAAATGACATTATTCAAGTTATTAGATAAGATCATAGAACGCACTACCGGGATTTACCGATTTATCTTTTTTTAGACCATGTCGACTTGATACCTGTCAGCAGACGATGCGAGGGTGATACTAAGGGTGGGAAACACCTAGGGTATCATATAACGAATCTGTGTTGTAATATAAAATTGAATCCGAAGCCCAGTAAGGATTCATGCATCATGCTTGACCTATTTCCTTCCAATCGCCCCCAAAACCTTGTTCTGAACCAATTCTGAACACGTTTTCAAAGAATTCTGAATCTGTGCGGGCTATTCCACTCCTGGCCTGTTAAATTTCCCTTATCGATGGTGTATATTTCATCCATTTCGATTGGGAGCGGCACCCTGCTACCATCAGCAATAGCCCAATTTCCTTCTACACTATGGCTCACTGCGCAGGTAACTGAGGTTTTCTACCATACCGACTTCGACGTCTCATTGTTTCCTAGTACTTTCAATTGATGGTTGCGGTTTTAGAGGCCGCACTCAACTCCTCGTCCTCGAGGAGCTCATGACGAGAATGGCATCCCCCGACCCTGTGAAGCGTCCCTGCGAGGTCTTCGACCTTATTGTTGGGACGGCAGCCGGGGGGCTAATTGCCATTCTCCTAGGCCGACTTGGAATGCACTGTGGTGACGCGATCAAGGTTTATGAAGAGTTGGAACGCGAACTTTTTCTAGATCAAGCCCACTCGAACTGAGGATGTACCACAATCAACACACCCCCCGAATGGAGAAGTTGTGAGACGCGATATACCGTCCTTCGGCTGCCTCACGGCAGCCGGAGTTCTAACTACCTAACCACCTACCCAAGACCGCGCTACCGCGCGAAAAGGATATATACCTGATCCCTAAGCCTACCACTAACCTGAGAAAAAACCACTAACACGAACCCCTAACGCTAACCATGATCCTAACCAAATTACTAGGCCAACCCAAACCCCAGCGGCACCTAACCGGCAGACTGGCCGGAGTATCAAAAATAAGTCGATGGCGAGCTACGGCATCCAATTTGATGGGAGATCAGCACTTCGTGCCTGAGTGTGCGTGTCGATTGTGGTCACTCCCGACTCGAACCCCCCTACCACAAAAGACATTTTGACAAACCCAAGCCAATTCAACACTTCGAATTTTCAAAACAAGCTGAAGACCATTATAACACGCGCTCTTGGTCCACAAGCCAACACCCTCATGTTTGACCCGGCCAACAAGAACGGATGTAATGTGAGTACTGCCGTGTTTTTCAAGTACCCTGTATTGCTGAGAGGGGAAAATGCCCAAATGCCAGACACTGGTCACTTTAGTATCCCAAAATGCCGTTACCGACAAAGATGCTTATAGGATTCGTTCGTATAAGGACCCTAAACTCATTCCGGACGCCCAACCTATCACAGGTTACATTTGGAAGATCTGGGAAGCTGCGATCGGTACCACAAGCTGCCCACGTCTTTTTTCTCCCCCTGAAAACCCAACGGCTGCAAATCCAGGGTCTCTTTTCCAGGCTGCCAATGCGTCTGGATTCAGTAACCCATCCATGATCGCATACATCGAGGCCTTAGACTTGTTCGGCAACAATGCGAATATCACCCTTTACCAGCCCCGGGATGGGACTGAGAAACCTGGACAATAACTCGCCCACCGTCACTGAGGGCGAGATTAACGACGCGCTCGCACTGGTTGCAAAGGATCTTGACAAAATTGGGATAATAACTTGAGGGAGTTCGTCAGGCAGACACAGCTGGTTTCTACAAGCACCGAGTTCAAACATTTGCGAGTAAATGAACGGATCGGAAGAGCGGGGTAAGCCAGCCTCTGAGATGCTTTTATCTATTTTAATCGCTCCTCAGGTCATCGCAAATTTATCATCGCTTCGATCCGCCTAGGGGCAACAGCCCATTAGTCATGGTCGATTTTAGCCAGGAGCCGGTCATAGATTTCATCTTAGCAGACTTTAAAGGACCGAAATACGACAAGTTGTGGACGGGTGCTATTAATGATCTTCGGGTGGGTGTCATGCTTGCATTGTTATATTATTCCCTTTGATTATGAGGGCACAGGCGGCATTGGCAATGGAATGGCAATGGCAGGTACTTGATGACTACACATGCGACTCGGACCCGTCCAAAACAGTAACGAAATTTCCACCGGGCAAGGCACCGATGCAAATTATGCTGGAATGCTATAAATGGGAGACCTCTGCGGGGAATTCGTCCAAACAATTCATCAGCTGTTTCACCATCGACGGAAGTGGGGAATCGGAGATGATCACTGGTCCTGTTAATACTCAGCGAGAGGGCAACGCTAAGCTTTACGTGCGAGTACTTCTCGATGACAAGTGGAGATTTTCCGCCGGGCGCAGGTTTAGATCCAGGGTAAAACTTGAGGAAGATCTTCTTCAAGTTCACGGAATGACGAGCTTTAGCAGCCCACTCGAGGCACTTCAAACCGTCTCAACTGACGCAAATATCAAAGCATTCAACTTCAATGGCTGGGGCACAAAAGACGAGAAGGATCTTGTCAAGGATAATGATGCCACGTTGACATCCGGCGTTTGGGTCCGGAATTAATCATGGGTATGTGTTTACGGTCTAGTAGCTGAACCACGAAAAGAACGACAGTTTGTATAACCATCCTATAAACTAGCGTGTTACTTGATTTTTTGTATTCGAACCTGATTTAAGATTCTAAGGAAGGCTATTAGCGACAATATGGTAAGCAACCCATTGATTGAGAAAACTAAGTCCGTCACGCGTCACGTGGCGACAACAGGGGTTCACTTTCCCGAACCCCTCCTGCAAAATCGTCGACTGGTCACTGCACACAAAACTTACCCGCTCGAACCCAGTCATTCTTTTTCTTTTCTCTGCTTCCGTCCATAGTGATCCTATGATAGTTGAGCATTGACTACTGGGGCAAGGAAACTGCGCTCACCTTCATTATATCAATGGCAGGTAGAGTATCCTTTCGAGATCTTCTTAGCCAATCATTTGTCATGTTTTCAATTGCTGCTTTCTGTCTGCAATCTGTCAAATGGACGTTGCTTAATCCTCTGTCATCATTAAAACGGAAGTAGTTTGGGAGTCGACCTCTGCAGTGGATCGGGCCATGGTGAGTACAAAACAGAAAAGACGTTTACTATAGTACTTACTCCCTTTTGAAATCTTCATAGACACGGCCATGTGAGATCTCTGTGTCAGTTGCGACTTCGAAGAGCTGTCTCGCTATCCGCTTAGCGAGGTGGCGTGCGTTTTTGATATTCTTGCGCGTCTGCTTCGCGTTATCCAGAATCCGAAGCGTAAAACTGTCAATCTGTTCCTGCTTGACCTGTTCCTTCGCGCTCAATGAGTCCTTCCCTTCATATTCTGCGAGGTTTCTCAACCCGGTACCCAAGCTAACCAACGTGATCGCTACATTATCACCAAATATTTTCTCCGCCTCGTCTATAGCCACTTGAGAGGGATTGTTGAAGCCAGATGCTCCAGCGTCTTGAAACAGATATATTGCATGACCCTTTTGAATTTTGAGTGGTGAAAGGTAGAGCGGCGCAGCACAGGTTCCCCGAGCACCTTCGAATATCGTCCATTGATGGCTGTACGGAGGAGGATCAATATCTCCAAAAGGCCGTGGGTATGAACGGATACGATATGCGTCGACCCCAGCTGACCCCACTTTTGATACCACGGTAACGAACGTCTGTTGTATTAGGTCAAATTTCGGTTGCACGTATCTGAACGGAATAAAGTTACGCGAGTGTGATCATGGGAAACAGCGTCTTTCTGAGAGGGATTGAACAATGTATCCTTGCTTCCAGTGTACTCCACCACAATCTCTTCCAACTTTTTTTCCAACATCACAGACGAGATTTGCTCCCCATGTATGATGTTTCCCCATATCTTTCCGTTATCTGCTTCACCATTAAACATCGTCTCACCAATTTCTTCGTAGACTTTGATCGCTTCGTGGCAGCTCAACCCAAATCGGCCCAAAAGAATGGCGATCAGTCCTCCAGTGGAGGTTCCGCAAATGAGATCGAAGAGTTCACAAGGTTTGGGCGTAGTGTCTTCTTCGATACTGATACGAATTTGGTCCATGAAGTGTGAAAGGATGAGAAGACAAGATAATCCTCTGAAACCCCCACCGTCAATCGAGAGGACTAGACAAGCTAATAACATTGTCAGGATATCCAAAGAGATGGAGAGGTTGTGCATACAGCCCTTGTCACCATAGGTTTTTCTATTGCTCATATCGTTGTTCAGGTCGGACTCTTTTAGACAAGAGATAGACCATCTAAAGCAGAAGCTCCTTGACGCTCATCGATGTTTCCAGAAGGACATGGTAGCGCAGATCCCGGCAAACCCGGTCATATACAAGTCCAATGGATCTAGATATCTAATCTAAGGCCCGAGAAGCACAACATGCATGCCACGGCATCGAGGCGAGCAAGACCCCAAAGCCACGTAAGTATCTTATATCGACAGTCATTCCTTTAGGCTCCCTGGATTCATACATTTTGAAGACGGAGGAATCGAGCCAACCTACTGTTGCAGCCTCATTGTGGCGACATTGTGGCACGGAGATTAAGCATACAGTTCCAAAAGAGTGGAGAGGAGGGCCAAGACACCGGCTTGATTGCACATTTTCCTCGTCCACGATGTTGTAGCCATTGATATCGATGCCGTTACGTCTGACACTCTTGGAGGATTCTGTGACGTTATAATTAGTCCCCAATTGCCTACGATTTAGAGTTTAATCGGATTCTTATCGAGGGAGGAGAGTTTTCACTGGGAAGTGCGCGGCTTTCCAATCTTTGCTGGGGCTTTGGTGCGTGTATGGTCTCGTGTTGGCGCTTGAACTTTTTTGGTTGCTGAATCCCCGTTATATTTCCAGGTCGATTTCCACCATTCTTCAGGCATTGATATCCATCCCAATGGCATCTCGTCCTCTCGTTCCAAATGGTACATATCGTATCAAGAGTGGAAGTTCCAATACTTACCTTGATTGCTCACCCAACACCGGCTTTGTCACCGCCAACCCTAGTTCTGGTGCCCCTTTTCAACAAGTCAGTTATGATCACTTACAGCTCATTTACCTCGCCACTTATTTAATCTTGTATTTGTAGTGGATTATATCTTCTGCCGGAGATGGTGACTATGAGATCAAATCCGCCGCAAATGGCCAGGCCTTGCACGTCAACGGCCAGAATCAGTTGTCTTGCAGCGCATCGACGCGCAGGGTTACCTGGACTATAGAACCTCGAGGTTCTGATGCATACGTGTTTGTCTTCTGCTTCTACACATTTCATTTGATTAAATTTGCAGCAGGATCGGGAATGCCTCTGATGCGCGAGCTATTCAGCTTCCCACCAGAAATGCCCCCGTAAGCCGATTATTAGACCTAAAATAGTATTAATGTTTTTATAGGTCACAACTGAGACTCGCAATGTAAGTGGCATCTCTTAGATCTCATGTCCGCCATTTATTTCTTGAACCAGAACCGAGACCGTCAGCGCTGGGCCATTGAGCCAAATCCACTAAACGTCAGTGGTTTTATCGTATTATTTGCTTGAGGATCGAAGAAATTTTTGCATGGCAGCAGAGGCGATTTGGTAAGTCATCCCTGAAGGTAAAATTATTTCCAGTCATTGCTAAAAAGACGCCTAGAATGCACAGGATTCCCAACCGGAAGATTCCGCATTCGTGCTGTTGGAACCTCTTATTACTGGACGCCCACTAGGTGGCAAACTCACCAAGACGGCAATACCATCCATATTTGGTCGCTGGGAGGTGAGGAGCCGCAGGTGTGGAAGTGGTTTTCTATCAACTTTGGTCATCCGTAGCTGACATTTCGCGAAGGGTTTTTTCGTGAACTCAAAGGGAAACTTATCTTGTGGTAGTGCTTGCGCAGAGCTCGATGTGATGGGTATGTATCAAGGTTCTTGGTTTAATAATGTTATATCATGCTTCATTAGGCAATGCATTAATAACGACACTCAATCGTCAACGTACCGAACCATACCCAAACCCCTGGTCCCATCCTCTGCCGACGTTTTCATATTCAGCCCAATCCAAGATGATCACTGTTAAATTCTATGCTGATCCAGTGGTATCCAACACCTGGCCACGGCCTGAGAGCGAATGGCGAGATAAAGAATTCGCCCTTGCAGCACGGTCCGTGGTGGCTACAATAATCCCAAGCTTTCAAGATATTGCCAGATGGGCTCCCGTTTCTGTCAGATCTACTATCCGATGGGCCGACGCCGACGCTGTTGGATTCGTACGCCCAGCCCGTCAGTGGGATAATTTAGGAGTTGAAGAGATAACACAAAATATGCCACGACAAGACTTGGACAGGATGAAATGGGAGATCGAAAGTATTTGAAGTCATTGTAGAAATATCTGTGGCCGTTTGAATGAAATTCTTGTTCCCTGTCTGATCTTGTCACCCACCTTCCACTCACAATTCATGACACCGACTTATTTGAAGTCGATCTGGTAGGCTCGAACGAGGAGGTTGAACCTACGCTAATCAAGCTCTTGGAAAAGTAGATGGACCCACTAGACAGGATGAACGGACTTTGGGCCTTGCTTCCTGCGCATCCCGCCAGCGTAATAAGAATCTAGACGATGGACCGTGAGCGCTTGAGTGAGTGTCGCCTGCGAAGGGAGAAACAATTGGATATTGAGGCCAAGCGCTAAGCTTGAAGCTTGAGACTTGAAGCTTTCAGTCCTCAAGCTTCAAGGCTCCGCACCCACCTTTATAACTCTTTTGCTAATCGTCAGAGGCATCAACCTCATTCGTTGCGGTAACTGTCATCAGCAATGATTTGACGCTGATGAGTGATTGGCAGGCCATCCTCCGTTCCAATCCCGTAAGTCCAGACGTTTTGTTGCGTTGTTCGTATTCCTAGCGCTTGTGATGGGGGCATTGAGATTCACTGTTGCATGTCACGTGTGATGCCCACCAAGGCACGCGCTCGACTGCTTACGTATGTAAAACTGGTGTACTTAGGTAGGTGCCACCAAACTTTGCAAACACAACCGAGACACAACAGTACATATCATATTGTTCAAGATGAACTCCGTGATACTAAGGGTAGGAGAATCTGGAAATCCTAGGATATCATATATCGAATAAGTAATCCAAATTGAATCCGAAGCCCAGTAAAGATTCGTGATGGACAAGGATCAACCTACTTACTTCCAGACCCCAAAACCTTATTTCTGAATCTGTGCGGGCTATTCCACTCCTGGCCTGTTAATTTTACCATCGATGGTGTCTATTTCATTCATTTCGATTGGCTACCACCAGCAACAGCCCAATTTCCTTCTACACCATGGCTTACAACGCAGGTAATTGGGGTTTTCTAGTACCACACCGGCTTCGACGTCTCATCGTTTTCTAGTACTTTCAATCGATGGTTGTGGTTTTAGAGGCCGCACTCAACTCCTCGTCCTCGAGGAGCTCATGCAGAGAATGAGAGCATCCCCCTCCGACCCTGTGAAACGTCCTTGCGATGTCTTCGACCTTATTGTTGGGACGGCAGCCGGGGGGCTAATCGCCATTCTCCTAGGCCGACTTGGGATGCACTGTGGTGACGCGATCAAGGCTTATGAAGAGTTGGAACGCGTGCTTTTTCTAGATACAGCCCACTCGAACCCACCGACCATAAAAGACATTTTGACAAACCCAAGCAAATTCAACAGTTTGAATTTTGAAAACAAGCTGAAGACCATTATAACAGGCGCTCTTGGTCCACAAGCCAAGACCTTCATGTTTGACACAGCCAACAGGACCGGATGTAAGGTGAGTACTGTCGTATTTTTCGAGTATCCTGCATTGCTGAGGGGGGCAAATGCCCAAATGCCAGACGCTAGTCACTTTAGTAAACCAAAATGCCGTTACCGACAAGGATGCTTACAGGATTCGTTCGTATAAGGACCCTAAACTCATTCCGGACGTCGAACCTATCACAGGTCATATTTGGGAGATTTGGGAAGCTGCGATCGGCGCCACAGGATGCCCACGTCTTTTTTCCCCGTTGAATTTGCAGGGGTCGCTTTTTCAGGCGGCCAATGCATCTGGGTTCAGTAACCCATCCATGATCGCGTACATCGAGGCCTTGGACTTGTTCGGCAACAATGCGAATATTACCCTTGTCAGCCTCGGGATGGGACTGAGAAACCCGGACAATTACTCGTCCACCGTCACTGAGGGCGAGATTAACGACGCGCTCGCACTGATTGCAAAGGATCTTGACAAAATTGGGGATAATAACTTGAGGGAGTTCGTCAGGCAGGCGCAGCTCGCTGCTACAAGCACCCAGATCAAACATTTGCGAGTAGCTGAACGTATCGGAAGAGCGGGGTAAGTCAGCCATCTGAGACGATACATCTATTTTAATCGCTCCTCAGGCCATCGCAAAACTATCATCGTTTCGATCCGCCTAGGGGCAACAGCCCATTAATCATGGTCGATTTTGGCCAGGAGCAGGTCATAGATGTCATCGTAGCAACATACCTCCAAAACCAGATATACGCCAAGATGTGGACGGATGCTATTGGTAATCTTCGGGTGGGTGTCATGCTTGCATTGTTATATTATTTCCTTTCATTGTGAGGGCACAGGCGGCATTGTCAATGGAGTGGCAATGGCAGGTACTTGATGATTACACATGCGACTCGGACCCGTCCAAAACAGTGAAGAAATTTCCACCGGGATTGAAGGCACCGATGCAAGTGATGCTGGAATGCTATGATTGGGAGGCCTCTGCGGGGAACTCGTCCAGACAAATCATCAGCTGTTTCACCATTGACAACAATGGGGAATCGGAGATGATCACCGGTCCTGTTGATACTAAGCGAGAGGGCAACTCTAAGCTTTACGTGCGAGTACTTCTCGATGACAAGTGGAGATTTTTCCCTGGGCGCAGGTTTAGATTCAGGGTAAAACTTGAGGATGATGTTCTTCATGGAAAGACGAGCTTTAGCAGCCAAGTCGAGGCACTTCAAACCGCCTCAACTGACGCAAATATCAAAGCATTCAACTTCGACGGCTGGGGCACAAAAAATGTTATTACTGACAAGGATCTTGTCAGGGATAATGATGCCACGTTGACATCTGGCGTTTGGATCCGGAATTAATCATTGGGTGTGTTTTTACCGTCTAGTAGCGGAGCCACAAACGGAACGACATTTTGTACAACCATCCTGTAAACTAGCTTGTTATTTGATTTTTTGTACTCGAACCATGAGCTGTTGGCCGATCTGAGTAGTAGGCGACGCATACGGACTCGGGTTGTTCGAAATATAAGCTTAAATTAGACTATGTTGGCTATATGTATACTAGATTCAAATGTTTTTAACCCGTATTCAAGTTCTAGATGTTCTGACATCAGTTTACAGAGGGGTCCAAATTTTTTCCAAGGCCTACTACGGCTGGACCGAGATTCTGATCCCTTGACTCAGCACGTATATGTAGTTGGTCAGTGAAGTTGAATGGAAGGCGGAATTTGACCATAATCTTTCTGCGGCGAATATGTATTTTAAATAGCATTCAAGAGATCAACCTGATTTAAAGATTCTAAGGAAAGGTTACATAGCGACAATAAGGTAAGAAACAAATGATGAGTCGAAAGACGTTTCCGGCACGTGGCGACAATTGGGTTCAAAATCGTCGACTGGTCACTGCCTACCCGCTCCAACAGTCATTCTTTTTCTTTCCTCTGCCTCCGTCCATAGTGATCCTATGATCGTTGAGCATTGACTACTGGAGCAAGGAAACTGCGCTCACCTTCATTATATCAATGGCAGGTAAAGTATCCTTTCGAGGTCTTCTTAGCCAATCATTTGTCATGTTTTCAATTACTGCTTTCTGTCTGCAATCTGTTAAATGGACGTTGCTTAATCCTCTGTCATCATTAAAACGGAAGTAGTTTGGGAGTCGACCTCTGCAGTGGATCGGGCCATGGTGAGTACAAAACAGAAAAGACGTTTACTATAGTACTTACTCCCTTTTGAAATCTTCATAGACACGGCCATGTGAGATCTCTGTGTCAGTTGCGACTTCGAAGAGCTGTCTCTCTATCCGCTTAGCGAGGTGGCGTGCGTTTTTGATATTCTTGCGCGTCTGCTCCGCGTTATCCAGAATCCGAAGCGTAAAACTGTCAATCTGTTCTTGCTTGACCTGTTCCTTCGCGCTCAATGAGTCCTTCCCTTCATATCCTGCGAGGTTTCTCAACCCGGTACCCAAGCTAACCAACGTGATCGCTACATTATCACCAAATATTTTCTCCGCCTCGTCTATAGCCACTTGAGAGGGATTGTTGAAGCCAGATGCTCCAGCGTCTTGAAACAGATATATTGCATGACCCTTTTGAATTTTGAGTGGTGAAAGGTAGAGCGGCGCAGCACAGGTTCCCCGAGCACCTTCGAATATCGTCCATTGATGGCTGTACGGAGGAGGATCGATATCTCCAAAAGGCCGTGGGTATGAACGGATATGATTATGCGTCAATCCCAGCCGACCCCACTTTTGATACTACGGTCACGAACGTCTGTTGTATTAGGTCAAATTTCGGTTGCACGTATCTGAACGGAATAAAGTTACGCGAGTGTGATCATGGGAAGCAGGGTCTTTCTGAGAGGGGTTGAACAACGTATCCTTGCTTCCAGTGTACTCCACCACAATCTCTTCCAACTTTTTTTCCAACATCACAGACGAGAATTGCTCCCCATGTATGATGTTTCCCCATATCTTTCCGTTGTCCGCTTCACCATTAAACATCGTCTCACCAATTTGTTCGTAGACTTTGATCGCTAGGCTCGTCACAGCTCAACCCAAATCGGCCCAAAAGAATGGCGATCAGTCCTCCGGTGGAGGTTCCGCAGATGAGATCGAAGAGTTCACAGGGTTTGGGTGTAATGTCTTCTTCGATACTGATACGAATTTGGTCCATGAAGTGTGCAAGGATGAGAAGACAAGATAATCCTCTGAAACCCCCACCGTCAATCGAGAGGACTAGAAAAGCTAACAACCCTGTCAGGATATCAAAAGGGGATATGGAGGTTGTTGCCTACAGCCCTTATCACCAAAGGTTTCTCCATTGTTCATATCGTTGTGCAGGTGAGGTTTTTTTAGTTAACCGCACGGACAAGAGATACACCATCTAAAGCAGAAGTTCCTTGACGCTGATGCATTTCCAGAAGGACATGGTAGCACAGATCCGGGAAATCCCGTCCAAACTTTAGGCCATCCCAGTATTGTAGGCCTGAATTTGCTCCCAGCGGCTTCGTATTTCTGCACTCAGTAAGTATCTTATACGGACTCTCATTCCCTTAGGCTCCCTGGAAGCAGAGATATTCATACCTTTGCCGTTTTTGAAGACGGAGGGATCGGGTCAACGCTGCAGCCCTCATTATGGCGACATTGTGGCACGGAGATTAAGTGTACGGTTCCAAAAGAGTGAAGAAAAAGACCGAACAAGTCAGTTATGAATCAGGACTGGTATAGCTGAACTTATCCAATGAAATGGAAGGAAATTCGACAAATGGTCTTGAAGTGTTGCTTTTTGAAAGAGATTTTGATAAGTTTAGAAGTGATAGTATTATATCTAGCATTCACGAAAGTTATCCCGGTACCAGTCGAAATAATCGGCATTAAAAGCAGTTCCCACGCGAGCTGACACTAGGGTTTTTACACCCTTCTGCTTTAATCATTATCGATACGCACTATTTTCATAGGCCGAAATAATTTTTAGGTAATCGCAGAGTATAGAAATGGTGGGAGTGAATTGTTGCGAGGTGCGACGAACGGCCGCGCCTAAGATTGTTTAAGATTTACTTATTTTAAAGGCAGTCCGACTCGGGTCTGAGCTGATATGTACTTACCTACTTACCTGATCATGATGCATGACCCCTGATCATGGCTTAGCCTTGAGTGCGAGGCTTGCATGCGCGTGCGGCTGTGAGAAATATTTATCCCAGATTTAGTTCTTGATGCTCAAGCAATACCCAAGCGAAGCTATGTATGTTTTGAGTGACGGCGAGTGGGGTTAAGCTACGAGTCCCCTTTAGGGGCTCGTTCTTATAAGCGGAACGCAAGACTTGCCGGTAACTGCCGTGATTGCACGTGTTGATGGTGCCTTGTTTGCCGCGCGAAAACAATGTACCTGTCAATCGTCTTTAAGAAACTCAACGCTCACGAAGACGCTATAAAGATACCAGTATAATTTCATCTGAAAGGACTCGTATATGCCACGCGGAGCAATGGCCCTCACCCACAAGTTTAATGCCAGGCAGGTTCAAAATTTTTCGGTGAGTATCTGACCTCTACCTTGACTGCTTGTACGAAGGTAGGCCCTGGGAAGCTCCTGATATTTGGTGCCCGGCAAATCAGCCAAAATCGCCCTCAAATGTACAAATTTCTGGGCCTCAAATACGCAAATTCGGACAGAGGTTATCACATGATTTCCTAAAATGGTAAATTTCTTCCGCTGCGCTTGCACTGCCTTTTGGTCTCAAGTAAACATTAAGCAGTGTTTGATCACTGGCGAGCTATTAGAAGTAGATACAATAGAAAGGTAAACTAAGCCTTCGGCAATGTCTCTGACATTTTCCCTCCTGGAATACATATTTTGAGGACAGGTAGGTGCTGCTTGACGACCACCTTAGTAGATTGAACTGCTTTCCAGTAGGAAGCTGCCAACGGCGCGAGAGACTTTCGAAGCTGGTTATCACCTAGAAGGGCATTCCTACCAAGATGATAAATGAGATGATTGGCTGGCATGAGTGTGCAGATGATATTTGTTGTTTCTGAGGGTGCAGGTGAAGTTCGTCGTCATCAAACTCAAGAGTCTAAAAAATAAAACCTTGGGACTCATAGCTCTCGCTGCAATCCAGCACCTTCATAACAACCAACCCTTCGTTTCTGTGGGTTGAGTTACATTTTCGCAGATCCAACTCTTCTAACAATGACAGCAAGCTGTCAGCATTGCACCTTCTATTGTAGCTTCATGTACATATGTTGATTAATTTTCCCTCTAATTTGTCCCAACTTAGTGAAAATCTGCCCTCAAATACTCAAATTTTCGGACAGACATCTGCCAAAAGGGCCTCAAATACGCAAATTTAGGACAGAGATTTGATGATTTTGGGCCCTCAAATATGCAAATTTCCGGGCACCAAATATCAGGAGCTTCCCGGGGCCTACGAAGGTGGTGTTTGGCCGCTATGACTATCTGCAAAAATAACATTATTTAACCATTCATTTGTAGATTGAAGGAACCTGAAATCCGGATGGGACCGAGGAGAAGAACAAAGAAAGCCTCTAGAACTTTAATCTAAGAAAGAATGCGACAATGTGCCTGGGAAGATGGGAGGTGTGCGATGATCTTTGGTAATCCTTAGATAAGTGATCGGATTTATGTCTAAGCATTTGTAAGGATTTGTAATAATTTTATAATTGGTCAGCTGCTCCCACACCGTTGTCCCATTATACTGTTAGCCCAGCGTCACGAACGTCACATGTCGTGACATATCGTGACATCACAGTAACCTGTCTTCAAATTTCGCTTTTTTGGGTTCTTTTGTGTAGTTCTTAGGGTGCTAATGTTGTATTTTTTGAACATTCCCATCTGTGATATATATTGTCTCTTTCTGTGTGTTAATTTTGGACAGAACCTGTCTTTTGTGATGCTTTTTTTCAATCCTCCTTTTGATGGTGTATATTTTTAATTTTAATTTTTGTTTGGTATTTGTGTGGGGTGTTCCTTGGTAAGCTGCTGTATATCTACACAGTTGATGGATGAGAAGATATACACACTTAATGTGAGAGATAGGTGAGTGGGAACATTTGATTGGAAGATGAATAGAGTTATTTTGAGATTCTGTCTGTTTCTGTGTTTTAATTTGAGTGAATGGTTGCAAGTGGGAAATATCAAGACAGAGGTGGATGGAGATAGATGGGAGGGAATATGGTTAGATAGGTATAGATGAGTGGGGTGGTGGTAAGATGAGATAAATTGAATTAAGTTAGGTGTGATGGATTTTAAGATAAAGAAATAGGAACATGGGATGAGAAGATATAGGAATATGAGTAATATACACACTTAATGTGACAGATAGGTGAGTGGAGATAAATTGAGAATAAAAGACAAGATTGGAAGATGAATAGAGTTATTTTGAGATTTTGTCTGTTTCTGTGTTTTAATCTGAGTGAATGGGGGATGGTTACAATAACAATGTGTGGGAAGGTAAATAAAGACAGGTGGATGGAGATGGGAATATTGAGTGGGGCAGGTAAGGATGAGGGTTCTGTGTTTTGTATTGGAATACTATACCATGAGAATTTTGAGATACATTGAATTAAATTAAATTAAGTTGGGTGCTCTGGATTAAAGATTTAGGATGTGTGGAGCTACTATTAATCCAGCTACAATTTTGAAGTTGAGAAAAATATAAATGAGGTGAAAGTTCAATGTATAATAGATACATTTGATGATGGATACAGAGTATGACCAGAGTGAGTAAAAAGTAAGAACTAATTATTTCTGAAAAGGTTGGAAGTGGAAATAAAATGGGAAGAGAAAACAAAGGTCAAAGGATCTTATGGAAGATGTTCTGGGTGTGTTCATGATTTATACATAGACCATTCAGATGAGAAAAATGTAGAAAAGTAAGTGAGAAATAGATAAAATAGATGGTGTGATTAATATTTATGTGGTGAGTGTAGGATGTTGATTGATTGAGTGACAGGAGAGAAGGATTTACACAACAACAGCAATCCCTTCTCCTGTATGGCAGTGTATGATAGGGGTTGTGTCAGGGTATCTCATGATTGTTCAACGAATATGATATTACAACATTGATGAGAATAAATTTATGATGGGTCAAGATGCTCATGATTGACTGATGATGATTATTAGCTATATTTGATGACTCTCTCTTCTTCAGAGTGTGATGGGTAGATGAGTGGATGTTTATACTCTCAGATGCTCAGATGGGTCTACTATTACTAAGTATAATTGGAGTAAAAGTAAGAACTAAAGAGAAAATAGAAAGGTTCTTATGATTTATAATGGTTCTGGATGTGTTCAAGTTCAGAAAATGAAAGTATTTTAAGTGTAAATTAAGTGAAAAAGGGATAAAATAAATTGATTTGAGTTATTTAGATGTTTTACTAATATTATTTAGATAGGGTAGGATTGATAAAAATGGCTTTTCAAGTTTTTTCAAGAGTAGAAAACAAAAGAGAATGTGTTTGTGATAAAATGGACTATTTTGTGATGTTGAAGGGCTGTGATTTGTTGACTGAGTGTTGGGTGGATGGGCGGAATATATAAATACTCTCTTCTGCTCAGATTCATTGACTCTTGGGATATCAGGTGGAGTCTACTATTGGGATGTCAGACTGAGCCTACCATTGGGATATCAGACCGAGTCTACCATTAGGATTTGAAACTGGGTCTACTATTGGGATATCAGACTGAGTCTACCATTAGGATTTGAAGCTGGGTCTACCATTAGGATTTGAAGCTGGGTCTACCATTAGGATTTGAAACTGAGTTACTATTAGGATTTTTCACTGAGTCTACCATTAGGATTTGCAACTGAGTTGCTATTAGGACTTTAAACTGGGTCTACCATTAGGATTTTTGACTGAGTTACTATTAGGACTTGAAA
>MU130036.1:4823-24425 GCA_015039465.1 Phlegmacium glaucopus | reverse complement strand
TCTTTTGTGTAGTTCTTAGGGTGCTAATGTTGTATTTTTTGAACATTCCCATCTGTGATATATATTGTCTCTTTCTGTGTGTTAATTTTGGACAGAACCTGTCTTTTGTGATGCTTTTTTTCAATCCTCCTTTTGATGGTGTATATTTTTAATTTTAATTTTTGTTTGGTATTTGTGTGGGGTGTTCCTTGGTAAGCTGCTGTATATCTACACAGTTGATGGATGAGAAGATATACACACTTAATGTGAGAGATAGGTGAGTGGGAACATTTGATTGGAAGATGAATAGAGTTATTTTGAGATTCTGTCTGTTTCTGTGTTTTAATTTGAGTGAATGGTTGCAAGTGGGAAATATCAAGACAGAGGTGGATGGAGATAGATGGGAGGGAATATGGTTAGATAGGTATAGATGAGTGGGGTGGTGGTAAGATGAGATAAATTGAATTAAGTTAGGTGTGATGGATTTTAAGATAAAGAAATAGGAACATGGGATGAGAAGATATAGGAATATGAGTAATATACACACTTAATGTGACAGATAGGTGAGTGGAGATAAATTGAGAATAAAAGACAAGATTGGAAGATGAATAGAGTTATTTTGAGATTTTGTCTGTTTCTGTGTTTTAATCTGAGTGAATGGGGGATGGTTACAATAACAATGTGTGGGAAGGTAAATAAAGACAGGTGGATGGAGATGGGAATATTGAGTGGGGCAGGTAAGGATGAGGGTTCTGTGTTTTGTATTGGAATACTATACCATGAGAATTTTGAGATACATTGAATTAAATTAAATTAAGTTGGGTGCTCTGGATTAAAGATTTAGGATGTGTGGAGCTACTATTAATCCAGCTACAATTTTGAAGTTGAGAAAAATATAAATGAGGTGAAAGTTCAATGTATAATAGATACATTTGATGATGGATACAGAGTATGACCAGAGTGAGTAAAAAGTAAGAACTAATTATTTCTGAAAAGGTTGGAAGTGGAAATAAAATGGGAAGAGAAAACAAAGGTCAAAGGATCTTATGGAAGATGTTCTGGGTGTGTTCATGATTTATACATAGACCATTCAGATGAGAAAAATGTAGAAAAGTAAGTGAGAAATAGATAAAATAGATGGTGTGATTAATATTTATGTGGTGAGTGTAGGATGTTGATTGATTGAGTGACAGGAGAGAAGGATTTACACAACAACAGCAATCCCTTCTCCTGTATGGCAGTGTATGATAGGGGTTGTGTCAGGGTATCTCATGATTGTTCAACGAATATGATATTACAACATTGATGAGAATAAATTTATGATGGGTCAAGATGCTCATGATTGACTGATGATGATTATTAGCTATATTTGATGACTCTCTCTTCTTCAGAGTGTGATGGGTAGATGAGTGGATGTTTATACTCTCAGATGCTCAGATGGGTCTACTATTACTAAGTATAATTGGAGTAAAAGTAAGAACTAAAGAGAAAATAGAAAGGTTCTTATGATTTATAATGGTTCTGGATGTGTTCAAGTTCAGAAAATGAAAGTATTTTAAGTGTAAATTAAGTGAAAAAGGGATAAAATAAATTGATTTGAGTTATTTAGATGTTTTACTAATATTATTTAGATAGGGTAGGATTGATAAAAATGGCTTCTCAACTTTTTTCAAGAGTAGAAAACAAAAGAGAATGTGTTTGTGATAAAATGGACTATTTTGTGATGTTGAAGGGCTGTGATTTGTTGACTGAGTGTTGGGTGGATGGGCGGAATATATAAATACTCTCTTCTGCTCAGATTCATTGACTCTTGGGATATCAGGTGGAGTCTACTATTGGGATGTCAGACTGAGCCTACCATTGGGATATCAGACCGAGTCTACCATTAGGATTTGAAACTGGGTCTACTATTGGGATATCAGACTGAGTCTACCATTAGGATTTGAAGCTGGGTCTACCATTAGGATTTGAAGCTGGGTCTACCATTAGGATTTGAAACTGAGTTACTATTAGGACTTGAAACTGGGTCTACCATTAGGATTTAAAACTGAGTCTACCATTAGGATTTGAAACTGAGTTACTATTAGGACTTGAAACAGGGTCTACCATTAGGATTTGAAACTGAGTTTTCTATTAGGATTTGAAACTGAGTCCACTGTTGTGATGCAGCCAGGGGTCCAGGGGGCGGAGCCCCTAGGGTTACCAAAGTTCAGTTCAGTTCAGTTCTTCACCTCCTCAGCCTGAACTGAACTGAACTGTTTGTATATGGTCCTGAACTGAACTGAACCATTTAAGAACTGGTTCGAACTGAACTGAACTGAAGAACCATTATAAAATCTGAAATTTTACCTTTTTCTGAAATTTTATTGTACAAAGACCTTCCTTAGCCTTGATTTCCACTCATATATGATCTCAGAACTCCTTTAGAACACAGAAAACCATTAATTTATATATATTTTCCTAAATAGGCAGTACTGATCTATGCTGACATAATAATATCACATACCAAGTCTGGCCATTACCTCCTTCCTTAGCCATTATTTCATGCTAAAAAGGACTGCAAAACCATTCCAATGTTCATAAATTACTGAAGGATCACTTTCCATACAATGTTAAGTCAAAAGAAGAGAATTGCCTGGCCTTCTGGGACCTAACGGTTCAGCAGTTCAGTTCAGTTCGAACTGCATGAACCATAAATCTCTAAATGCCTGAACCTGAACTGAACTGAACTGAATTATCAGTTCAGTTCAGTTCAGTTCAGGTTCATGAGTCAGTTCTGAACTGAACTTTGGTAACCCTAGGAGCCCCTGGCAAGCCCTGAATCCGTGCTGTAGGCCGGCAAAGCGGAGCGGCGCCGTGCCGAAGGCACGGGTTCATGGCTTGTTGTATAAAAGGCGCTAGGTGTTTTGTCGATCTGTCGGATCTGATACTACTGTCTTCCCGTTTTGGACAAGAATATGCGTCAGTATCACGACGAATCAAGCTTGTGAAGATTAGTAATGAGGTTTGTCCAGCAACTTACCTGTCCTTTCGCATTGACACTTAATTTCCGGGACTACCAGCTGGCAATCTTAAATGGGGTGTGTCTCGTACCCAAGGCCCCAGGAAGCAAGAATGCTTGAAACGTGTGGATGTCACAGGACTTCACTGCCATCGATACCATTCCACTTTGGTTTTCCGAGTCGTTATTTCTGAAATAACTTGAATGTCGTGAGGACAGAATCGGCGGTGATTAACTGTCCTGTTCGCACTGACACTTAATTTCCACCAAGCACAGCTAACCTTACATGGGGTGTGTCTCGTATGCAAGGCCCCAGGAAGCAAGAATGCTTGAAACGGTGTGGATGTCACAGGACTTCACTGCAATCGATACCATTCCTTCGGAACGGTTTTGGTTTTCCACCAAGCTGGCAACCTTAAATTGGTGTGTCTCGGCCCTCTATTCTCTTGGAGCTTACCGCGTCCGCAATCTTTCACGTTCTTGCATTCATCTTTCCATTTTTTCCTCCCGTCATTTCTAAATGTCTATCTGTGTTTGGAACAAAAGTAGTGACGAAGTCAGTGTGTGGGTGACGGCAAAGACCAATCAGAACGGCAGCACTAGTTGGTGGACGCTCCCCCCTTCCAGCTGGGATTATTGGAGTAGACAAGGCCCCGAGACCGTTACTATATATCGACATGGGTATGGGCCGCAGGTTTACGAGACGATGGTGGGAAATCCTGGTGGGAATGCAATCATCTACGACCCACCAAATAGCAACTTTATAACGGTAAAAAACCTAAGCGGGACTATGGCTCACGTGAAGATGGCGGGCGGTCGACCTGATGAATGGTTCGTCGCGCTCCCTCCGTCGCAGAGCCGTAGGTGGAAGAGAGATGGAAATCAGACAGTCACCATATACAGGCCAGGTTATCCTTTGGAGACGATGACGGGTATCCCTGGCAATACACTGGACATAAACTCTCCTTCGTCAGTTATGAACAATATCATTGTCAAAAACGACAGCAACTACGATATGTGGGTCAAGGTATCCAATGATTCGAACCCTCTGGCGATTTCATCTTTCCAACTTGTGCGTCCCGGAGACCAAAACCCTTATCCAAGAGCCAGTTCTGAATTAGTCTTCGCTGCAACTACAACTCAGAGTCAGGCGATGAAGGTGGAGACGAGGTTGGGCTTTCCTGGAGGGCAGACAGTTGTCTTTGTTCGTTCCCCATCTTCAACTCGCCCTCTCATACCCAATGGTACTTATCGTTTCAGGGGTAGAGTTGACAACACTTACCTCGATTGCGCAAACGACGGCACTGTTACATTGCAACCGTCTAATCCAGGTCAATCCCAACAAGTAAGTCAATTATTTCTCATTTGATGCACCTAATTAGTCTTTTGCATTCACATAGTGGACGGTAACTCCTGCCTCAGATGGTGACTACGTTATCACGTCTCAGGCCGGTGGTGCTTTAGCCGTCAACTTCAGAAGAGAATTGGTTTGCAATCCAACTGGCCGTAACGCCTTCTGGACTATAGAACCTCGAGGTTCCGATGAATATGTGTTCGTCTCCTCAATTTCCAATCATTTTATCCAAATCTAAATTAAAGCAGAATTGGGAATGCTGCTAATCATTTTGTCATTCAACATCCTACAAGTGGTCCCGTAAGTGATTATTGATCTTACAATTAACGTTATTCAATTTCATTGCTCTTCATAGCCTATAGTTGCTATTCGCAACGTAAGTCACTTCTCTCATATTTCACGTCTCCAGCTTATGGGACCAGAATGCTCCTCATCAACGTTGGATGCTTGAGCCATCCCCCTAACGCCTAGGCGCCTCCTCCACCGACAGACTTGAAGGAGGATTCGTTTTGATGACGCTAAAGTAGTCGGTCGCGGACTGTTTCGGATTCGGAGACGCGTGCGCTAATAAACAAGTTATAAGATCCATTTTTCATTTTTGTTTTCGAACAATGGGCCATCGATGCATCGACCATCATCTAAGGAGTGGTCGCGAGTCTACCGAGATTCAAATTTTCAAGTTGAATCAAGGCAGGTCATCGCCTATTTCTGACTTCGGGCGTCTAGCCTTTTCTCCTCGATTCCCTTCAAATATTCACGAACGTTTTCGATGTAAGTTTCCTCCTTTCAGATTCCCTTCATCCGCTTACTTGAAGGTTGTGGTATTCTGGAAACGTACATCTCTGATCTTCCAGTTGAGCTGGAGTACTATCTTCCAATTTGTAGTTCGATTGGACGACGACCTCCTCCTTCACAAAACGCTTCCGCATCAATTAATCCTGGCGTTAAATTGTCATCACAACACTCCAGTTATGCAGTTATGGACCCCAAGTACATTCATTCCACCAACGTCTCAGCCGTCTTGTACTGTTTGAAGCACTCTCGTAGACTGTCTCTCGACGTACAGATCGAATTTTTGGTCACGGAAACGAGCACACTAACAGAGATCCTCGCAGAACAGCTCATTCAAAACAGATCTCTGGGAATACACGTTTCAGAACATAAATTTGCCAACAAGCTTATCGTTCAACTTGGCCTTGGCCGATCCGCACCAATTCTCGAATCTCTTCGCATAGACAACCAGCCTCGTAAACTTGTGCCGAGCTTTGCATCACTACATCTCGCACTTAGATCTACTTGACGTCTTAGGTGCTTCAGTTTACCCACGTATCCCCTTCCCAACTAAACCTGTCCTCTGTTTTCCTCATTAGCTCTGACTGATACTTGTTGCGAATTATTAACCCACTGGCAGATATGCAACGATAAAAACCTTGAAGAATCTCCAATCATTCACGTTGAAATATATGGGCTCGAAGACTGCGCTACAATTGTGGGTTGTGAGACATCCTGGGTACTAGTGCCTTACTGCCTAAATTTTTGGCCCGGCATTGCGATCAATGTTTGCAAAGCCTTTAGAAGCGTAACCTCCATACTTATTTTACACAAAGCCGAGTAAATGAATAATTTGTTGTCTGTTGCCGGGAGTCTATTACTAGTGTCTAGTAGCGTATGAAATTGGTTTTATAAGGTCTTTTGTCATCAGCACAAATAAATGTACAGAGCCTTTGCTTAGGATCATCGGCAGCTGCGCAATTCATTCCACTCTTACCCTACATCATGCTCGACGTGTACCTCTACAGTCATTGGACTGGACTGCCTTTGCTTCACGCCGCCCGTATTTAGACCTGTACATCCTAAACTCTTTCATACCCCAACATCTCAATTGCAACATTCCTGTCTCCAAAATGCCCGAAAACTGGTTTTCCCCTTATCCCGTCATTTCTCGAGGATCCCCCGGTGCTCTTGACGACTTGGCTAATTTGGATAAAGACCTAAGCTATATAGAATCAATTGTACGCCTCAGTCCCTCCCTCCCTCCCTCCCTCAGAATGAACTTCTTCTCTGACATTGCTATTCTTGCAGCTTGCTGACCTGAAAGAGAAGCGACGGAAAGCGAGAGAATCAGCAAACACTGGTCCGGTAGCTCTAATTGAAGGTCTGCATTCAGAGTTTCTCACCATAGTCGAGAATCAGCGCCGGGCTGAGAGCGAGGTGAGTATTCTTTCCAGGCCATGTATACTTTGCTAGATGTAATCCACGAAAATACTTACAGTTGTCTCGATTGCGGGAGGAACGACTGAAACTAGTCCTTCTCGCGGACCTTGCCTATGATCCACCCAATAGGGGAGAATATTTTCCATATCCCAACGTCGAAGAAAAGGCGCAAGTACGTCGTCATTTGGATTGATATAACTTTTCATTCCCGAGTTTTATCCTCTTTATTTTTCAGGAATTTATTCAAAAACAAAAAGATCGCCTTTTGGCTGTATCTACAGTGGCTTTCTTCGGGAGCGGTAAGTGGACTGGTTTTATACGATGGCATGCGTTGGCAAATCTAACATCATACCTTAAATCTCTGTTCAGGCATAACTTTCTCAACTATTTTCTCTGGGTCCAGAGGTTCTATTGGGCTCATGGGCTTCTCGTGGGCTGCATTTACCTTTTCCTTCTCCGTGTGTGTCTTTACACAGTGGCTGAATCCGGAAAAGCCACCATTCGCAGTCGTGACCTATCCGAGACGTCGAAGGGTTCTCTTTAGTGCGATATACTTCGCAGGATTTGCTTCGTTTGTTGGGATGGTGCTTATGGGAGCTTCTGTGGCGACTCTCAACCTTGCACAGGAAGGCAGTGCGTCGCAGGTCGACACGAGGATTAATACCACCTGGGGAGGTATCTTCTCCTTGATTCCCGTCATTTTAGGCTTCTCGTACGGAATTACCAATACCATATTTCATAGCATAAAGGCAGGACGCATCAAAGCTCAAAGATATCGATTGATAAAGCCGTAAAATGGTTCCGTAGTCAATACATAGTACCGTCTAGTCCAGACTTAGGCATTAAAAGATCCCGGACTTGCACAAGGTTAGATGAACATACACTGAATCAGTTACGGCTCAGTACGGCAAGGAGCAATATGTCCTGCCACCCCGTGTGGTGTTGTGCTGAAGATTGACAATATTGTCAAAGTAGGTCCAATGCTTGTTCCATAGATCAGGACCCTTTTTTCAGTTGAAAACCCCTTTGGGTTTCTGCCCAATCACTAGTAAGCACCACTTTCCTTACAGTAATGAATATTCATTCTCAGTCTTATTGATCTCTCAGATCAGTTTCATTGATAACCTTCAACTATATAGATTAACATCTTGTACAGGTACAGTAATCAATTGTAGGCATGGAAGCAGCCTCTGTCTTTTTTGGGTGTGAAATTTTCAAATTTTGGAAAAGAAATCCTTGCAGATCCAGATACAGCCTTGAGAATACTTGGGATCATTGCAGGTTTGTGTATTCCATCCTACACCATGATTAATAATTATATGGTGCTCTGCCAGAAGTTTTAGATGCGTTGATACTATGTTTGAGAGAAATTTAGTAATAAAGTAAGAATGTGGAATACAGTATAAGCTATACATACCTCTAGAAGCAAAATTTGTCCTGATTCATATCCAAGGCATATTTTGGATAAGTAACAGCTGATAGATGATGGATTATCAAAAGGGGGTGGGAGCCTGATTTTGTGGAGGTTTTTGGTATGGAATATTGTGTCATTGTGTATGTCAAGGAAAGATGGCTGCAGGGAGACATGAAATTTGCCTTCAGAATGGCTGTGGGTAGAAGAAATTCTGTGGGTAAAAACACCATCAGCAATTGATGATACAACAGGTAATGGACTGTTATCAGATAAAGATGGAATGGATGTATGTCCTTCCCACACTGTTTCACACTCTCCAGTGGTTGCATTCCAGGTTCGTATGGTGTAGTCATCAGATGCAGATACAATATACATACTATCAGGAGAGAAGACAGCAGATGTGACAAAGTTTGGATGTCCTTGCAGCTCTGCTTCACACTCTCCTGTGGCTGTATTCCAGATCCGTGCAGTGCAGTCACAGGATGCAGACACAACATGCATACTATCAGGAGAGAAGACAGCAGATATGACTGAGGCTGAATGTCCCCTCAGCTCTGCTTTATACTCTCCTGTGGTTGTACCCCAGATCTGTGCAGTGCAGTCAGAAGATGTAGACACAACATGTGTACCATCAGGAGAGAAGACAGCAGATGTGAGAAAGTCTGAATGTCCTTTCAGCTCTGCTTCACACTCTCCTGTGGCTGTATTCCAGATCCGTGCGGTGCGGTCACAGGATGCAGACACAATATGCATACTATCAGGAGAGAAGACAGCAGATATGACAAAGGCTGAATGTCCTCCCAGCTCTGCTTCACACTCTCCTGTGGTTGTATCCCAGATCTGTGCAGTGAAGTCATAAGATGTAGACACAATATGCATACCATCAGGAGAAAAGACAGCAGATCTGAGCAACTTTGAATATCCTTTCAGCTCTGCTTCCCACTCTCCTGTGGTTGTACTCCAAATACATACAGTTTCATCATTAGATGCAGACATAATATGCATACCATCAGGAGAGAAGACAGCAGATGTGACTGACATTGAATGTCCTTTCAGCTCTGCTTCATGTTCTCCTATAGCTGTATTCCAGATCCGTGCAGTGTGGTCACCAGATGCAGACACAATATGCATACCATCAGGAGAGAAGACAGCAGACATGACTGAGGCTGAATGTCCTCTCAGCTCTGCTTCACACTCTCCTGTGAATGTATTCCAGATCCATACAGTGCAGTCACGAGACACAGACACAATATGCATACCATCAGGAGAGAAGACAGCAGATATGACTGAAGATGAATGATTGAGAACTACTTCACACTCTCCTGTGGCTGGATTCCAGATCTGTGCAGTTTTATCATCAGATGCAGACACAATATGCATACCATCAGGAGAGAAGACAGCAGATGTGAGAAAGTCTGAATGTCCTTTCAGCTCTGCTTCACACTGTCCTGTGGCTGTATTCCAGATCCGTGCAGTGCAGTCACAGAATGCAAACACAATATGCATACTATCAGGAGAGAAGACAGCATAGTTGACTGAGGCTGAATGTCCTCTCAGCTTTGCTTCACACTCTCCTGTGGCTGAATTCCAGATCTGTGCAGTGCAGTCAGTAGATGCAGACACAATATGCATACCATCAGGAGAGAAGACAGCAGATGTGACCCAGTCTGAATGTCCTTTCAGCTCTGCTTCACAGCTTCACACTCTCCTGTGGCTGTATTCCAGATCCGTGCAGTGCTTCACACTCTCCTGTGGCTGAATTCCAGATCTGTGCAGTGCAGTCAGTAGATGCAGACACAATATGCATACCATCAGGAGAGAAGACAGCAGATGTGACCCAGTCTGAATGTCCTTTCAGCTCTGCTTCACACTCTCCTGTGAATGTATTCCAGATCCGTGCAGTGCAGTCATCAGATGCAGATACAACATGCATACCATCAGGAGAGAAGGCAGCAGATCTGACTGCTTTTGAATGTCTGAGAACTGCTTCTGATAGGTTCCATGCTTTTCTCCTTCCTATACAGAGCTTCCATGGACAGGCTATCCTACTTCCATATACCTTCCAGATATCTGATTTTTCTGGGAGCCAAAATAGTGCTGAAGGACATCCTTCAATACTGTTATTTTTAATAAAATCAAAATTTTCCTTCAAAAATCTTTCAGCATCAATCACTGTTGCCAAGAGTTTTTGGCTCTACTTTCTCTTGTCAGTGCCAGTGCAATTCATTTATGGCAATGGGGATAACTTACATTTGCCCAGCTTTCTAGCTTATGCAGTAAATGCATTGCAGTTCCTAATTTTCCTAAAATACTTAAACAATCCATCCATCGCAGAAGATGTATTTGAAAGAAATCCTGTAATTCAGCAGGTCCACCTACATCTTCATAGGTAAAATGGAAAGCCCAGTTACTACAAGCATATGCAAGTGATTCAGAAATCTCCCCACATTTTCTCTCTGCCAAGTAAGATACCTTTTCTTTCTCTGACCATTCTTTCCCCATCAAGGACAGACACTGAAGTGCTAAATGCCTGTGTGAAATACATGGGTCAAGGTAGTACTTTGAAGAAAGAATCTGATTACTGATGAACTCATAGAAGGAAGCATGGAATATTGAGATGGGCATATCAGAGCCTTGGGATGGAATATATATCAAGGAATGAAGAGAGGAAAGGGCAGCCACAGTGTGTTCTATGGGTATTTCCATCAAAGCACTGATGGCAGTCATAGAAAGAGGATCATAGACATATACAGCAGCTGTAAGAATCATGTCTATATTCATCCGCTCCTTTTTATTTGTAAAGGCATAGGCAGCATCCAAAATTCTTTCATAGAGAATATCTAGTGGATGGGTTACACCAGATGTTGCCTCCAACTCTGAATTGACCACATCTGAAAGACGTTGAGGCATGCTAGGGCCACCCTTCTGAGCAATATATTTGCAGACAGTTGCTGCATAAATGAACAAAGTGCCAGACATGCTCACAAGGCTTTCAATTTCAGCCTGAGAAGGCCAATTATGCCTCTTGTGCTTCACTTGGCCACCAAGCAAGCAAGCTTTAATGTAAAGCTCAATATCAGCCTTGACAATCTCCTTTGCAACCTCATGAAGGATGAAGTTGGAATGATCCCAACAATTATCAAAAGTCTCCTTCAGCATTATTTCTGGACGACTAGTGATGAAGAACTTGACTGGAAGAGATTTACTATGCTTTAAGATCATAGAAAGCAACTCAGCCACAAGGGACTGGTCAGAGCACTCATCCAGAGCATCAAGAACAATAACTGGCACTACTACTTCACTTCTATCCCTGTATGCAGCAGTGAGTGGTTTAACAATGAAATTCAGGAATTGTTTGCCAATCCTCCAAGATTTACAATCAGGATTGGCTTCCACAACATCTAGGATGAGGTGGGACAGAGAGGGAAGATACCCCCTGGCAGCCAACTGAAGGCAGATGGTGGGAATGATGCAACGAACATCACTCGTATCAACCCGAAGATGAGAAGAGAAGAAGGTACCACCAAGGGATTCCTTGTCATCAAGGATTTCACTGAAAGAGTATGCGATTGTTGTTTTGCCGGTTCCAGCCATCCCATTGAGCCAGTATACCTTTGTGGTCGTATTATCACTTGACCACATTTGTAGTGTATCAAGGATTGCTTTGCGAGTATTTTCGGTACATCCGTTGCGCGGAGCAGGAGATGCCGCGTCGTATTCTGCAAACTCAGCACGTGGAAAGAGATTCTCACGTAGTGCAGCCTATGAACTTGGGTTTAGCGAAGGTTGTCCCACTGAGTCTAAAGATTTTACATGCTCACCAAGATTTGAGGCCTCGTCCGTCCATTTCCACCAGCGCTGAACACATTCTGGATCTTAAAGGAAAGTGGAACTGTTAACACGCAAATCAGCATTTACGTTGCTAGAACGACACCTACGTTATTGGCCATGGTAATCGTTGGATGGGACATGTAGACGTTGTGAGCATCTTGGAAGAGAGAAATTGGGCTGTGGGTGTTCGGGGACATCTGCTAAATGATCAGTCATTAGTGACGATGATCCTGAATGTAACATGTTGCTAACCGTGGGTGGAGTTTCAAGTTCTGGTCCTGGACTACTAACGGAAACAAGCTGCCTTGGCACAGCAGGTATTGTTGCTGAAGTAGGTACGGGAATTAGAGGGGGCACTGTGTAAGCTTGCATAGTTGCGGCTGGCGCGTTATCGACGGCGACAGGGACCATATTAAGCGGCGAATTACTTGAAAGTACGAAGGGATTAGGTATAATTGAACGGAAGAGATTCAGCTTCTCACCTTGTTGCTGCATCCGTCGCTGCTATCGTGTGGTTATCAGAGCTTGAACCCACGTCGATCGACGACGGTGTGGGTGATGGTGACATGTAAGATAATTTCCCTTCGGAAAATTGAGTAGCTTTCTGCATGCGATTGCTCTTGGATGGACTTTCGTTCGATATGATGATAGTCAAGAAAGAGTGGAGAAAAGGCTGTGCGGTTTGCTCTTCCCACGGTAGACGTCACACAGCATAGGGCAAGTACTATTATATCCAACGGCTCATCAAGAATGTCCTCGACCTCTCCCGCTGGCCCCAAGCGGGGTAGGTAGGTTTCAAAACATATTGTGGCAGATGTGGACCAGTAATTTTTTGATTTTGTATTGGACTGTTGGACACCAGGGAAAGCCCAGCGAGAAACTCACGAGGCATTTGCAGGGCATCGTAGAAAAAGAAAAGTACCTTGACGTTACAAATTGGTAGTCTCTCCTAGCCAGACTTCGATATATGTGATGTGCCCTACGGATCACGATATATGAAGTCTGTTGTTGCCCTCCGAACCGTGTCAGAAAGTTGTTATGTAATCTTCGGACTTTGAAAATATGGTCGCAGGCGTTTTTCTCAACGAGGAAGAGGTTGTTGGATAAAATTTAGAGAACAAGACTTTTAAGAGATCACAATAATCATTGTTGTAAAAATTTAGGGGCTTATGAGCTGATGTGGAAGAGTTAGGCAAATGGGTGAGCAGTTCGAGGCAATCTCAATGATTATGTAAGGTACTTTCTCTCGTCTGACCCACAGGAACGAAATCGACAACGAGAACTCAGCCGCTCAGGACGAAATTTTCACCCGATATTCTTTAAACTAATTCCATATCCCTTGCATATAAAACGTCGCAAAATATCCACCCCATCGCGTCCACTCGACGCGACGATAATTGAAGCTCCGAAGATTACATAAGAAGTTTCTGTAACAAATTGGGTTGTCCATGTTTGCGCCTGCTCTAAATCTGAATCAATATGTTTGCAACAATCGCCCGAGTCGAATCGCCTCTGGAGGCCTTGGTAATTCTGCAACTGAATATGTTAAGCTCAAGTAGCATAACATTGATTCCTCTATTTCGACGAGTGAAACACCAGCATGGTATGTCCCTATATTCCCTAATTACCTTTCTAACCACAAATACTAGGACAACATCACTACCGCTGACCATATCTACCGCTACATCAATATCAAGTAACACACCAATCCCTTCTACCTCACCGCCACTTCATGCTGAGTAAGACTGTTGGCATCCAGGATTCCGGGTGAATCACAGGCTCAGCTATTGCAATTGGAGTAGGGTTCATATGGAAAGCCATCGGCGGTATAAAGCATCAGCTAATGGCATAGCTCCTGTAAAGACGAAGGTGAGAGCCAAATTGTACGCTGTTTCACGCGCAAAATGATCATCCCGGAAATCAATTATAAAATAAAAATAAAAATAAAAAATTATCCAGAGCAATGAGACTTACGTTGTTCTGTTCAGCTAGCTGTAGGATACGTTCATGATGTTTCATAGCATGTGAATATAACCCTACGAATAATGATGAGAAGGCCATAACAATATATAAACAACCTTAGGACTCAACCGAGTTGATGAAACATCCTCCCAGAGTTATATTCTACCTCACGCACTCCTTCTGTATTTGCGCCACGCAGATTTCTATATTTTGAAAGAAAGGGCATAGCCTAGGGGGGAAGAAATGCCTTTGTAGTGTTGAGGTGATGAATGAATCAGTGACTTTCAACCCACTCGCAAGAGAAGCCACGAGAATTCTTAATGGTTCGTTATTGAACTGATGTTGGCTTATCAGCTTTCTGGCTTGTTCAACCACAATGTCATGACGCTCTGCGGTAATAGCACATGCTACAAACCCCAGACCATATCAGTGCATCAGTGCCAGGACATGAACGGTGACGCGAAACGCTCACTCATCAAAGCTAAACGGATTGAGTCTTGTCGTTCCTTCGCTTGATAGGCATTCGATACCATGATATGACGAAGAATCTCATCAGCGGTTTCGTATTGGTCCTGTTTCGTCAAGACGAAACAGTACTGCGTTTCCGATCAACTAGGCGTACAGCACATGAGAGATATTTGTGGCCGACCTGCATAAACAATCGCAACCAATCATCGAATGAGACCCCTCGAAAGTCATCCACTGCATCACCTTTGTGTCCACTTTTGGCCAATTTGCGAGCAAGACTATCACGTTCTAGACATAAGCACAAATGAGTGGATGAATTAACTATGGCGTTACACCTGCACGACGTACCCAGATCGAGTTGGAGTCGAGACGCCATGCGATCCTCGTCAGCTTCTGTCTCCTCCCGCTTTTCATACGAGCTGGAGGAAACATCCCTCGAAATGGGTTTGACTGCGAAGTAGTTATCCACATGCTCTTGAAAATGCCGTGTCAACATACCTGACTTGTCACGAACTAGTTCCTCGTCTCTCTAAACATATCAATTAACTTCTCTGCCTCTACAAGCCATTCCCTCTCCGAATTCTTCCCTCCCGCTAACATACCTGTCCAAAGCTCTTTTCACCTACGATATCCCCTGACCACTTCCTTCTCCTTCTGAACTTCCAATGCTCTCAACTGCGCACGGGTCAAGCGATTCTGAGCGCGAATGCTAGCCGCTTTTGACTTTTGCGTACCCTTGTCTTCTGGAAATAATGACGTGTTCGCGGGATTAGCTGTGTCCTCAGTCTGGTTTGTGGCATTTGATTTTCCACGTTTCTTGCGAGAGTCGATCACTACCATCATTTTAGAGAGAAAAAAAAGCGTTGGAGATAGGCTGCTGAATTACCTTCGTAAACCAGGTCAAGAGCTTTTCGTGGTTCACCCATTATTTCATAAATTTCAGCCAGCTTCATCTTCACATCGTTGTTAGATGGATCCGCGAGCCGCACTGAAGACCATCAAGTTCGTAAGATAGTGCAATTTTCAATATTTGAAGATGGGAAAAACCAACCATGTTCATAGACATTAGCAGCTTCGTGTAATTCCTCTACGTTTCTCATGTATGTTTCTGTTTTGAAGAATTTAGATGCTACTAGTCTTTAACTCGCTTGATCAGAAAACGAATGCTGAACTGAGCTAGGTTGAACATACGGCTGGATCTCCACCCAATAATTTATAAACCGGCTTCGCTTCTGCGTACATCTCGCGCTCATAGTAAGCGTCTGCAATTTCAGCGAACAACACGGAATATTCAAGAATGTCTTCGGAGAGAAGAGCATTAGCATGCAATTATTGAACTGAAAGTCAATAGATACGATCAACATAAGAATGGGGAATGAAAACTAACCTTTCCTTCCTCTACATCACCCATTTTAATCCTGGCAACTGCGAGCCGGTGACGCGCATTTGGATCCAGGATAAATTTTCCGGCTTGTACAGGGCCTCCTTCGCCGAGGCTAGAACGAGCCGGCCAATCCTCAGAGTCGTATTCCCTATCTACTTCTGATCCACTCTTCCTTGAAGCCACCGAGTACCTCTCCGAATGGTTTCAATGGCCCGCTCATGCTGCCCTAGGACATTGTAAAGATCGGCGAGAAGCAGCAAATCCATCTGAGAGAACCCTCCGGCTGGAATAACCAAGCCAGAAGCGCTATCTTTCCCTTGACCCGATGGATATATTGTGATATAGTGAGTTAGAGCATCTCGCAGCAAGGTAGCACAGGTCGAGAGGTCGGAGAGTTCGACGAGGATCGTATGAAGTTCCCGACGAACTGTGAGATCATAAGGGAATCGTTTGAGAATGGCAAGCGCCTATGATATGTGAGATGGCAGGCATTCATATACTGCACAAGGATGGACGGACGGTTCGAAAATCCCCGATCTCTTTGGCAAGAGGTGCCCTATCCCATAACGCGTCGACATTGGATGGATCCTTGTTCTCACCATCGAAATTTTCCCACGCCCTAAAAGCCGGGAGAAAATCAAGGGCAGCATCATAGTAGTAGTAGCTATCTACCTTTCGATACACAGCTACCCTAGGACTACCGTTTACCCAAACCCAATAATTATTCATCAAGATGTCACAATCACCGACACCGACACCTAACCACGGGGGCAGCCACTCACCCCCAAACACGAACGACGTCGCTAGGCGCAAAACGAGCCACAACCTCTCACGTAGCGAGTGAGACTGTATGCGCGTGATTTCCTAGAAGAAAATATTTACATCATTAAGGGGGGCACAGATATAACATATTTGAAATGTTTAGGACAAGAGAAGCTGAGCTCGCTGCTTCCGAGGTATCTCAAATCAATGTATGCGTCTTCCAGCTACTTCAACTGCTGCCAAGGCAGCGATCTGAAGTGTGTGCCCAAGAGCATGTTTAGGCAAGCAGCTACAATCCCTGCCTAATTAATGGATGCCTAGGCAGCGCGTGGAGCTGCTTATGCTATAGCTTGACTAGTGCAGTTTCAACTCCTTGTTCGAGCCTAACAGATCGAGTTCAAATGAGTTGGTGTCGTGAATCGTGAGTGGAAGGTGCGTGACAAGATCAGACAAGGAACAAGAATTTCATTCAAGCAGCTACTAGTACAGATATTTCTACAATGACTTTAAATACTCTCAATCTCCCATTGCATCCTGTCCAAGTCTTGTTGTAGCATGTTTTGTGTTATCTCTTCAACTCCTAAATTATCCCACCGACGGGCTGGGCGTTCGTATCCAACCGTGTCGACCCATCGGATAGTAGATTGGGCAGAAACTGGGGCCCATCTGGCAATTTCTTGAAAGCTCGGGATTATTGTACCCACCACGGACCGTGCTGCAAGGGCGAATTCTTTATCTCGCCACTCGCTTTCAGCCCGTGGCCAGGAGTTGGATACCACTGGATCAGCATAGAATTTAATAGTGATCATCTTCGACTTGGCTGAATATGAAAACGTCGGCAGAGGATGGGACCAGGGGTTTGGGTATGGTTCGGTACGTTGACGATCGAGTGTCGTTATTAATGCATTGCCTAATAATGAATCATGATATAACATTATTAAATCAAGAGCCTTGATACATACCTATTACATCGATCTGGGCGCCATTAATACCACAGGATAAGTTTCCTTTTGGGTTCACGAAAAAGCTCTTCGCGAAATGTCAGCTACTGATAGCCAAAGTTGATAGAAAACCACTCCTGCACCTGCGACTCCTCCCTACCCAGCCGCCAAACGTGGATCGTATTGCCGTCTTGGAAGGTTTTCCGCCTAGTGGGCGTCCAGTAATAAGAGGTTCCAACAGCACGAATGCGAAATTTTCCGGTTGGGAACCCTGTCCATTCTAGGCGTCTTTTTAAACAATGACCGAAAATAATTTACCTTCAGGGATGACTTACCCCCTCGCCTCTCCTGCCATGTTGAAATTTCTTCGAGTCTCAAGCAAATAATATGATAAAACCACTGACGCTTAGTGGATCTGGCTCAATGACCCTGCGCTGATGGTCTTGGTTCTGGTTCAAGAAATGAATGGCGAACACGCGATCTAAGAGATGCCACTTACATTACGGGTCTCGGCTGTGACCTATAGAAATAAGAATCCAAATTAATACTATTAGGTCTAGTGATCGGCTTACGGGGCCATTTCTGGGGAGCTGAATAGCTCGCGCATCAGAGGCATCCCCAATGCTACTTCAAATTCAGTCGAATAAAATGTGCAGAAGCAGAAGACAAACACGTGTGTATCGGAACCTCGACGTTCCATGGTCCAGTTAACCCTGCGCATCGATGCGCTTTCAAACAGCTGATTCTGGTCGTTGACGCCCAAGGTCTGGCCATTTGCGGCGGATTTGATCTCATAATCACCGTCGTATCTGGTCTGTTCAGTTCCACCAGCGCTGAACACATTCTGGATCTTAAAGGAAGATGGAATTGTCAAGACGCAGATTAGCATTTACGCTGCTAGAATGACACCTACGTTATTGACCATGGTAATCGTCGGATGGGACATGTACACATTGTGAGCATCTTTGAAGAGAGACATTAGACTATGAGTGTTCGGAGTTATCTGCTAAATGAGCAGTAATTAGTGACGATGATCATGAGCGTAACATGATGCTAACCGTGGGTGGAGTTTCAAGTTCTGGTCCTGGACTACTAACGGAAACAAGCTGCCTTGGCACAACAGGTATCGTTTCTGAAACAGGTACGGGAATTTGAGGGGGCACTGTGTATACCTTCATAGTTGCAGCTGGCGCGTTATCGACAGCGACCACAGGGATCATATTATGCGGCAAATTACTTGAAAGTACGAAGATATCAGGTATATAATCAAGGAAAGGTTAAACGGCGGGGATTACCTTGAATCTGTCGTTGCTATCGTATGGTTATCAGAGCTTGAACCTACATCGATCGACAACGGTGTAGGTGATTGTGACGAAGAAGACAATTTCCCTTTGAAAAATCGAGTAACTTTCCACAAGCGATTGGTCTTTGACGATCTTTCGTTCGACATGAGGATAGTCAACAGAGCGCGGTTGACAGCTACATGCAAAACCCTAGACACCCTCTGAAAAAATCCCACGTCCGCCTCACTCTGTACATGGTTTTGAGTAGCTGTAATACGGAGATGGGCTCTGATGGGCTGTGCGAGTTTAGTCTCCTAAAACAGACCTAATAATGATGATGTGAGTTCAAGTTTGCTCTTCCCACGGTAGACAAGGGGCAAGATGTGATATAGCACTGGCAGTATAACCGAACCCAACGGATAGTGTTATATTTGAATGTCCTCGACCCCTTCCTCTGGCCCCCCTTCGCTAGCTCCTGCTTCTTACCTAGCACTACTTGCGGGTTACAAAGCGGGTAGGTAGCCTCATAGCTTGTGCTATTCCCGCAGGACGTCATGACATTGTGGTTGAACAAGAAAGCTGCTAAGTGCAATAACGAACTATTAAGAATTGTCATTGCTTCTCTCTCTTGCGAGTAGGTTGAAAAGTCCATTCATTTCCAATTCAGTCCTCAAAACCCTGTTTCCAACAGGATGCCAGTACTTCCTTCATGGGCAGATGATTGGATTATATAGGACACCTTCGTATGAAGGAGGCAATCGAGGTAAAACTCACGGATTTCTTTTTTTACATTGTTTCAGGGTAACTCACTTCAAGTTGGCCAACCTAGATGAGGACATTAGCCATTTGGTTCATTTTTCAACCATCTAGTCATGGTATCCTCCAGTAGTTTTATCGCATATCGGCAACCTTCAATCACGACTCGGATTACATTTATACTAACTGCACACTCGACAATTGGTCTCATCTGGAGACCGCTTTTCACGCACACTCGTGGTTTTCTTTTTTT
>MU130035.1:90271-111442 GCA_015039465.1 Phlegmacium glaucopus | reverse complement strand
GCAGGTGGTTTAGCAGGTAACTGAAAGAGGAGTCTGGACTGGGCCCTGTTGAGTTGGTGCTGCACTGACCTGAATCCATCATAAAGGAATCCAGGATCCATCCTGCCCTTTCTTGGACATTCTTCCAGCTTCTCTTTCCATGAAGGAGTAAAAAAAACAGGCATGGATATCAAGTCATATACAAATGATGAAGCTAAGCTACTGGTATAGTAGCTAGATTCACTAGAATATATTTACCTTACTTGATAATTTCATCATGAGTGGAATACAAAGAAAGGCCAAAATCTAACTGATGTGAATATTGCTCTAGCACATCAGCCTGCTCCTCAGGGGACAAGCCCTTCATATAGTCAGCCACCTTCTTAAACCCATTCTCTACCCATCTAAATAACCCACCTGCACTGTACTGGGTAAATGAGTAACGACACTCCTCTGGCTGGATGGTAGTGTTGGAATGATGGATAGCACTGGAAGGTATCATAATGGTGGATCCAGGGGGAAACTCTACAACCAGCTCAAGATCCCAGAAAATCAAATGACCCCCTTTCTGATGGTCGAATTCTCCCAAAGCGGAAATGGAGCACCATCCAAAGGCGAGGTTTCCATAGTCAGCATGTCTGAAACATACTGTTTGGCGTCCAAAGTTGAACGTTGCGCAAGCCCAAGGAGTTGTTGGCCAATTTCTCTGCAGTTTTTGATCTTCTGGATGGGGGTGGGTGCCATCCATCCTTCTTCTTTCATCCTCCTCAATGAGGCTGTCCAGACACTTGCTTTCATAGGCGTGTAATTTTGGCGCCCAGGTAGAAAACGCCTCTGGAATGTAGATTTGTTAGACATCAACTTTTAATTAGAAGTAGCGGTGAGACTTACTTGAAGTGAAGCCTGATAACCTTGAAAAGGCAGGTTCCTTCATAATATTGTCTAGGATCGTTTTATTGCGCAGATCCTGTGTGAGAATTTTGGGATGGGTTTGCCCACCCCCATGAGATATGCCTACAGCCAATGCAAGGAAGGTTCCTCTCCGATTGGTCTGCTCCTTCTTCTTAAAATGTAGAAGCCTCCTTGCTTTGTCCAGACAGTCTGCAGCTTGAAGCTGGACATCTGGCCAGGCATCATCCTCCTCTGGAAACCCAACACAAACTGCAATTATTCTGCCCTCCTGGTCAAGCAAGGGAATGGTGACTCTTGAAATTTGAATAAAAATATAAATCACATTTGTATTCTGAGTATATAGTGACTAACCTGCCATCCCATTTCTTCAATTCAAAGTTGAACTTTGAGTCCTCCCCTACCATCTCACCAAGCGCATACGCCACTGGCTGCTCCTTCGCACGCTTGCCTATATATCCGGTGGATGCGATACCAAAGTTGGAGGCATTGTAGTTGGAGGCGGTGGCATTCGCATTTCGAGTATGTTTCGTGGTGATTTTGCTGTCTTCTCTGTACTCGTGCTGCGCCTTGGTCTTTCTTTTTTTGTTATTTCTCTTGGACTTCTCCTTACAGCGTGCTTTCCTCTTTTCTGCTCTGCTAAGAATGATACCACTTCCCTGGGGTATTGGGGGTTGGGTCTCTCTTGAAATTTCACCTGAGGGTCCACTCCATAGCTCTTTGGTCTCCCAGTCAGAGTCAGACAAATCTGACAGGTCTGACAATTCTTCATCATCAGAGACATAGCTGGAGAGCTTCAGCCCCTCCAAGACCTTCTGATGGAAATGGAATGAAGTGGCAACTGCATGGGGAGCGACTGGGGTGCTTTTGAAATGTGTATCAATAGGCGTAGGTCGGCTACAAAAAGGAATACTCACCTTAATGAGGATGAGGCCCCGTTGTAAAGCGACTGAGATGGCATTGGAGGGGTGTAATTTTGAACGGTGTTTGAGTCAGATCACACAGGCAGACAATTGGTAATCATTGGGGTTTCCTAAGTGTGACAGCTTACCTTAACAAAAGAATCCTTCCGACTCTCTACTACGATCTCAGCATCCACTCTACATATAGTGCTAAGACATTCATGGTTTAATATTACAGTGAAAAGGTGAATACGGTAATCACCATAAAAACACAGCAAGATGTGATGTCGACACGGTCATTCACAGGGTTAATAAATGTAATGGTCACGTGACCTGTGGCCGTTTGGAAAGATTTGATCAAGTGATTGATAGCCATTTGTACTAGGGGTCGACTTCGTTGACCGATGCCTTGCTGAGCTACCTAGCAGATTTAGTATTGATACATTGTTTTTCACCCATAATCAACACTCAGATGTATCCGTTTCTTTCAAAAGGATGAATTTCGGAAATATATTAATATCAAAATGATACATAAAAATACATGAGATCAAGCTATCAGTGAATGTGATCATGAAGCCATGGGTTTTTTTGTGAGATTGTAAGTAGAAACCGAGCAACTAATTGTTCTGTTTTTTCTTCTTTTTAACCGGACTATCAGAGACCACTGATTCACCTTCAGTAGCGGTAGGGTCTTCGTCTTCATCGACTACTCTTTTTTTGCCATCTGCCTTTGACGACGGCTGGGGCATGGGCTCTTCTCGTTTTGAACAGCTCGTTCCCAAGTTAACATCAGTATGTCACGTTTGAGGGGGTGAGTAAGGGTGTCATACCCATTTTGCCATCGATGGTCAGGTTTAGGGTGGAAGTCGAAGGAGAACGACTCAAGTTGGAGTGAAGGGTTTTGGATTATAAGGCACAAGGTCAAACGATGGAGTGCGTTATTGTCAACATTTCAAAACCTCTGTCTGGAAGGTTATCGCCATTCAGCATATATGTTGCCCTGTGAAGAAGTGGGGGGCGGAGGACAATCCATATTTTGAGAGATTTTGACCCAGCGTTGTTCATGCACCATCCTTCTGAAGATCTGAAAGTAGACATGGCGAGGCTGGAACGATTGAACAAGAAACTCAAGGCGGGTGATGATTGAGACGAACGATAGATGTAGTTGTAATGGACTGTGAAACTCTAGCAAATAAGAACTGGGACATATTCAATAATTTAAGTACGAACCAATCATTCCACCCCCTTTCTTTTGCCTTCCTCACTTTTTCTTTGGTTGGTGGTGAATAGGTAGCGAATGTGTCGCAAATTTTCAAACACCTGTATTCAATAGCCCCCCTTTTTTGTGTGTTCATCCTTTTTTCTTTGGTTGATGTTGAGTAGCTAGCGAGATGCGTCGCAAATTTTCAATTACCTGTATTCAATAAGTTTATGGAATCTTGTAAGGAAGAAGTAACGCACCGAGGTGAGGCATTCAATCAGCGGGAAGATGGCTGAAAAAATGTGGAACATAGGACTGTCGCTGACTATGGAACGAAGCGTGATGACCATAGCTTGAATGATGTCGATTGCTCAGGCAAATGAACATGGGAAAAATGAATCGCCAACAAAAGTAGTGTGATAGGTGATCGAAATGAAACGATAGTAAACTCAAGGAGAGTTCGACATCGAGAAAGTGCTGTCGGCCATAGTTGAGTCTGGAAAGAATGAGGGAAGTGGATGCGAACAAGAAAAACAGAAGGGGGAGGGGGATGTAAGGTCAGCTTAAACCATGAATAGCGGAGTCAATGATGGCCATGATTTGAACACAAGGTAGGAGAACAGGATCATGTTATTGTGGTTGAAGAGATCACGTGCAACAACGTGATTTGCAATTTCGACTTTTGTCCAAAAATACAATTATTCTCTTGTTGATGTGGGGGTTTTTTCGTGGGCGAAAAGAAGAACAGGCGCAAACAATAAATTTATGCTCGTCAAAAGTTGGTCGTGAGGGATCCAGCTCGCTTAATACCCCTGAAAGAGTTGGACACAAATAAGTACAAAGCATAACTGTTCTTTGGCCAGAATTGGCGAATTCAGCACAGGTGGAGTATTTGTTTATATTGAAGCATGCCAAAGTTAAACAACAATAATTTCGTCAGGTGATTTAGAGACCTTGCTTTACAGCAAGGTGACAGGTGGATTCTGAGGGTAGGTTTTGAAAGGCTTCTCATCCCAGCAGCTCAATTTTTATCCTACTAAATATGCGTATAAACCCATTGCTAAGTACTAAGACATGCGGACAGATATTCGTTTCCGAGGAGTCCCAGGAGGCGTCATATGCGGCCATCAACGGTCGGCTTTGGTGTCGACGGCGAAAAGCACAAGTTGAAAGGGAGACAAATTGCTATTGCTCTGGGCTACCCATTCAGACTACAAACCACAGGGACAAATGATGGAGTGCGTCATAATTGATATTTTGAAGCCTCCCTCCAGAGAACCGTCACTTTTAGCATTTATGTAGCACTCTCTAGGAGCAGAGGTCGGAAGACCATTGGTATGTTGAAGGACTTTGATGCAGCATTGTTCACACATCATCCATCTGTTACCGTCTGAATATTTCAGGTGCTACTGTTATCAGATACATGAATTTCCTTGGAACTGCTCCTGCCATCTCCGTTTTCATTTTCATCTTCATCTTCATTTTCATTTTCTCTTTGCAAAGACCGTCCAATCCGCAACCTGGTTGAGCGTTTTTTTTGGGGTTTGACTTTGCTCTTCTCTTCCCATCGCTTGCGTTTTTTGTAAGACTTTCTTCCATATCTGTGAAATCTTTGTAAGCGGATGTTTTTTAAAAATGAATACGGAATATACATTGCTTCGTAAACTCTCTTTTCAAATGCCGGCCCAGTTAATTGAGCACAGCGGCGAATGCATGCCTCTCTCTCAATCGAAATGCCCTTTATCCGATAATAGAGTGAATTAACCAAGAATTTGACCCGTCCACTCTCGGTTTTCCAAATTGTATGCTTTCCTCGCTCATTCATTGCGGCTGGGAGGCACTGTAGTTTAGAGAATATGTCGTCAAGGTCAGTATTGAGGTTTTCGGTCTCTTCTGCAGATTGATTTCTAAGAACACGGTGGTATCGGCTCAGATAAGAAGTTTCATGACTCGCTAAAGGCTTTAACGGTGAGGCGTCCAGGTCAATCCTGCTTGGAAAGAAGAGCCTTCGTTTTCCACCAAAAACCTCCTCACTTTTTTTCCTTTCCACCGGCCCCATTTTCTTCAGCAAGTCATGTGTAGGATGAATTATCACGTCATTGCATATCTGCTGGATGCTCTTCAGGCTCCATATATCCATCGCCGCTTCCAAATTAGTCGGAACATTTACCTCATCAGGCAAGAACTGTTTCCCCAAGAGCAGCCAAATCTCACTTGTGAAAGACATAAAAAGCAGGGACGAGTCAGGATGCCGCAAAGAAGCCTTGGATGAATACATCAGATCCTTGAAAAATTGTCCTGGAACCGTGTTGATAAGCTCAACAAGGCGAGATTCCGAGATTATTTCACCCCAGGGGCAGAGTGTTGTTGTTCTATGATGGGTGGTTAGTTTTGATGGTGCGGGCTCCTTTCCTTTCAACTGTTTGGCTTTAAATGGTGCCTTATACTCCCTAATTAGGGCGGTCGAATCCTCCTCTGGCACTTCTGGAATCCGAATTCGTTTCAGATCCAGTTCATGGAGGAAAAAACTGCCCCAGCCCATCATCACTTCCTCAAATCGTAACTCGCGGAGGATACCAGACAGTTCCACGTTCTTTACACCTGGAGTTGTAAGGCAATGACGCAGGAGGTATAGGATAAGGAGCGACATAAACCGGTAGTTTGGCAAACGAGCGTTGAAGCAGCTTTCATGGAGTAACACAAGTTCTTTAAACCTCCGTTCCACAAGTGTGAAGAATGTAGATGACTTGACCCAGAGAATGGGATCGGAAAGAAGAGATGCTCTAGCCTTCAGGTGGGACTTAAGTATTCATCAAATTCACACCCATGTCTCAAACACTCACCTGGTCTACTGCTTTAGGCAAGTAACCAATAATAGGACCTGCTAACCCACGTATCTCATCTCTAACACCGAACGACCTAGCGGTGCCTGACTGAAATAAATCCATCCAGTTTCGACAAGCCTCAAGAAACCTTTCAGAACGTTGAACCGCTTCCTTTTCTCCGCAGATGTATTGAGCATGGCCTGGATTCCTGACCAATTCGAAAGCGAGACAATAGCTTATGCGGCTGATCAGGTGAGCTTCTTTCTTTTTCTTTAATTTCATCTCTGCTTTGATACCGCCATAGAACGCAAGAGTGCTGAGGTGATATATGACGCCGGTCTTAGCACCCATGGCATCGAACGACTTCCTAAGACTGGGAAGCCTCCAGAGTCCCACCAATGGGACTTCCTGTCTAGAATGAAACGATATACCCATATCCAGATACATTTCTCCTTTTTCTCTGTCCAACATCTGCGGCCAATGAAGGTCTGGGAAGTGTTCTTGGATAAGATCGAAATTTGCTGATGAAGAGTGCCCGGAGTCATGCTGCAGAACACACTGCTTTGTCGCCAGCTTCATGCCACGTCCATCCGCAACAATAAAAAATGATCCAAAGCAAGAAAGGAGTTCCAAATCCTTCTTGATCATGAACTGGAGGGTTTCCATAAGGTTATCGGTTACCGGTTCACAAAGGAGCATGTGCTTTTGTTTTTTATCTCCAGAGCGCATTTGAAGCTTAGTTAGTGATGAGGGTATATATTCCGAAAATCCAGGAACATTTTCAAAGATCTTGTTGCAGGAGGGAATAACCACGTTATCAAGCCAAACCTCTTGCACAGGGAGAGGCAAAAGAGTGCTGTATCGGCCGTTCGTTTCATTTTTTCTGATCATCCTCAGAAAAAAAATGTAAAAGTTGATTCTTCGGTCACCCTCTCCACAACATCCAAGCGAGAGGTGAGGAATACGACTTAATCATACATCCATACGAGTTCGAAGCTCCGGATCTCCAAGTTCTTCCTCATCTTTTGGGGGGCAAACCAGGTTGACATATATGAAGTTATGAGTGGAGAACCCAGCCTTAGGTTCCATCACTGGTGTCAAACGAAGCTGAAAATTTCGAACTTTGAAGTTTGAGGGGCTTGTAACCCAAATTAGGCTGTCCAGGTCAACTGATATATCGATAGCGTCGTTTGGGACCTCTACTCGATCTTGCTCCAAGTCGAGAACAAGGTACTTCTCTCTGTCTTTCGAAAGGATTCCCTGTCTTTCCCTTCCAAGCAGGAAAACCCGTCGGCTCTCTTCAGCACCTGGCCTGGTTCCTGCTTCATCAATGAGGGACCGCGCGGAGAGCGCCAAACACCCTTCATCTTTTGACTTCAATGGCTTGCAGCGTCGGCGCGAAATCATGGGAAATGGAACGAACGCGCCATCATCAGCCAACTCTATCTCTTCCAAAGGTAGAGTCTGAAATGAAGTAGGATGTGAGCGAAACCCTTGATCTTTCCAGAACGTCCAGCAATTAGGAAGGATTTGCAGACCATCTTGCCCAAAAACCCAGATGTTTTTGTTGGTAGCAATCGGATTTGCAGCAGTAATTGGGGCAGATTCATAGTCATCATAGCTAGGGTCCAACTTGTCCGGTGTATTCCAAAGGCCAGCCTCTTCTTCACCTTCAGAGTCCAATGGGCCTGCCTTTGATCCATGTATTCCAGACCCTTCTTCATACGAATTTGATGGGCTAGGTGGTAGTGGAGCAACAACACTGATGGGAGTGTCATGAACGCTATGCACTGGTGTTGAACCTGTTTGGCTTCCATCCGAAACAGCCAAGTCTTCATATTCTAACTCAATAAACTCAGCACCAACCTCCAACGAGTGCACCTCACAAGTTGGGCAAGATACCAGATGATTAGAGAGCCTCACTAGAGAATACTTCACCCAACTAAAGTTCAGAAACCCTATATCCAAGTCCTCGACCATTCACTGGATTGGATTGACCCATGTATCCTTGAATTCTACATGCAGCAGCTTCCAAGTCTGCCCATAATTGTAGCACCTATGCAACACCTTTGTAAAGATGAGTTGAAGCATAAGCCTGGAGCATAGGAACTTGGGAGGGACAGGCTTTCCCCATCCATCATCTACCCATCTCCATTTTCCAGTGAGAGCCAGGGAAAACAAAGAGGTGACTTTCGGTCCAAATTCTACCTGTCCCTACAGCCTCATTAGCACCCATCTGATACTTAAGAAATAAAAACACCTACAGCTACCCAGTTTTGTACAACAATAGAAGCTGAAGCAGAACTGGGGCAATCCCATTCAAAGAAGTTGGCCACTGCAGTCCAGGTTTCATGGAACCATTGAGGGTTATTGAACATCTCCTTAGACTCAGAGGTGCCCAGGAGAAGAGCCTTTCCTTTTTCATAGTTGAGGATGAGGAAACTAGGCCGCTCATAGGGAGAGGATTCTAGAAGCAAGAAAACCAGCTTTTTTTCCACTACTGCACCCTCCCTCCCAAAAAGTCCCTTTATGGATGGTTCCCCAGCACCCTGGCACAGCTTTTTCAAGGTACGAATATCGATGTAGTAGAATGGAGGAGAGGAGTTCCTGAAACTTGTCCTATTCTCAAGCCAGTCTGACAGAAGATAGAAGTCAAGTATCGCCAAGTCAATAGGTGAAGCAGAGTTCAACGTAAGCAGCTTCTCCCATGCCCTTCCCCAAAACCAAGGGTCTCCAAGAATGCAGCCTAAAATAACGGTCACCATGCCTGCCTAGAAATGGACAAGTGAAGGGTGACTTTACTCTCAGAATAAGCACTGCTTTGGTGAAGCGTTGTTGCTTGAGCTGCTGAGAAATTTTCAACCAGCGGTATGTCCGATTCCGTTGGATTATAGGATTCATCGGATTCATAGATAGACGATGAAGACTGCCTCGACGAGTCCTTAGGCCTTCTCTTCTTCTTTTTCAAAGGGTTGCTTGGTATCCCAGATGCCTAGTAGTGCCTTGCATCAGCATAAAAAGTACAGCAGTCCAGAAAAGTCAGCAGCTGCATATGTACTCCTCTTATTTCATTGTCCCTTGCCTTTCCCTTTCCCTTTGTCTTTCCCTCTGCCTTTCCCTTTGCCTGTCCCTTTCCCCTTTCTTCTTCCTTTCCCTTCGGCTTTCCCTTTCCTTTCCCCTTTCCTGTTCACTTTCTAAAAGATCTCCTAACCCTTCCTCCATCCTGCCCAGTTGAAGCATCGCTGATGGCTACATTCTCAAGCTTTGAATTGGGGGTTATCACCAGTGGAAAGGCATTCATAGAAGAAGCACCCACTCTGGAAATTAAGTCTCTTCCCACACTGTCTGAGAATGATAGGATATTGCTTCCCAGTGGCTGAGGAGGGGTGCCCTGAATCCCAAGTCAATCTAGCATGACTGACCGAAAGAAGTACTCACCAAGTTCAGAGATAGAAGTCCTGTATCTAAAACGCTGACCTCATCAGGAGAAAACCTACCTATCCTTTGTCCATAAACCAGACAATCTGTGTTCCAAACAGGAGGGGGAGAGCCCTTAAACCAGTGATTAAAGTTCAATTCTATTTGAGAGCAGATATAGCTACCAGACCAAGAGACATTTCATCACCAGTTGGCAAACCTCTCAGGGAGTCCACTCCTTCTAGACTGGCTGGGGGAGAGCCCTTTATCGGAGAAATTAGGATTCAAACTCATTTGGGCAGTTATGAACACACCAAACCAAGAGATGGGGTATAGTCAAGACAGTCCCTTTCTAAGGGGGCAGGCGGAGATCCCTGAGTTAGGCAAAATTAGAACCTACACAAGTCTCAATATATCAACCCACCAAACCAAGAGAACATGTTTGGTAGCCATTTTGCACATCTCCCTGACACCATTCTCCTAAGCTTGGGGGCGAAGAGCCCTTGATCAACGAAATCAGAATTTAGGAGGGTCTTAGATGGAATACACCCACTAAACCTAGAGACAATGCATCTTCAGGGGGGTTGGCGACAATTACAGAGGGCGGAGATGAAATTAGTCGGTTGGGATCCAAACCATATGGAGTGGACTGTATCAGGTCATTGCTTGTATTTGATGAGTTGTTCGTTTCAGAGAGCCAGTGGAGAATACGTTGATGGACCATCGTGTAGAGATTTGATAGAGGGGGAGCCAAATAAGAGCAGTTGCTTGTTTGGGTTATTTGAAATCTGGTCCTGACTTTTGATACCAAATCATGCCACGCATCCACAAGGAAGACAAAGAGGATCTTACTGAACTCTGGAGCTTGGATTCTGCCCGAGAGGTCCAGACCTTCACAGTCAATCGACACAGTTAGTCTCCCCAATAAATTGCTTGCGTTTGAATGAATTTCATTTGCTGTAGATGACAGCTTAGAAATTGTTGTTGGCAATACGTGCGTTACATCTTCCATCGGTAATCTATTACAATAGACAGGCCTCCAGGTATCTTTTCACACATTCCCTTATCCGCAGGAGGAGGAACCTAGAATTGGATGATTACTGGAAGGGTTTGGTTGTTGGAATGAAGGTTTTGCCTTCCCAGGTCGATGCACTGGTGCAGGTTCGATGGTATTGGTCAAAGAGCGACATAGAGGCCTCAATAATTGGGATAAAGGTTGATAGGAGGTTAAAGGAGTAAGCCTCATTTTATTTAACTTCTGCTCTCCTTGTGACAAGTGGCAGAATATTAAAATCTTGCAAGCGGAACGAACTATTTCCAGGCAAAGAACTGGTGATAAACTCTACGGATGCCATGGAATGTAAGCTCAGGCGGTCTTCTTCCTAATTTCTCCCGGTTTAAATTACTTCCAGGTGAGGTAGATATAGTCCCTCTAGGCAACTCAGAGGATCAAGATCCGGTCTTTGAATACTTCTTTAGGCTAGGGTGGGATGAGGCAATGCAAACTATTTGTGTAAGTCCCTAAACCTCACTCTTAAAACTCTCTGATAAAGGCTTCTGACAGGGCCCTTCTCCTTATGGATGCGGAAAGCCAGGTTGCAAGCAATTGTGGTCTCCTGAAACACAAGAGCAGAGATACTGCTTCGTATGCAGTAAATGGTACCATGCCTCATGTCTGTCCTTGTCTACGTGGATGAAGCAAGATAAGGTTGTCGATCTGGCGATGAAAGATCTAGGCATGGATTCACCCCCAGCCATTCTTGCACAGGTGGCTTTCCAACCTGCTGCCAGGGGAGGGGCTCGCCATTTCACCTCAGGAAATATTCGAATTGTAAACAAAGCCAGGGAGTTGCTACTGGATCCACAACAGTGTACGGAATGGACTGGTGGAAATGATATGACTGAGGAGGAGTGGATAAGTTCACTGGAAGAGTTTTTTGGGATGTCTGAGATGGACCGTGGAGATATAGAAAGAGAGCAGCTGGTGGTTGGGGGGCAAGATGTTTATCAATGTGCAGGGTGCAACCTCTTCGTATAGGTACATGCCCAGTCATATTGTACCATCCAAATATAGAAAATCTTTGAATTAGTTGGAGAACTCAACAAGCAAACTTGTGGAGGCTCCCAGTATTGAAAATATAGGTTCCTCAGTTGCTGAGCCCCTCCACAATTGTTTTGTTAGAATCATATTTTTTCGTTAGTCAGTACTTTTTTCACTTGCCTGAAATGACCTTGACAATTGTGACATGACCGACACAATGCTACAGTAATTGGAAGTTCCACTCCCCTCTGCAGCAGTTTGTATGAATTGGAATGCAGGATATGATCAATCAAGTACATAGTAGTAGATTCGTACATGGCGTCGGGTTCGAACATGTGCCAAACAATGTCTGTCTTTAAACTCAGGGGTGAATTGTATCCTAGATCACTACTTTACAGCCTCAGCATTCTTTCTTTCCACTGCTCTATTTAAAAATGAAGTGCCCAAGAATCCTAGATGAGACCTTAGGAGAGGTGGAGGATACTTGGTGGAGATCTCAATACTCATGGCCGATTACCTATTGATCGCTCCCTGACACGTCAAAATGGCTCTGCAAGGTTGAAGACGCCCCTGGAGGGGGGCCATCACCCCTCAAGGTGTTTTCAGCAGGCAATTCCTACCTCTTCTCAAGGCCCTATGCATCTATATTTATGCTCCTGGACCTCCAACATCTGTCTTCCTTGGCTGAGGCCATAAGACTCCCTTCTGACCAGGCTATTCCATACTTGAAAAACCTTCATTTCCTGGACCAGTTGCGCCTCCACATTCTCACCAGTCGAAGTAGCTGGGGGGAATCCCAGGATGATGAAGAAGTCATGGATCTGTATTTGATGAGATGGGTGCTTAGGCTGGTTCACAGGATTCCCAACTCGAAGACATACAGGAAATCAAACTATCAGAAGCTCTGGGATATTTATGAGAAGTTTGAAAATGAAAACGATGGCAGCTGGAAGATGGGTGAGAGTTACTTTATTTCTCTTATAAAAATTGGGGTTGACAACAGCTTAGCTCTATACGATTGGGTAATAGGGAACGAACCAGTGCTTATTGATGCTGCAGAGAGGGTTTTCACATATGCATTATCTGATCATATTCGTTCAAAGGATCAAGACGGAATCCCCTCTTCTTCTACTCAGTGGATTCACAATATCAGACACGAGATGGAATTAAATACATTCCATTCCCCTAAGAAAGGATCAGAGGCTAAAAGAAGAGGCCGCCCCAAGAAAGTGACCGTGATGGATATAATCACTCCAAACGCAGAGAGCTCATCAATGGCCCAAACTCGTGCTCAAAGCAAAAATGCAAAGAATATCAGTTCCATCGACTCCCTTTTCACCCAGCCTTGTGTTACAACCTCTCCAAAAAAGCTCGGCCAGAAGGTTATCCCCCTTTATTGATTTCTTGGGAACTGAACTAGGCTGAACCTGTAGTTCAACAGAAAATGAAAATGGGAGGAAATGCATCTCCTACCAAACCCAAACGAAAGGCAAATTCAGTAAGTTGGATGATCCATTTATGGCCATATTTATTCCTCACAGCCATTTCAAGAATCCATCAGAACACAGAGAGAAGAAGTGAGTCAGATTCGAAGAGGCATCGCTTGTGGTATGTTCATTCACTAGGTGCTTGAACAATACGACTCAATGGAACAATACCAGGATGAAAGGACAAAAGCAATACTGGAGGACTCCAGCAAAAAATTCGATAGAGCATGGAAACCAGTGGACTGTGACAAAAAAGTCATTAAAGTCGTGAGAAAGCTGCAACCAGTGGACTGTGACAAAAGAGTCATTAAAGTGGTGAGAAAGCTGCAACCAGTGGACTCTGACAAACAAATCAATAAACCAGGTCCCTCACAGCAAGTGTGTCATCTTGTTTCGGACTGCACCGCAGGTGTTGATGCTAATATTGGTATTCCGCTCACAGAATGACAAACACACAAAGGAAGGCAAAAACAAGCCTTCAATGGGCTCCAAAATGTCCTCCCAACTTCAACAAGTCGGTGGTAGAGCCATTACATCAAATCTGGATTTGGATTGGGTAAGCATGCGATATCGTTATCTTACCACTGGCAACGGAAAAAATGAAAAACACTGATTTGAAATACAGGCAACCGAATGTCACCAGCACCTTTTGGATTGCATCAGGGGTTTTTCTGGGGCTTCCGATATGGAAGGTCTCACATCTGCCATCGCTCGAGTGGCCTTCGATGTGGATGTGTTTTCTAAAGTTATGAGGAAATCAGGGGATCTTTCAAGGGTAGGCCACACCCATTTGGTGAGGGGATTTTTTGCGCTGATAATGCTTCAACCAATCAGATATATTCAATATGGCAGGCCAAGATTTATCCACAGCTTCAAGTAGCTGAGCATATCTTAGTAATAAGATCGAATGATTCTGCTTTCAAAACAATCAAGGCTCTGTATTGCTATTTCAAAAATCTGCAGCAGACACAGAGTTCAGGGGATCAAAAATTGGACCAGTCTCCCAAAAAGTCTTAGCCTATACCTCTCCTTGGATAGGTTATTACAAAGTATTGGTTCTGACAGAGGTTGTTATAGGGTTGGTTGTAGATTCATTACTTTGTAAATACTAAGAAAACCGAAAACTAAGCTATTTACAAGTGAGGTATTGAACTTCTTCCAGCTGATTGTGTATTTGAACACTATCCTTTCTATGTTCTGTTCGTCTTACACTACTTTATATCCAATCCCAAAGAGGCCTCAAGTCTTGACGCATTGCCACAAGCTCCATATAATGCTCTCCCTCTGTTTTTTGCTCCTGCCCTTCTTTTACCGGAGTTAAGGCATGAATGGCAGCTTTGGTGAATTTTTCACAGTCACCTTCAACACAAAGTGTGAAATATCTTTGTAAAGAAGCAGGAGGGGGATTGATATCCAGATAAATTATGTTCCCATTGGAGTTGGTGAGCGCTGAACTGATTAGCTTGATGATTTCAAGAATCCCAGGAATTTTGAGGCTAGTACCCACGACCAATAGGACGTCCCCTTTGGAAACATTCTTTGCATCCCTGGAAGCCATCTCCATGATTATATCATTCTCTGCCGCTTCATCGTATAAGACAATATCCGGTCTGAGTACCCCACACTGTCTTGGCCTTTTCCCATCACCCGCCCTCTGCTTCTGTGTAGCTTCGCAGGTTTCACAAATAGGAAGCTTCCCTGACTGGAGGTCATGCATATGATTCTCCAACAACCTCCGGGCTGAACAAACCATGCATCGAAGCCAGAGTAGGGAGCCGTGGAGCTGAATACAAATGGATGATAGGGGTGGAACCTGAGTGAGATCGAATCCAACTTTTGACTCCAGGCCATCGATATTCTGTGTATATATGCGTCTGAGTTGCATACGCTGATCGAGAAGTCGAAGTAGATTATGGAAGTGGGTTGGTTCTGCTGAAGTTGCTTTCTTTGCCAGACGTGCCACCAGTCCACAGTGATCCGCCAACTTTGATTGATTCTAACCAATGATCAGTGAGACCTCAAGTCTGAAAGATAGGACAGGCATGCCTGCATCACCCCAATAGACATTAGGTCCTTTATTGTATTTCTGTTTAGTTTTTCCACATGAATGCCGCCATCTCCACGGAAATGAGGAATTCCAGCCGCTACAGAAACGCCAGCACCTGCCATATTATCAGCATATGGTTCGAAGCAGATTGTCTCATTTTCACCTATAATGATGTAGATAGATTTTGCAGAAAGAATGTTCTGGATGACTTTCAACATGCAAGACGGCGTGTCCATTTCCATTTCAAAGGATATCAGGAGAATTGGATGCCAAGGTTGTGAGGATCTCACGTGGGACCCTCTCCTTTTTGGAGGGTCCCACGTGCGAGCACGATGCTCTCACGTGAGACCCTCTCATGTAAGACGGTGGGAACAGTGGTGGAAGGATACCCAGATATAAAAGTGAGCGCCCCATGCTCTCATGTAAGACCTCTCCTTCTTGGAGTGCACCACATGAAACAAACTTTCAAGTAATGCTTTAATTGAAACCTCATCTCAGAGCACCCACTAGGCTCACATCCAGTCTTTCCGCAATATTATATAATACAAATGTAGTGTGCATGAGGCAACTCGAAGTGTTTTTTTTTACTCCTTGCCATGAATTGCATGTAATAAATATGATATAGCACAAGGACTTGGCTCATATCTGGTACTTCAGACATATTATATAAAACATCCATAACGTCAGTTGTTCATGAGCCGGTGGGGAAAAAGTATCACCCTCCACAAGGACAATGAGCAAGGTCCTGAGCTCCTTTGAATGTCATGGTCACAAGAGTGATGATGCAAATGGAGCCTACCAATGTGACAGGCTTCAGAGTCTAGCCACCGACCTTTCCAAAGAGCCACAGGTTATGTGACTTTAACTCAAATTGCTAATAATGGTGACACTGATAGAAGGCTATTTTCCATCTACTTCTTGAATTATTTGTAGTCTAGTAGACAGGGACAAATCCAGACAGGGATGTTTATAAATTTATTAAAATTTATTCCCTCATTAACTGCTTCCATGACTGGTTGCCATTTGGAAAGGGTCATGTATCAAGGCCCATTCATGCATCCTGTTGAATATAGGAATTTCAACCATTTCAATATTAGCAGTAAGTGATAGACACTCCTTACCAGCTTGCAAGAGTCTGATAACTCCATCGCACCACAGTAGGCTTATCTCATCATCATTCTCACGTGATAGACAGAGCAAAGTCAACCAAAATGTTCTCTGATATAATCTATTCTACATACCCCATGGCTCATAAAGATATCTCCTTGGTTACCCTTGTAAACCCATCATCTACCCCTTCTCCACCCTCCAGTCCCCATCAATCTCCAGTGCTCCCATGAATCGAAGCTGTAATTGACCTGGATGATCTTGCAGAAATCCAGGGCATTACAGATAACTGGAGTCCAGTGAGCAGCCATGAGGGGACTGAGCTTGGAACTGAAGCTGGTTCATCAACACCAAAGCCTGAACAAGGCCAAGGTAGGCTTCTGTCCCTGTAGCTCTCCAGCTACATCAACTGAAACCAAGCTGCCACAGTACTCCAAGATCCAATGGAAGGGCTCCAGCTTAGTCACTTGGACCCAGGCAAATATCATTCATAATCAGAATTACAGAGCCTGCCACTGACCAGGGCAGTAGATCTTGACACCACTGCACAGTTGAAAGAAGACAACCTAAGTTTTCTGCAGGGATGGGACCAGTATGGTATGTAGAACAGGCATCCCTCCTTCTTAATTTCTGACAATCAGATCCCTATTCAATAGCAAAATGGTATGATTCAGTTCTCAGAAGAGCCATGTCCTCCCTTGGAAAGGAGGGTTAGTGTTTTTTAAACAGGCTCTGAGGAATTTTACCTAGCTGATCACCTTCACAGAGTATGCCCAAGATCAAAATTCAGACAAGAACCAAAAGGAAATCAGCACCAGAGGTCAAGGTATGAAACCATTAAATTGTTGGTTACAAGGTAATGAACAGAAATATAGGAATAGATAGACAGGTGGGGTATCAGGGAATGGAAGAAACCATGGTTAGCTATCAGCTACAGAGGATGCTATTTGTGGTGGTCAGTTATCAGTGTCAGGAGGTCATCAACATAGGACCGATAAGGGATAGCCTTCGTTGCAGGTTCCATGGTCACGAGGATATGGTGAGTATATCTGGTAATTTGCCTGAAGAAAAGTCTAAGTTTTATAGCTTAAGGAGGTCAATATTTTGTATAGGTCACAAACCAGTGACGACATAGAGAATGAGCTGTCTATGAGCGCATGGATGCAGACCTACCCATGGTCCAATGTCCTGATTGTCTGGGTTGTGGATGAAAGATCTGAGTTAGGGAAAAATAACTCCCATCACTTTTACAAGGCATATAACCCCCTTATTAACCCCTTCTTCCCATCTCACAGCTTGTTCTAGGATCTGAAAAAAAGTTTAGGCTTAGCATATAGAGATATCCTGGTCAGAAGAACTTCCCCTACCTCTGGGCTGTTGGTTCTTGGCCCTTCACATATCTTAACTGCTGGATCTTGCCTTTCACACTGGTGCAAAAAAATAGACAGGCAGGTATTCTTCCAAAATCGAAATTGGAATGGGAATCTTACCACATCCACACTCCTTGCAGAGGGATCCTTAGTTGGATCATTGGCTTTAGAAGCGATAGTCCTAACTTGAGTCAAGTCATGGGCTCTATTCCTGAGTTTATTTCTCAGGCCTACTTTAGGACTGTCAACAGCAGGCCTCCCACCATCTCCGACTGCTTCATGTCATCATGCACCTCTCCTTTACTGCTGGACCACACCACCATTATATTTATTGAGAGGCCAAAGCTATCGATATATGCATCAGTGAAGGAAATCGGTGGATCGGCATCACAACCGACTGGACCAACTTTTCAAGTCCCACAGATGAATAAATATGAAGATCAAGACCTTTCCCTTTGGAAATCGTCTGTGCAAGATTCTCCACTCCAGCATGCGACTTGGCGCTTCGATGGTCACACGCTTCATATCTGCCTTGAATCTGATATATTCCTGCTTGTGTTAGATGATCAAGCATTCAAGGAGCTGGCATTCTTCTATTTCATCTGTTCTTTCTGGAATGTTGCTCCCAGCAGAGTGAAGGAAGGGTCACTGACTGAGGAGGTAGAAAATACAGTCAGATACCACAGGTGTCTCCACTCTAAGGTCACAGATTTTTTATTAAGTTCTGTTGGAGGGAAACAAAGGGGAAGCCTTCCTCTCCTTTGGCCCTGGCTGCAAAGGACCCTGTGTTTTTTCGACCATGACCCAATATCTAGGGAGGCTTCCAGAAAAGTGCCCTGCCCTTCGGTTTTCCTCCCATCAAGTAAGTAGGAAGATGTATTCTATCACAATAAATCTAACCCCAGCATTAAAAATTCACTTAGCAATCCAAGACATAACTCGCTTTCCAAGGTTTCAGCACCACATAGAAGCCTGCCTGGCTGTTTTGACTGGAGCAGATTGCTTTCAGTGGCTAGGCCCCTGCCCTTCCTGGTGCCTAGAATTCTTGGATCTTGCTGGCTGGATAGAGACCTCACCTAAAGAACAAGATTTGAATGGAATATTTCTCCTGCCACATGAACAAACAAAGGAGATGTGGGAGCCTTACCAGAAAGGGATGAACATTTCTCGGTTAACACCTTATAGCAATCTCCTTCAAAAGGACTACACCAGGCTATTGCAGCCACAACTCTGGCTAAACGATGAAATTGTCAACACCTATATGGCCTTAATTAGGTCTTTGGTTAAGCAAGATCACCTGGTCCTCTTCTCACACTTCTATCAAAAAATCAGTTTACTTGAAAGCTGCCACCCAGATGTTATCAAGGGTTATGTGAGTTGTATTGAAATATTTCCTTCAATAGAGCCCTCATTCCCCTTAGCTTTCAAACAAAAGGGATCCAGGAAGTATTGAAAATATTCTAGCCAGATACTCCAAAATCATTTTTCCAGTTCATTGGAGTGGGGACCACTGGCTCACTGTAGTCCTCGACATTCACAGAGAAGAGGTAGTATTTATGGACAGCCTCAGAAACCATACTGCCCCAGTTGGAAGGGAGGTGATATTCCAGGTGAGGACCTTACCCCTGTATCAGGAGGTATCTTATATTTATCAAACAGACCATTTACAAACAAATTCCATTAAGCAATGGCTGGAGCAAGGCAGAAGACCTCACAGTAGCCCAACAGAAAAACGGCCATGACTGTGGTGTCTACTGCTGTCAGTTCATGAAATTTTCTGCGCTTGGAAGACCAGTTCCTCTATGGACATCAGAGCATGACCTCCTCTGGATTCGCAGGATGATGGCTATGGAAATTTATCAAAGGGGATTGCGATGGTTTCCTGAGTAGAGGCTCATCAGAGCACTGAGCATCGGTCAGCACCAGACTCCTTTGCCTTCTCCCCTCACCAGCTATTTCCGGACAGTAGGATATTGGGGAATATATGATTGTATTTTTGAAATATTTCTACTAGATAAATACTAAAAGGAACAGTGTAAGCCATACACAACTGAAGAGGGCCACTCGCAGGGTGGCTCAAAAGATACCAAAATCGGACAATGTGTGACCTGTGTCACATAACATTATTTATAATTCATGGGCAGGAAGTGAGGATGTCACGTGTGACCCTCTCATTTTTGAAGGGTCCCACGTGCACCCCCTCTATTTTCCCATGCTACTCTCAGGCGAAACTTTAAATTAAATAGATCTCAAGGCTTTAATTAAAATAATTTCATGTCAGACTGCCTAGGCATCACATGTGATTTTCAAAAATATTGCTCACATCTATGTTGGATGTATTATATAATAGGTATGGAACTTTAGTTGTGTGAGGCAACTCAAAGTGAGTTTTTTTCGACCCCTTGGGGGATGGGTCAAGATATATCACTCTAAAAAGGATAATGAGAACACTTCTGAGCCCACTCCTTGACAATCACTCCTGATAACAGTGATGGTGTGAATGGAGGTTGCAAGTGTGACAGGCTTGAGAGACCTTTCCAAACCGCCACCAGTCACGTGACTTCGCACCTATGTCGTCAAGTAGCTAATAATAGTGACACTGACACCGTTAGAAGTTGAAGTTGAAGACCGAATAAATGATATCCTAACGTAATTTGATACAGTGTAAACTGTGAATATTGTGCTTTGCAAGAATTCAGCTTTCAGCTTTTTATTTCATTCCCTATACTAGGGTCCCCCCAGGTGTCACACATAGCGGACACCGCTAACACGTCACCAACAGCAACTTAACCAAACCACATCATGGACCCCAAACTCTTGTTTTTGATTGAGCAGCCTTACTTGTTTCAAGAGCTCCCGTTCCGTTACTCCATTTTATTCCAGAATGTAGAAAAAATTGAAGATGCTCTGGATAGTGCATGAATACTCCACTTGTTCAAGGTATTGTATCCAGAGTTGCTCCCACTTCTATCACTCATTTTCCATAGCCTCTATTTAAGAAGATCTTAACGGAGAGCAAGGCTGTCCAAAATGACCATTTCCTTAGTGGTCCCACTAGGTTTTTCAAGATATGGCTATCTGGGGAAGTTGGAAGGGTTAAGGATGTCAAGTTTCAGAACTACCTGCCTCAAGGGCGAGGTGAGGCGCTCAGCCTGATATCAGGGTGCAGAATTCTAGAGGTTGGGCTTTCCCTGTACTCGACGCCTGGCCATTGTTTCGAAAACAGTTTCGAGGGGCGAGGTAGAGAGGGCCTAGCGATTTACAAAGAGGGGGAGAATAATCAAGTATTCCAGTCACTAAGTAAAGTCAAGGCTATGGTAAGATAAATAAATTCACACAGCTATGATTATTGTTTTAATTTTATCAATCCCTCTCAGGTATTAGGGGAAGAACCCAGCACCAACTGGGTCAGCTTCCTGAAAACTGCCTGGGATCATATTCAGCTGTCCTGGAAACAGGAAGAAAAGATCACCCTGACCCAATCAGCACCTGTTCAGAAAGGGACCCAATCTGTAGTGGTGGCAGCTATTGCGAATAGGTTAACTCGCTCTGCTATCAAGAAGTCCAGGACAGCTCAAGGCATGGCAATACTGGCGAACTTGGAGATAGCTGCTATACATGTTCTATACATGTTAAAAGAGGTGAGTTTCAAGCAGAAAATCCCAGTATAAACCTAAATTAATCCTCTTGTTTCAGGGACAATGCAAACTACCTGCGCCTAAAACCTTGTTTGACAATTTGGGAGTGTAAGTGTGCAGATTTTGTTTGAGTTTCCCCTTCTTACCTCATCTGGTTTCTTGATCAGTGTACTAGAGCCAGAAAATATGAGATACTTTGAAAAGGAGTTTGGTAAAGGAAAGTTCGAACAACCCCTTCTTTTGGCACT
>MU130035.1:74080-85163 GCA_015039465.1 Phlegmacium glaucopus | reverse complement strand
ATTTTCCAAATTCGTACATTTCCTATTTTATCAATTTCAAATTCATTCCCCTTTTGGAAATTACTCCGAAATTACACAGTCCATTCTTACATACAGATTTGTTACCTCTCCGTTTTTGTTCTCGGATCTTAGATTCCCATATATCCATTTTCAAAACATAGTACTACAAACTAAAGGTATAAAAGCTGTAGTTATATTGTAGTATAAAAAAAAAGAACATATAACATAACAACTTAGAACATAAAAACTTAACAATGGAGAAATTTGATATCAAGAAATAATAAAACAACAAATTTGGATCACTAAAGTTGATGGAGTCAACTCCCCCCTATATACTCGCACCCGGAAACTATTCCTCACAACTGGAGCCCACCACGAGGGGCTAATTCCATATTTTGTTGTCAAGTCAGCGCATCAGCATCCACCATCTTGAAAGCCCACAGTCGTTACCACGCCCAGCCACGTTGATCCACATTGATCTACGATCACATCACATCTGATCAGGAACATCCTTCGCATATCACATATCCGAATTTCGCCAGCGTCAAATTAAGCATCGCAGTTAATCACAGATCTCGTTTCACCCTTTCAGGGTCTGTATCGTCAAAGACATCCTCGCACATCGCTATCAACTATTGGACTTGGAATCCCAATCGATTAAATTTCCATTGATATTCGTCCACATACTATCGACCCGAAATAGTTCACCAAAGCCATGGATTCATTTTTCAAAATGCCGTCTCGATACGATCCGTCCACGCCCAAATTTGACGGAAAACCATCTTCACTCATCCGATTTCTTGATGAAATTGCTCAACTAGGAACTCAACATGGTCTCAGCCAACGAGAGCTTATTATTTGGACCATCCGTTATGCACCAGATGAAGAATACGAGTTATGGAGCATGCAGACATCAGCAAATATGAGTAATTGGGCAAATTTCAAGGCAGAACTCGTTAATTTGTATCCCGGAGCTATAGACAGCTGGAAATATTCAATATCGGATCTCGAGAAACTCGTAGAAAGTCAAGTACTCGCGTCAATCAGGAATCAAGACGAGTTCGGACAGTATTACCGGTCATTTCTGCGCATCGCCATGTATCTTCAGTCGAAATCAAGACTCAGTAACCGAGAAATTAGCAATTATTTCCTCTGAGGCCTTCAAGCGAACCTCCGAGCCCAAGTATGACTTCAATTACAAATGAAAAGCCCATTGCATTACCCAGACGATCCCTGGCCACTTGAAGACATTTATTCAGCATCGATTTTTATTCTCACATCGTTGACTATCATGGAATCTAGGCCCAAGATCAAAGTACAAGAAGATTCAATCAAATCCTCCACATTGCCACCTGTCCCATTGGATTCAACATTCAAAACACGTCCATCTATGAATTTAGCCACTACACGCGTACCCCAGCTCGTCGCACCTGTGCCATTTCAATCCAAAACCCTTGATACAGCCAAGCCATCGACTCAAGAAATCATACCAGAGATTCCGAACGTCTGTGAATCCAAGCATGAAACACATCCCAGCCCAATACGCTTGAATAGTCAGCCATCCAGAGGTCCCAGCACCTATCCAATGTCGCTAAATGAAAGCTTATGTTTATTTTTGATTGCTACGAGCTCAAAGACTCAACGAGCGAGCAATATTGAATCGATGATTAGTTCACCTCCACCATCCTCCGAAATTTTGAATAACAAGTCAAATGTGGCCTCGTCGCCATGCCACACATCGTCAAGCCCCTCTCTGCCAACGACGCAGCAGAAATCATCAAGCAAACTTGCTACTGGTTCATTACTGGAGATCACAAAGACCCAACAGGCCATCGATGGCCTTACTAAATCAAAGATTGTTTCGTCGCCGCAAGACACCGAAATATCAAATAAACAATCTATTAGTACAGAAGTAGTACTCGACGCATCACCATTATCTACCAATCCCGAAGTTACACCCTCGAAAGAAGCATCATACGAATTGTCAAGCAAAGTATCGACTAGGCCTAGGCTTGTACGCCATCACAAAAAGATGGGCACACTGAAGGGCACATTTAGCAATAGTAATGCCAGTACCACAGTTCAAAATCGTCTCGAAGCATCTCCACTCGCCGTACCCTGTCATAAGTCACCCCAGGTATCTACCATTTATCCGAAATCACACGAAACCGTCGCATACCATACAAAACACATCGAGATCGTACCGAATTCCTGGATCACACACTGTTTCCAGTATCATCGAGCCTGCGTCAGGTAGTTCATCGAGCCCAGCAAAGTCCCATTTGGAATATTCGATAATATTCCTATCCGTTAGTACCATTGAGTCCCAGCAAGTCTACCTAGCCAATGTACAAACTCCCCCATGCATTCAAAATCGCATGAATTCATCACTGCGCATGCGACACAGTCAATTCGTACCCGATTACATCATTATTAACTCGATCGAACGCACGCCTATCGTTCAACAAGGCTCTTTTGGATTTATTTTGTGAATATGTATCCGAGGACTGACGAAATTCCTCAAGAATGTGCAAAATATGGGTTATATCTCAATTCCATTACACTCACTCGAAATCCGGTACCCACAAATCCGCTATACGACATACGAAATGAATCAGAATTACCGGATATTATATCATTATCAAAGCATCGAACGCGCGTCAAATTATTTAGCAACGGATATCAATTGCACCTAAAAGTCGATGAAAATCACCAAGAATATTTGATAACACAGCCAGAAGCTTGAAATCCATCACCTATGCATTCGAAATCACACGTTCAAGCCATATCAAGTTGTATAATCACCATCGAGTGCACGCTTAACCGACCGAACGAATTTCGCAAACACTGTAAATATTGGATTCGACGATTATTTCCCCCTTTACCTGCTATTTCGAACATCACGAATATCTTTTAAGAGGTCTGATGAAAATCCTCAAGAATGTATACAAAATATAGCTAAAACTCGAAATCCGGCACCCATATGTTCGAAAGAATCCACCAGACGACCGCACAGTTAATCATTCGTCAAGTCTCCTTCCAAATCATGTAAATAGTCATTCATTCATTCGAAATCGACACACGATGCACGAAACACACCTAATTCAGATCGAATTGCACCCTGTCACATCCATCGAGCGCGCGCCTAAACATTTGACAAACCTATTTTGAAAGCTGTACCATATATATTCGGAATCACACGATAATCCCCAAGAATGTACAAAAAACAAGCTAAAAACTCGAAATTCAACACTCATCCATTCAAAAGAAGTCACTAAACGACGTACACAACACATTCGACTCACACTATATGACATTCCCATCAATATCACCAAACGCGCGCCAAATAGTTCAAGAACTAAACGAAAATCTTTCAAACATTGTACATACGGCACCCAATAGTTCTAAATCACCCCATCCTCTTTGCTCGATATTCAACACTCGCATATTCAAATCAAAAGATCATACAACAAACGAAACAAATCCAAATCATCATATATTACATCATTATCATTACCGATCAAACCCGCGTCTAACGTATCGACAACAAATTTATCATTCCCACCATCTATTCACCCCTTTTTGAACATTGTAAACACAAAGTCTGACGAAAATCCTCAAGAACGTGCAGATTTTAATTGTATCACCACGAAAATTCACCTTTTCCGTTCGAACGATGAACCAACGAAGATTTCAAACAAATTATTAACACGACCCTGCCATTTGACCACCTTTTCGAACCTTGTAAATAGTATATTCGAACATTCATCAATTTTATCCTGGTCTGGTCGTCTGGTTGTCTGGTCTGGTTGTCTGGTTGTCTGGTCTGGTCATCTGGTTGTCTGGTCTGGTTGTCTGGTTGTCTGGTCTGGTTGTCCGGTCGTCTGGTCTGGTTGTCTGGTTGTCTGGTTGTCTGTGGTATAAGTATTGTACAAAAGGTCACATGACTGGTCAACATTTGGAAAGGTCAGGACTCAGCAGTATTAGGTCACCTGTTGTGACCATCTCAAACAAGGAAGACCGGTTTTGTGTGTGGCAAATTGCAAACAATTTCTTTTTTTTTTCATTGTATCTGATAAGGATTGAAAAAAATAAGTTAGGCAAGTAGCTGCAAAAATACGCAAGTCATTACATGGTGATCCATATTTGGATCATTTGATCATGGATGATAGCTCTAGGTGCCTCACGACCGAGCATGGAATAGACGATGTTAGCCTTCTGTAGCTCGTAGGGGAGAATCAATGGCCGCAGTTTCTTGCAACCCAAGCTGCCTGGCTCCCATTGATTTCCGGGTGCAATCTTGGTAGGTCAATGGCCATCAATCTTCATCTCCTTTGGAAAAATTGAAGGTCCTATCAATGCCTGACAGTTCCCTTCGACCTGGGTCCCATCAACAAGCGGTTGATTCTAAGTAATAAATTCAATCAAGTGTATTCTATTCGGACACTCAAACGGAAGGACTTACGATTGATGTCAAGTTGTATTTGCCTTGCCTTATAGTCCAATGTCCTCCCTGAATTTCCAAGTTACTAGGCACATTTCGCCAAGTCATGGAATATGGAGGGGCTTCCAACATTGAGTTGACGGATGGTCAGTTGCCGAATGAAGGTAAAGAAAAGAATAAATGGCGCACTTCCTAGCCTTTGCAGCACCTGGGTCCTGCTGTTCATTCCTTCCCAACGCAAGCTTGACCTATTCATTGCCCTGCCTTCATCAGCATTTGTAATATTACCCACAACGAGCGAGGCGTACCTCTCTTTCAAGTCCTTTTCATTCGGGCCTATTTCACACAGTAATCTACACGAAACAAAATTGAGTGTCCGTGAAATGGGAGATACAAAGCTCTATACCCCATGGTCATCAGTAGTATTGCCTCTTCGCCAAGATAATCGTTCTTTTTACATTTCTAATTACACGGCACCTCTGCAATTCAATTCACCTGGAAACAATATTAGCCATTTGAAATCAGGAATTTGTGAAATATCACGTACCCAAGATTCTCGCACTCCAATAGCAAGTCCAAAGTTTTCCCGTAACGTACCCCAAATTTCCTTCCGCCGTCCTTGAAGTACTGGCTTTCCACGTTGGAGTATATATGCAGCGTTTTGTATGCATGCCCGTCCTGCCGAAACCTGTGGAGACAATAGTGGTCTCGCGGGTCATAGCTTTGGTGAATCCCTCCCCTAATCCCCATAAGCGCCCAATGGGAAGGAAAATTGAACCTATGCAGAATGACTTACATCAAAACCCAGATATAATTTCCCGCTACCGTCCGAGCGGGAGCCCTTCCCAATGCTGCCTCGATCCATTGCCTCGCTGAAACTTGGTCGATTCCCCCTGCGTTGTGGCTTAAAACGCGGATGTCGTTCATTGGAGCTACAGAGCAATCAGAGAACGACCATGAAGAGTTTAAAAACATACCGTTCATTGTGGGTACAGGAGCTAAGGATGTAACCAAACGTGAACAAGGTGTTAATAGGTGCAGGAATGGATCAACAAGCCAATCAAAGAAAAACGAACCTTCTACCATTAATTCCACAGAATGATCGCCACCTAGTGAATGAATTAGGCACATGTGGAATAACAAATGAGTTGAGAGGTGAGGGCACCAGTCTGTGTCCGGAGGAGGCGTTGGACAATGTAGATAAATCAAAGTCTCCTTATGCAATATTTTTGAAGTGGCTGAGTATACATAAATTGAGTGAGACCTTGCGCAACCTTTTGCGTTTCCCCAGAGAGTGTTTCTGGGTTTCAAAGAACTTGTCCTGAGCATTGGAACCCCCACGGAGATGATAAAATGCTGCCCAGACTTTGAAACCGGTAGGAAGTTGGATCTTATTTCCTGATACATGGGTGGCAAACTTTGCATTTGGTTCTTCCATACAGAAGCCACCGTTTTTCATGCCATCGTATGTGTAGATAACTGAGTGATCTCTTGAAGCATGTCTGGCGATAAAGTGCGTTCCTGAATGTCCGATGAGAGCAAGGCCGACAAGGTCATAAATAAGGCCATCCTTTTCAGCAGCAGATTTCGTCAACACTGTCAATGTTGGTGCAATGTCCCAGATCGGTATCTCATCCTTGTAACCCCCCGTCAGTGATGATTCATTCCCCAACTCGATAACCGGCAGTATAGGCAGTGATAAAAAAAGATCCTTGATGTCCTCACGCCTCCCTTCACACTGTTTCTGAGCATCTCAGACACGCCAACACCCGTATCTGGAAGGAGTTGGAGTTTGTTTTGTTGACAAAAAGCTCTTGAACCATGATGCAACCTTTCCTCGGTGGTTCTTGAAGTCTCTGGCACCCAATTGGTGCATGCAGGTACGTCTGGGGCTGCTTCAAATTTCAAGATGCCGACCTCCAATTCCAGGATATCCAGTGCACATATGCAAGTCGATGATGAGGGCTTCAAAATATGAGCAAAGGCGGTAAGAATTTCTGGTCTCTTCCCGTTTAACAAGGTCCCATAACCATGGCTAATAAAATTGATCATTAGTCTCAGCTTTGAACGTAAAAAAAGGTTGGTTTGCCAACAAAGAGCTAAAGGATTTGACATCATCAATGGTACGCTTCATTTTCAACACCTTTCAAAGAGAATCACGTTGACGTCGTAAGATCTGGGAGTTTTTTGGATTGTCTGGATCCATGAGTCGACGTGAGTCCATCATCGTAAAGAGCACATGTAAACCAGAATCCTCAGGTAAAGTCTAACATATATCAGCGAAGCCATCAAAGTCTCGCATGAGGGTCACATAAATGAGCTCCAGCGACGTATCAAGCCAACATGAGTTGTCCTTCCATGGATAACTCACAGGTCCCAACGTTATGTTGCTGGGTTTTGGTTTTGGTTGAGTCTTGAATTTTATTAATTGCTGAGTTTCTGACTTCTTTTTCGATCGTTCAGGTTTCAGGAGCTCCTTGGTTGTGTCAGGTGGTCGTCCATCATTTTTCTTCCGCTTGGTATCTCCCGCACGTGAAGGCTTTGTACGACCAATGTTATTTGCTATAATCTTCCAGGGTTCTGGTTGACCATATCGAATCAGTTGACCCTCTGAGATTGTAGTCAGTAAATTACCACTTTGACAAATGCAGTACATACTCATTGTGCCATCATAAAGTCGTTCATAATAGCCAGCGATAGCATGAAGGCTGTACATTCCTTCTAAGAATGTGTGGTCTCTTCCTGCTGCGGAATACAACTTTCAATGCATTGCTTCTTCTGCATTGTTTGTACTTGGTATTGAATCCCATATATCTGCGTCCATTTTCCGCTGAGATTTGAAAAGCATAGACGCATGCAATGGTCGTAGCCACCATTCCATCCAAGATTTGACCTTTGGGAAGTCTCGGACAACAGGTGCTGCACGAGATTGGAATTCTTGTGGGTCTTCGGTGTCAAGAAGTGCAAGTGCACGTTTCATGAAAGCATCAGCCATACCAGATGGTACAACCCCACTTATCTGACTGATCCTTGTGATACCAGCTCGAAAATGCTCCCCACACCCTCGTAGAAGGCCCTCTGCTGCTCCCCACAATTCCTCACGCAATCGTGTATTATCCGCACGCATCATCCAAAATTCCACAAATGCCCGTATAAATCCTGCCCTTTCTGCCTCACTAAAGTCCATTACCTGTCAAAAATTATGATCAAATTCTGTTCTAAAATTGATAGAATGACTGACCCCTGCAAAAAGAAGGTCGATGACTGGTATGTTTCTTCTCTCTGCCTCTGTAGCCATGCTCTGAAAGATGCCCAGAAAATGGTACATGAAGTGGTCGGCACTCGCACCATTGGTGTATGAAAGCACGCCAGGAACCCAGCAGAAAATATCCGGGGAATATGTTGAGGTGACTATGAGGAGCGAGTTTCTTTCCCTCCACCATCCATGTGCTGCATCATTAACCACTCCATTTATTGGTCCATCTAGAACACGGTCCTTAACAAGCTGTGATAACATAAAGGCTGACTGGACTGAAATGACTGTAACCATCCCAATTTGTGAAAATATGATGAATCCAGGATGTTCCCTCGAAATTTTTGCAAACGACTCGATACAGGAATCCCCACTCATTAGCCCTAGCAGCCTGACTGTGTATTTGCGGACTCGGATGCAATCTGTGTGAACATATGTGATAGGTGAGTGCATGTAAGTGAACGTGCATGCAGGTGCGTGCAGGTGAGTGTTAGGTGCGTGCAGGCAGGTGTTAGGTGCGTGCATGTACATGCAGGTGAGTGTCAGATGCGTGCTTGTATGTGCAGGTGAGTGTTAAGTGTGTGTGACAACCAATGTACATACCTTATACAACAATTTTGAAGTGGTAGAGCATACATAAATGAGTGAGTCCTTGTGAAACATTTAAGTTCTAGCAAGTGCCCCATTCTTTGAGAGAGATGTTTTGACAAACACTCACCAGACCTTTATAAAATTAACTCAATGGGAACATCTACTGAAGCAGAAACTCATTCTGGAATTCCGTTGATTGTTTCTATCTAAATGCATCATCTTAGAATGAGAGAATCGTAATATGTAAAAGCAGTCGAAACTGACCTTTGTTCAGTACACTGTAGGTGCCTAACATATTGTCTCCTGTATATCACTATAAGAACATCTAAATGTTGTCTTGCCAAAATTGGTTTGGATTCGTCATTATACTCTGGTCACAGTTTCCGGCAAGGCATGGCCTCCTCAGCTGCTGCAGTTGCCTACTCCAAATATGAGATCCAGCTGTTAGGCCGCTGGCGTAGCGATGCCTATAAACTATACATTGATGTTCCTCCTGAACGCATCCTACACCTCTCCTCTCGTCTTCATTTGGCCCTTGCACCGGTTCAGCCTCTCGAGCCTCCATCTATTCCCTTCACCAGTCTGTTGGCTTGAGCTCGACCCTTTTCCCATCTTGGGATTCTGGGCCGTGCGAGAGAGCTTTGGCAACCAATGAAATCTATTCTTTGATCCCAACAATCACCATGCGATTAGTAAGATATATCCCTTCCCTTTACTTCGGTTTTCCTCCTCCACCAAGCCAAAACATAGATTCAAATTTCTGAGGGTCCCATGTGACCTCTTTGCTCACGTGTGACCCTTCAAATTTCTGAGGGTCCCACGTGAACTCTATGCTCACGTGTGACCCTTCAAATTTCTATCACTGAGGGCCCCACTGCTGAACTCTGTGCTCACGTGTGACCCTTGGCATCATTTTCATACAGCCAGTGAACATTGGTAAATGGCTTATTATTCACTTCATTGAATATTTATTACCATTCAACGGTGTCCTGACTTGATTTAATTTCATTACCACCATTAAATTTCTTACCGCCATTGAACATTGTTCAATGGCATCCACTGGACTTCATCTATTACAACCATTGAACATCATTCTATTATTATGGCTGTTTACTTCTTACTGCTGTTGAACAATGTTCAACAGCGTCCTAAGTTGGTTTCATTTTAATACATTCATACGAACACTGTCAAAAAGTGAATATATGGTAGGTAAAGATGCAGTTGTCAGATTCATAGTTCAAGAATGGCTAAGCGTGGCAAGGGATCAGCCTAGCACTCATTGTGTCAACGGGTGTGGGAGTTTGGGGTAACACTGTGTATGATGCTGAGAAATAAGATTAGGTGAGACAGAGTTCACGTGGGACCCTCAGAAATTTGAAGAAGTGACCGAATATGAGTGAAGAACAATACTTGGATTACTGCAAAGTAGGCGAGGAATAAATTGATAAATAAGATAATGACACTACTCTGCACTGTGAGGACAGAAAGGGTGCTGAAAGTGTGAGCGACGATATGCTCACCTGTGCTGTGACCGTAGAAAGGTGGGACAACAGCACACGGTTCACCAACTCTTGACCCTCATGTCTCAGCACAGCATCTGCCAAACAATGGCACTGTGCCAAAATGGTCTCAAGCCAGTCAATGATGCACAGAGGGCAACGAAGGGCATTGCATGCCCATACAGACGCTCTAGCTGATGCACAGAGTGCGGGGAAGGGGGCACATGATGGCGCAGAGGCCTCCAAAAAGCCTCCTTACCTTCAGAACCTGAACACTCAGAAATTTGGAGGGTCACACATGAAACCCTAACTTCTTCACACTCTGCCTTTGTCTCCCATTCCTCATTTGTTCTCTTGCCCACCCTGACCCCTCCCCAAAGACAAAACATTGCTGAAAGCCACCATTGTCACTCTTGCCACAATCAACTGCCTTTTCAAACACTAATACTTTTACATGACTATAATTAAAATTGTATGTTACATTGTCAAGTACTAGTCAAAATGTTTGTAAATTAGTTTAGTAAAGCAACATGACTTTGTACGAATTTGTGTGACATTGACCTAACTGAGTGTGACACTTTTAGATTTCTGAAGGGTCTCACGTGAACTCTGTGTCACGTGTGACCCTTCAAATTTTGAAGGCCCACACGTGACATATGTTAGACTCTCTGGGCCAGTTTCAATTTCACCAACTGACACAGTTATGAATGGCTCTCTAGTGTACTTCCCATGTTTCATTTGATAATTAGTGACATTTACAGGTTGTTTCATGATTTTACATGGACTAAAAAGGAAATTATTGCATATGCTCCTCCTGTTAGGGTACACCCTACTTTATCCCAAAGCTCAACTCTAGAATCATACACTTGACCTTTCCGACGACCTCCGACCTTCCGTCCAACTCCGCTTCCGTCACCGGTTGACTCCGGAATCCCGTAGTTCCGCTCCGACTCCGGTCCTCCGATTCACTCCGTCTTTTATTTCTATTTTTCATATCGCACCACTTCTTATTTACTTAATTAATTATTATCGTATCCTTCCTTTATTTATTTTATATCTCTGTTATGTCCATATTAGTACTTAAATACCCCACAGCCTAGCAGGCCAGCATTCCCATCGTTTTTTGTTTGAGATCGCCTGCTAGGTAAGTCACTTGTAGATATCTTTTCTGAAATATTATTAACTTTGGATCCCCTGCTAGCTGGACTAAGTCAGCGTCGCAGTTGCCCTAACAGATTCCGATCAGATTACTCGGAGTCCGATCGGACTGGTGGGTGAGTGTAAAGTCTTGAAAGG